>JAYKAV010003404.1:200006-295797 GCA_035582835.1 Phoebastria nigripes | reverse complement strand
AAAAAAAAAAAAAACCACTCATGGAATTGGAACTATGTCAACAGCACATGGATTTAAGTTCGAGTCAGTTTGCCCGTATTCCCAGCAAAGTTGATTACGTGCTGACCGTAAGTCGCATTCTATTGCGGTAAAATAATACTATTGCAATGACATCATTGCCATGCCCAAGTTAAAACGTTATTTTAATGGTGAATTTCACTTTGGCCATTAGCTTCACCAGCAGTATTCCCAATAGGTTTACATATTTCAGGAATTATGTGACCTTGGAAGGCGTAGGACTTACCTCCAGTTCTTGGTGTGAGGAGGACCATCTTCAACACGAAGCAAAGCATAGCGAGCTGCATTCAGAGACAGTCCTCGGATTCCATCACCCCATTCTTTTTCCGCTCTTCAGGGTGCAGAAGAGATTCAGTTAACAGGGTCCCGTTTATTTCATACAAATTAAGTACATTTTCTCATATGAGGGATAGTGGGCATAAAAAATGAACACTCTTTTTTGCATGAAGGCATGAAAAAACCTCATCTTGCAGATTTAAATCAAGAAYGAAGACTAACCAAGATGAAGCAGTCTCAGGTCCCTTCAAGAGAACTATTTATTAAGTATTTATTAAGGTCTATTTTATGGATATTTCAAAAGCTTTTTTGTAATCACGAGAGCTACATAAGTTGCTCGTAAGCACTAGGATGAATAAGTGAGGGCTACTTAAAAGGAAATGTTTTAAAGCAGCAGAATGAATAAGTGAAACTTGACTTTGTATGGATTAGCGTGTTATGTCTTTCCCCCAACACCACCACGACAGCTTTCTCCGCTTCCTTTCCTTCCCAGCTTCTCCCCTAGATGAGCCTAAAGCTTCATCCGCCCTCCTGACCACTTTCAATCTCCCTACATTTTCCACTCCTCTTTCTCCCAATACAAAGCTACGTCATGCGCCAGGTGGCCAACCAAATAACAAAGAACTGTTAGGCTAACACATTTTCCTTTGTGGGGATTCTACTACGGCAAGGGGTCCATCTCCCTTGCCCTCCCTCCCTCTTATTTCCGTTCATGAATTCTCACTGAACTTTGTTACCTCCAGCCTTCTTTCGAAATTTAGATGAAATAAGCCAAACTGAATTCAAAAGCTATTAAAGAACAACATGGCAATTAAAATGTACCCTGACAGACAGCACAATCACGTAAGTTTCTTTTACTTAGTTGTCCAAAAATTAAAACAAAAACTGAGGTTTTCTCCAGACAGCAGTTTCTAGAACATTTCAGGGCGAGTTTCTCCCCACCGCCAAATCAGCCTCTGCATTTGTAAAGGCAGGGAGAAAAGAAATTAAGTTTCTGCAAAAAAGAATCTCTTTCTACAGGGTAGATGTGCTGGCTGTGTGCCCACATTTGTAGAGTCTGTATACGAATTTGGATGTACATATGATTTTATGTATGTGCATACCTACATACACACACAAGCAGAACTGTTATCATCTGATCTGACTTCCTGGCTAAAATAGGCACATTAATTTCCTTATAGTTAACCCAGTAAATGGAGCTGTTGCAATCCAGGAAAGCATCTAATCTGGAAATGGAGATATTAAAAGACGGAGAACCCACAAGTGGAGCAGTTTATACCAGCTAGATCCACTTAAGACTTGTGCTTAATCACTCATCAAAACAACTGGCCTCGCTTCAGTTTCCTGCTCCAAGATCTTACTGTTTTTCTTGACTAGAATCTTTCAGCATTGGGTATCTTTCCTTAGAAAGGGAAAGCACACGCATTACCGATCATAATCGCCTCTAGTGTTTGGATATGTTGTTTAGCTGGGGTTTTTTTGGTTGGTGTTTTGGGGTTKGTTTGTTTGTTTGTTTTTTTGTGGTTGCTTGGTTGTTTGTTTTTATGAACTCAGCATGCCTTTTAAGTCTCCTACTTGCACAGCATTTCTTACAGGTGTGGCTCTGTRTGTGTCCCTTGTCAAATGCATACAATGCAAAGTATGTTGCAATTTAAAGATGATCTAAGCCTTCAGAAAACAGATAATTTTCAGCGGGTGCTCTGAATCATACTGAACAATCCATTCTAAAAAGTGCTAAAGTCCACACAAAAGAGTAGAGTTTTTGGGCTTTAGCCCAAGTTAATAATAAGGTAACAGTATTGTAATAGTTGCTGCGTGATATTAAAAGGTGATGTTCCTGAAGTACCAAAACTTTACACCATAATCTCTGCTCAAATGAAAATTTCCCAGCCTTATTGGTTCTTATTTTGATTAGTTCTGGCTGGCGAGAAGTTTGGAACAGAGCTTCCAGAGAAATTAGAACCTGAAAACTAACAACCCTTAACAGAGACGGAATCCTACCGTGTTTCAAGGAATACTCGTAATTCTACTACTTCAGTTGTATCTATTTTATAGAAAAGTGCTTTTTGCTGAATGTTAAAGATATTAAATAGAGAATAAATAAGATATATGGTCTTACCCTCTATATTCTATGTATTTGTATATACATCCTGCGATTAGCATGGCAATCAAAGCATAGTACCAAGAGCAAATGAACATCAAGGCAAGACATAAACTCATCCCCAGGAATGAGAGAGTCCTAAAAGAAACCATTTTTTTCCATTTTTTTAAATAGGCATGCAAATGTTCTACAAAGTCAATTTCTTATTTAAGTTAACTTCCAGAAAGGCCTTTCTTCTTCAAAGGCCATTTCATAGCTACTACACAAATAAAAACACATTGTCCCAATTTTAGTTTATAAAAAAAMCCCATTACATTCTGAACCTTTGTGTGACATAAATAATACAATTGAACTAGACATAACAATAGATTTGCTACATTTGTCAGTTCTGAAACTCTTATCAGTACCTCCAAGTAAGGTCAGTTTCAAAACACATTGCTATCACTTACTTACTGTTGATTTGAACTTAAGCTAAAAAAAAAAAAAAACCAAACTCAAACAATACTAAACAACATCATGTTACTTCCAGCAAAAATAGTTGATTAGTTTAAATCAAATTTGACTCATCAGTTACATTCTCCACTTCCGTTGTGACCTGTCTCTTATGCAAGAACACAGGACAGTAGAAGAGAATACAGAAAACAATCTTTCAAAGGCTACAAAGAAAGAATGACTGTGAGCTGAAAAAGTTACAGAAGCATTTCCAGATTCAAGTTTATATGCCTGGTTTGCCCACACTATTATTCAAGACAGATGTAAGTCAGCTCAGAACTGGACAGTTTTGTGAATACTTTCAGTCACATACGACACCCCAGATTTCTTTTCACCTGATTTCCAAATTAGAGCTAGCTTTCACTGTATTGACAAAGAGTGTCAGCAGACCCAACTTYTGTTTGGTACCTTAGTTTGCTTCTTTAGTACCATACAAGTATCGAGTCCAAATGCATCCAGTTTTAAACCAAAGAAATGCTTTCTCCCTGTCCCGAGGACATCAGTCTAAATGTAGTCTGTCTAGAAGAACAGCAGCTGCTCTTTCATGCTTGACTTAGCCAACTTAAGACTCTACTTTCAATCAAAAAATGAAGTCCCATCCCAATTCTGGCCAAGCATTCTGACACCTGCTTTGGCTAGAAGTGATTACGTAATCACACAGTGAGTCAGTCAGCTCACTGATCACTCTGGGAAAAATATGGTTACACACTCTGCTGCGGCCATGTCACAACCCTTTGCTTTTTCCTCCTCACCATGGTCCATCCTGTACCTCTTGCTACCCTCCATCTTATCCACCTGCCTTAGCTTTTAAGCTACTTTGTACCTCCTACTATACTTCTTCCACAATCAGATTATTCAGGGGAGGTGGAACAAAAAAATCCAGAAARACAGCAATCCCCCATTCTCCTTCTTGATGTTGCAAATACTACTAGGTGTTTGCAGTGACAGACTGGGAGACAGGCACTGATRTATTTGGAGGTTTAGGTGCCAAACTAGTAAGTGCCTACTGAGCAYATTCAAAAAGATTTTTCAGGGCTAAAACCGTGACATTTCATTTTCCCTCAATTCTTTAAAAGGAAAAATAATAAGCAACTCTTACATYCTAGAATCAGGCCAGCTTATCTCCTAGAGRCTCTAGTCTTCAAGGCATTTCAGCACTAAAATTTCTCAACAGAACTACTGTTAATTAAATAAATATATGTATTTTTAACATTCAGTAAAAAAAACCAAAAGGTTTCCCAATCTTAGTTTGAAGTGTTTGAACTCTTGAGCCATTTAAAAAAAAAAAMAAAACAAAAACAAAAAACAAAGCACAAAACAAACAACTAAACAAAAAAACATACTGACACTTTTTGTGTAATTGACCTTTACTGACTTTGTCAAGCATCCACTTGTCTACTTCATTTATCAAATGCAATGTCCAAAGCATGACATTTTGAAAACTGTGATCATATCGTTAAAGAGCCAACTGATGTATATTAAATGAGATTTTTTCTGTATAAGTTTTTGTTTTGTATTTTTTTTTGCATAACTTAAAAGAAAATCGTATCATCTTTCCTGAACATTTTTACCAGTTCTTCTTATCTATATATAAAAGACAGATTATGTTTTTTTCACCTTCATTTTCACATATTCAGAAGATGTCTTGGCTTACAAGAAATATTAAGTGTCATCCTGTAGCCCCTTTCCAAACCCTCTACATTAGCCACATGTTTTCATGATCACGGCTATTATTAGCCCTATTCCAAACACATGAAAACAAATGTTGCTGTTAGAGTATTCAGTGCATGAATTATCTTATAACTCATTTAAGTCAGAAAGGAGATTTTGTTTTATTATTGCAAGAAAATCAACAATTTAGGGCTGTGTAATTAGTTTTGACTCTTCTGAATGAAGGAATATTCCCTACCAATGGTAATACTTGAAACGAGGTCTCCAGTTGGGAGTCCGTAAAAGTGTCTGAACTGCACAAGCCAGATTTACAAACATATAGCACATGAGGAAAAACCTGTTAAGAAAAAAAAAAAAAAAGCATTTTCCAAAAGGAAATTAACTAGACAGATTTGCATTAAAAGGCTGAACACAATCCAAAAAAGGGTAGGAACTTGTACACTGTGTTCACAGTGGCCAATAGAACACAAGACGTAGATTAAATTAATACTTGTAGAATATTAGGCCTCAAACCACGATGTTAGCATAATATAGAGCCTCAAACAAAGATTTCAGAGAACACGTAGCAAACAACTGACAATCATGGTGTACAGGTTTTGGCTGGGATAGAGTTAATCATCTTCATATTAGCTCATATGGTGCTGTTCTGGATTTGTAACCAAAACAGTGTTGATAACACAGGGATGTTTTAGCTGTTGCTGAGCAGTGCTTACACAGCATCAAGGCCTTCTCTGTTTTTCTTGCTGCCCCACCAGCAAATAGTCTTGGGGAGGGGACACAGCTGGCACAGCTGACCACAACTGACCAAAGGGATATTCAATACTGTATGACACCATGCTCAGTAGTAAGAACTCAAGGAAAGGAGGAAGAAGGGGGAACATTTGGACTTAATGGTGTTTGTTTTCCTAAGTAACAGTTAAACGTGGTGAAGCCCTGCTTTCCTAGAAATGGCTAAACATCTGCCTATCAATAGTGAACAAATTCTATATTTTGCTTTGCTTGTGCATGGAGCTTCTGCCTTACCTATTAAACTCTCTTTATCTCAACCCACGAGTTTTCTCACTTTTACCCTTCTGATTCTCTCCTGCATCACACTGCAGGGGAGTAAGCGAGCAGATGTGTGGGGCTGAGCTGCCTACCGGGGTCAACCCATAACACATGGGATAAACTTCCAAGACAAATTCAGTAAAATAAAGCTCAGTTCATACCCTAAAACATTAAATTGTTTTGTCTGTCTCTATTAGATGCACTTGAGCTAAAATAGCAGGAATTTTTATTTTAAAATCCAGGTTTTTAGAAGTTGAACGTATTTTTACTAGCATTCAAGAACTCTGTCATGGAAAAAGTTTTTTGTTCCAGCCAAAACATTTGGTTGTTTCATATTATCTCCAGGATCAAATAGGAATATAACTTGCTAGAAGACAAAGTCTAGCATGTATTATTTCAAAAAGAAAAACCATTATCTAGTTAATTTAAAAATAAAATACTATTTAACTTAAGAACACAAAACACCACATTCATACTTACATTGAAAGAATTGGTGCTACACTGTCCAATGAGGCTATCAAAATTCCTATTTCACAAATACCAGCAGTGAGTAGCAGAGCCCAAGTTGGTTCTCCATTTGCTTTTCCATGACCAAATACCTAGTTCAATTCAAGTAAACAGTAAGATTAGGGAAAGCCATTCATTATACAGTTAGGAAATACACTGCAGATCGTGAACTAACTCTAACTGGAACCAAAAATATTCATTAGTGACAAAGGAAAATGAAGCAATCTATACTACAAAAAGCCACAAACAGAATTGCAAAACCACACATTTCCAGTATGAAAAATGTTTACTAAAATAAGCAATGACTACATCACATTAAAGTACTATTGCAGTTGCTGTTGAAGTAATCTTAAGTAACTTAAAATCCACATGCATCAGAGATTTATGCTTAGTCTATAAAAAGCTAATATAGTTGAGGGCAGTATTTTTTTGTAACATACAAAATAGGCATCAACTCAGTACTTACAAACATAAATACTGATCTTTAAAGAGGACTTAGGTAAGCATATGATCCTGCACAGAGCCCTACCGAAAATCATTTTGCATGTGGTAATTTCCTTTGGGGAGAATTCTATCCAGCTATACTGGTGATAGATGGCAAAATGCCTCACCTGTAGTTCCAGCCATAGTTATTCTCCTCCATACAGTTATAAAGACTAAACCCTCACTACCACTTTCCATGGCAGTACCATGGTACCTTTCCAAATGTCTAAGTTCTTCACCTCACTCATTCTCCAAACTGCTTTCTTCTCTTAGCTTCCTGTCATCCACCAATCTTCCTCACCTTATATTAAAATGCCATTTTTTCTGCTCATGTTTCAAGTATTTTGTGGTTTGGTTTTTTTTTTCCCTCTTAAATATGTCATACTCTTGCCCCTATATTAATCTCCTTGCATTCATTTCCTTGATTGTCCATACAGCAGCTATATCACTCCAAAACTGCAAGCACTTTTTATGTCTCAAATCCCTCTTCAAACATCCTGCTTCTCCTGGATTCCCTTTCCCTCACTTCCTAAACCATGTAAATTTTTTCCTTCTGATTCTTCACTCCTTTCAAACCTAATCCTGATAAGACAGAATCATACTGTCACCCTCTCACCAAGTACCAAATTTTTACTTCAGACAAAAGTGAATACAATACAACCCAGCGTTTACAATTTATTGCATTACAACCCCTTCCCACTCACAAGTCAAACTCCATCATGATTCTGTACCCCTACCCCAGCATACTTAGTATATTTACTTCCAGTTACAGATCTAGGTCTTGCAAGTCAGGGAACATGCCACTGCTCTCAACTGTGAAATAAAGCAGCAGCATGTTTGATATTCTTGCACATCCTCATCATCTTTCTCCACCCCTGGTAGAAAAGACGCTCCTAAACCAAGGGAATGGTGATGTAACTTTCTCAGTGAACAAGTTGCCAATACTGTAGGTACAGAGCAGCTCAAGCCAGTAGAATTGGAGACACAGCAGTTGCATTTCCTGCTAGCAGTAATTCAGGCAGCAGAGGGGCTGCAGAAGCAGCAGCTGCTTTTTAACTTGTTTACTTCTTGATTCATCAACCCTTCTGGCTCCTGCTCCCAGGAGCAATACTAGTGTACATTTCCAGCGACCGTTCTCCCCTCCAGCCCAAGAGAAAAGAAGGACCCAAGAGAAAATATCAAGGATATAGCCCTACTGAGACTAGGCATTAGTAGACAGACCAGGGAAGTAGCAGCAGTGGAATGGAACCAAGTGATTAAAGACTGAGAAAAAAGTTGGCAACAGCAGTATGATCTGCCTTTAAAAAAAAAAAAAAAAACCAACAAAAAACCCAACAAAAAACGCTACAACACACAAAAGACAACCCACCCCTAGCATTACCTCTTCCATTTTTGCTTTGCTTCTCAGCTTTTCCAACCATCTCCTTTAACCCATTCCCTATGCAATTCTTCCCCCTCTTCACACAAGTCCTTTCCTCTCTTATTTTCCCATTCCCACATATCTGCACGTCTCCTTCCTCCTCAGATTTCCCCCCCCCCACCTCATTGAAATTCTCCAGCTAACCCATCATTCATAATAGTCCTAGGCACATCCTAGCTGAGGAATTTTCTCCTGAAGTCATACAACAATGTGTTGACTCATTGTAGGCTTTCCCCAAACTCCGGAACCAAACCAAGCTGCTGCTATTCCATACCTAGCCCTCACTGAAGATAGATTATAGATATCTCTGATTAGAGTCTTAAAAAACCATTTATTACATATTACATTACCAATATTACATATTACTCTATTCACCAAGAGTAATAGTCCATTTTTAACATAACATATTACACCTGGCCTCAGATGTGAGACAGTGACCTAGAGCACACATCTGATCAAGACTCCAGAGGTAAGTGTGGGTAAAGTAGGGAATACTCAAACATAAGTTTGGTCACATAACTTAGGTATCAACATAATGACATAAACCTCCCAAAGAGATATATAAAAACAAACAAGTGCTCCAAATCATCCTCAGGACTCTCTCCATACAGAACAGCCTATTCTCCTAAATTCAGCCCTAGCTACCTTCAGTGTCTGTGCTATCTGCAACTTCTTCCTGTGTGCTAAATTTGACAACTGTCCCCTAACTCTGTTCCCAAAGTATTCATAGTTACTCAGGTATAATCCTGTTTTTTATAGTTGAACCTGTTCTTGGTAGGTTATCATTGTGCTGTGCAACTATTGGCTATTCTTGACAACTTGGAGGTAAGCTTTCAAACTCCAAACTTCACCACAGAAATCACAGCTTTGCTCTCTAGACATTATCATCTTTTGGAATTTTATTTATTTATTTTTCACTCAAGTCTAGTTGTCTAGTTTTTGCAGATGCAGCCCAGCAATTGTGTTAAATATCTTCCAGCAAGAGTTCTCTTTTCTTCTGTTTGCCAGCTCCCTTACTCATTTCCTTTGAGAAAAATCTGATTTATTTATAAAACATGTACGGGGATGTCGGGACAATATTGCTGTTCGGAGTAATGGGATAGAATTCTATTGTTACATCTTTGTTGCCTTCATTTAGCTTACACAACTGAATAAAATTAGAATTGTATCTCTATGACACGAGAAATATCATGCAGTTCCATAGTGAGATTAGATCAACTCTGTTCACAAATACAAGTTGTAAACACAGCCTGGAGTCAAGAAGTTCAGTTGTTAGTTGCTTCTTAGTTCATTTATTTCCATTTATAGATGACTTATATTCTCAATTTTGAACCACTAACTTTTATGTGTACGAACAAAAATAATTAAATTGCATTACACAGAAATATTCAAGTTCAAACTTTGTCCTACAATAGCTTGATCTATTATTGTACACAATTAGAACTGAGCTCCAAATCTTTTCCTCACAGTTCTACAGGAATAGCAGAAATAATGCCTCATTTTTTTGTCAAAATATAAGCCGTATTTGAAGTACTGTAAAGAAAAAAAAAATCTCACTTGAATAAATGGTACAATGCCATCTCTTGCAATGGCCTGCAACAGACGGGGTGCACCAGTGAGACTCTGGAGACCAGCACCACATGTTGAAAAGAATGAACCAATCACAATAACCCATGGAGAAGGCCATGCCAGTGTACCAACCACTAGATTTCCATTAACTGCTTCTCCAAACCTTAGGGAAGGGGGAAAAAAAAGAAAAAAAAAAAATCAGTAAGCATTAAAGTAACTTTTACTATAGCTTCAACATCCACATTTCAATCTTTTTGGACAACAGCACTTTTCAACAATAAACACCACATCACAGTACGCACTATAGGATTTCCCATCCAACCAATTCCTCTTTATTCTGCTGTTTTAAAGAAAACATATTATAATTGATTCATTGTAAGTGTTGCCTCTAAGCAGACATGCAGCAATTATCAGGTATCTTGGCAAACTTTACAGAATTAACAGCATCAGCAAAAGTATTTACATATGCATCCTTTAGATCCTTGTGACTGCTAGGAACTAGATTGCAGAAGTCTGTTCTACAAGTAATACAGATATACCCTGGGGCATAAGCAGGAGATTCACAAAACAAAGTATTAGCCTTTCCTTTTAATAGTGTGACACTGACACATGGACAAGTAAATAGAGAAACTACCAGACACAACCATCTCAAGTTATCCACATGCCTTCTGACTGTCGTGCTACCTGATGCAATTTTTAAATGACTATGGCAAACAAGCAGGTGGAAGTCAAGAAGTGCTTTCATTACAGTCTTGAGTGTCCCATCCAATGCCACTGGGGTTTTATTTTCTTTTTTTTTTCTTTTTTTTTTTGTTGTTTTTGTTTTGTTTGGTGTTGGTTTTTTTTTTTTTAGATAATTATGTTTACTTATGGACATCTTGGGTAAACTACGAAAAGGTTCTTCCCTGCCACCCCCCGAAACTGATGTTTTTGTTTTAAAAGCAAGTAAACTTCTTGTAGTTCATCTTAGTTTTGTTAGTAAGCAGCCAAAATAAATTTTAAGACTATCTTTTCCCCCCCCCGTGTTTTCAGATTTTTCAAAATAAACACCAGAGAAAAGGCTACAGACTAAGAAAAATTAAATGCTTTATCTCTTTTCAGATGTCCTCTTAAACAGGGTCAAGAAACATAGCAATCAGGTTAACATAATAAGTCAGCGTTCAAATTCTTGCATATGCCCAAGCTTGGATGCATGGCTACATACTATTTTCAGCACATGGAAAAAGGGGAAACCACACCCCTTAAAAATATAGGAGAAAAAACATATTATGCTTCTTTGACAACATTTATACAGCTGCACATTCATTCTGAATTCAAATTCTAATGCCTGTGTTTTAATTAAACACGGGGTAGGAACAACTTGAAAAGATGAAAGACAAACACTGAAAGATGTACAACCTACTTTTTCCCATGGCAGATGTGACAATCCATAATGAAAAAACCCAAAACCCAATCTTTAAACCAGACCAAAATCCATACATTTTACTGTTACACTGGATTTCAGCCAAACAAGAACTGACAGCAGTGTAAATGAAAGAACATGGATCCAATGCTCTTGCTACAATGCATCCTGCTCTAGTGACAGATCACCTGGACTCACAGATTGCAAAATTGTGCTCCCCCTGCCCAGTAAATTTCAAATACATTACTTTCAAAAATGTGAGTTTATATAAATTAACGCAGAGCCAATATCTAATTCAGAATTAATTTACTATTTCTTAAGCATCAGCTTGATTTGGTTTGTGTATTTACTTTGAAGAAAAAGAAATCGGAGATTTTCACTGATGCAGCAATACCATTTTAAAGTAAAAATGATCCCCTGCTGCTTCTTGTATTAGCTTTGATTAGAATCCAGCTTTTAACTTATGGTTTTCCTTCTAGACTAAAAGATTGTGTTTTGAAATAAGTTGTCTCGGCATCATCTCCAGCACCTTCCAAACAATACCCCAATGCCACTGCTTCATCACCAAAAGCAAATTTGGGCCTTAGTAGAAAAGAGAACCAGACACCAGCAAGGAAACAAATACGAAACCTGCCAACAGATTCATCTTAGTCAATTCAACTTCTCTTAAGGGAGAAATTTATCAAAATCTGGAGATTCTGGTTCATGCTTATCTCCATTACATTTATTCCCTTCATGCTTCATATTGTGCCTCAAATATCCTCAGGCAATTACATGGGTGAAAACTGACATGACTCCTGATCTACAACTGATATTTAAAAAGAAAAAAAAAAAAAAAAAGTCATACATTCAGTGGAAATTATAGGCCTGATGGTGCATTGCAGTCTCTCTCATGAACTCTCCTTGTCATGTAACTGTCAAAAATCTTTTTCTGTCTTTGTTCCTCAGGAGCATATTAGTTCTCCCAAGGTAATACCACATCAGCTCCACAAATACTAACTACGATTTTCTTTCTCAAGAACATTTTTAGGGACAATTCCACTTCAAACATTTATCTTAGATTCTGCTTCTACTTCTTGAAGGGATACAGCCTGATAACCTGACCAGTTTTTGCAGCCATCTCGGTTTAACAGATAGACTTTCCCTCCAGTTCTAACCTAGGCAAAAGAAAAATATATCATAGATATTTCCCAGAAGAGCCATTAATAAGACCTATTAACATAACCCGTGATCATACATACTCCCTGTAAAATTAGAAGTTGAATATGACTTACTTATCTCTTAATATCACACCTTCTATACAGGCACCAAACAACACTATACAGGAGAGATCTATTACCGAGACTGAAGGAAGATTACACTATAAATAATCATATACATAGAGAGAGAAAAAACACCATTTTTCACCTAGGGATGAAATGAAAGTGTCCATGATAATGAAGTGGGGGGGTTTTTTTGTTGTTTTGTTTGCTCTGGTTGTTTTGTGATTGGTTTTTTTTAATTCTTCCCTGCTACAACTTTTTAGTTTATGTTCTCTACAACTGCATTTGATGCACAGTTCATTTGTGAAGTATTAGAAGTAGCCAGTTCATACATCATGCAGCAGAACAGATATTTTTCTCATACAAATAAGCACTTGTGTCTTCTAGGTATTGAAGGACTAACAATTTCTATTGCTGGTAGTTTGCTTTAAGATTTTCACTGGTTATACCGAGTATAATGACAAAGCAATCCGCCAACTGAAGCATGATGCTAAAAACTTAATTAAGAACATCAATTATATCTTGGAATTTGAAGCACTAGTAGAATATAGAATATATTTATATATATAAATATTTATATATACAAATAAGATTTGAGATATTTTTTAATAATATTTGTAAATAATATCTATGTTTTAGACAAATAAAATATTTCTTTTCAGTTTACATTTCATTCATTTTATACTCAGGCAACTCTAATGACCTTTCAATGAAAAGACTATACTGTTATACCTACAGAATGCGCACTAGAAAAAAAGTTACAGCACAAAAGGATACAAATAAAAGACGTAGTTGAAATAGCCAAAATTGTTCCAGTAGGAATAGATTTCTGAGCATCCTTAAGATCTCCAGATCTGTTTGAACCTGCCATAATACCTTAAAAAGAGACCGAAATTTATGTGTCAAAAACAATTAATACTAACTCCATGTAAATAATTAATAGAATAGGAACATTTAACTTTAAGCCTGATTTAACACATCATTACCAATGGAGCAGGCTACAGAAATGCATTATAATCCTGCACAAATCCTCAATTTATACCTTCATTTTATTCAGAAATTTGTGTTACCACCCATTGTTGACTGAACAAATTCCAGACAGCTCAGGAAAGACAGATGAAAAAGTTATTTTTCAAATATAACTTCAGAGTTGTTTTTAGAATGTGGAAATATAAAGGAGTAGCAAAATGTTGGGGATGGATGTTATAAACTAATGGGGACTTAGTAATTTTAGCCAGTGTGACCAAATGCACTAACTTTCTACTAAACAGACCATACATAATAAGATATGCAAGCAAATCAATAAACTAAATAACAAAAAATATAGAAACAAAARAGAAAGGAGCAGGCAGGAAGTATAAGAAGAATGGTTAGGAAATCACATGTTAAGATTCAAACAGGGATGTGTACAAGAGAACAAAAATATTTGCTAGCACATACTGTGACAGGATGGAAAAAAAATCATACAAATAACTGACTAATTCTGCCATCTTTCCTAGAATTGCCCTGACCACTGTTGGAGGCAAAAACGTGGAAGCTAATATCAAGATGTTCCAGTGCAAAAGCATTGTCAAACGCCATGCAATGAAACCCTAACCACAGGCTTAGATATGATGAGATGTTGATAAAAGAGCCTGAAGTAGAGAAATGGGAACAATGGGGGACAAGAATACAAAGGGACACCCCCACCTGGTATTCTACTAGTAAACACTGCTGCAACTTTGTATCACAGTTCTGTTTTGTTACTTGATATTACAATTGCTTGAGCTGGGACTTTTGAAGAAAAATGTCTCTAGTTATTTCAGTCAAATGTGACCTGAGGAAAGTGATAYACAACTAATCTAACCATTAAGCTTGACAAAAAAGTCTCTACTAGTTACAGTTGCAAAAAAATACCGGACATCTAAACAAGTCACAGGTGGTTCATGGCTTGAATACCTGAAACAATCATCTTAATACTCAACTGTTCTCTCATGCATTTGAAGATTAAAATATTATAAAGGTATGCATCTTATTTTGAATAAGCATTTAGTAACACATGGAGCTTGTGTTTTCTTTCCAGACATAGAAAACAGCACTTAAACTGATTCCTTGTTTAAGTCCTATAACCCCCTAAAATAACCAGCCACCAGCTATGTCTCTCTAGCACCAGAAAGTTTTAGGTACGTAAAACTTGGACACACAGACTAGCAATATCATGTGTCGTCAATAAACATTCTCACACACACACAAAATAACCTTTTTTCAGCTCTAAGTACATATGCTCACTCAAGAAAAATAGTTGTATCTACCTGTCACAGATGGGAAATAAATCCCTACAAGCATTGTGAAGTAGGTCATGATGTCTGTAAAAACATAAGGGAGTGCACCCGTTTTTGTCTCTTCTGATCCAGCAACTGATGGCTGATTTTTTTTCTCAACTATTGATCCTTTTTCTGAATAGGTACTCCACAGATTATCTACAAGGGGGAAAAAAAACCCAAGAGCCAGTGTCATCCCTCTGTTTCAGGATATTAAGTAGTTAGAATACAATAATCTTATGAATCAGATTGCTTTTTCTTACACAAAAATCATGACATTTCCCAACATTTCCTTATAAAGCCAAGAATGCAGCAGCAATACAATCAATACAAGTTGTAACTGTTGGACATTTCCACTGTATGCCAGTTGAAATGCAGTAGTGTATGGGATACATCATACAAGATTTTCTCTTCCATTAAAGAAAGATTTAATTATAAATTCCAATATATTTGTAGAATGTCCACTTACATTGCACGGACATATGGATGTATCACCAAGAATTGTGAAAAATATGGAACCTATTATCTCCAGGTTCAGGCAATCTTGGCATATATTCATATTTCTTGTTCTTATATTTTGAGGAGCACGTCAAAAAAGAAATGTTACTTAATAGTAACTTGAGTTCTTTGAGACCTGCTGTACAGAATAACCCTGGACAACAGTTCAGGACTCAGCTGTTCATGGTGAAGGTATTCCACACAGTGACAAAAGCAGAGTAACCAGACTCCAGAAAAGAACTGATAAGCAAAAAAAAACCCAAAGCAAGCAAAAATCAGCAGAATGTGGCTCAAATTCCCCAACAAACTAAGGATGCTTGTTCGATGAAGATTGACAGGTCAAAGAACCAGTAGCTTTTGAGAGCTTACATGTGTGGAAACACTCACAAGCACTGACAACATTTGTGCCCCTTGACAAGATGGTGAGAACATCCAACACCGATTCTTATTTTAAAATGAGACAAGTTATCCTATCACACACGAGGAAACAAAGTAGATACTCTCCCTCCCTGTCAAAGAGCCAAAGGATTTTACACCACAGAAATGAACAATTCCCATGGACTGCCAGGATGATGGATCTGACAGACAATTTTCAGCCATCCAGTACAACTTAAGGGAATTAAGTACAGTTTTCTAAGCCTTCACAATAGCAAGAGGTTACCTTGAGCACAATAGGAGATTGACTCTGAATCTCCATAAATGGTCAAAGATAGGGTACTCATATCCAGATTTGTAACAGAAATCTTACAATTGGTAAGCATATATGGAAGCATGCATGAGAAATGGAAGAGACAGCAGAACAAAGATTAAAAGGAAATTAAGTATTAATTGCTACAGAACGCTATGTGTGTTAGTTCATTCAAATGAAGAGGAATAACCAACTGATCTAGAGATAAGACCAAAACCATAAAAAGAAGAGTTAAGGAAACAAGAGAACTGTAAATTTTAGGAATTTTAGCAAAGATTTGAGGAGTGACATAAAACAAGACAAGATCTCCAAATTAGCAACCACTCCCTATGGAGAATAAAAAGAAAGACCGAAAAYCAGTTTGTCATTGCTAATCAAAAGCACTAAATACTTAATGAGAACTCAACAGCCTGTGTCCTTTATTCAGTATGACACAGAAGTGACAATGGCCTGAGCACTCCAATGCATACAACTCTAATTGTGGAAGTGTACATGCCAGCATGAGTGGGTAAAATCAGCTTAGAGATTTTGTAAAATAGAAATCACTTTCCCCTTTCATAAGATGTCACACAGAGCTTTGTTACATTAATTTCCTATGCTCGTTTTCCCAAAAGTGGTAATCCAAGTGGACCTGAAAGTTAGGGTGAGGAAAAAAGGTCACTTTTCAGAGGAGTCCAGACATTTGCAGGGAGATAGGTTTCCTTTCTAGGACCATTCATAAGTTGCTGAGGCTCCTCTAGCAACATTTAGGGACACACAAACAGGATCTGGTACAATGTATCTAACCCAACAACATGCTACCATGAAGCAGAACAATGTTGATGAAAGCTATTTCCAGAATTATTTCATTATTGTTAGGGCCACRTTCATGGGCATGTTTAGTCAGCTCTTTGTAGAACGATTTATTATTGTTAGGACAACATTCATGGAAGGTGTATAAGAGATGCATACTTACTGTGTACAAGTGCCCAGTAAATGGTATGAGGACTTAGCGCATGCTTCCTGAGACACCCAGGCATGATATCTGACTATTCACAGCTCAAGAAACTTAAATATGCAGAGTCTGCAGCTGCAAAGTCTTCACACAAAGCAGAACATATGCCATCAGTGGAGGAAAATCCTCCTTGAGAAATCTTTGCCAGTCAAGTTCAAGCTTACATTAGGTATCAGAATGTGTGCTCACACTCAGCAAGCAGGACAGGTGATCCACTTAAATTATTCTTAGCATTACGTGACGCTAGGATAGTGAAATGCACTTTTATACAGTAGTGCTAGTTCAAAGAAGTGTTAATCAGTGAACAGAACCAGAGCACATTTTTCCAAAAGCAGAAAAATTAGTACTCAGCCTGAAACCTCCAAGAATACTGAAAGACCTGAGGTGCTAACTATGAGTTTACCTGAAATCGTATTGCTACCGAAGGACTGAAACATGACAAACGTAAGGCCAACTTTTTAAGAGAGTTTCAGAGAGATCAGAAAACTAAAGGCTCACAAGTAGCATTTGCACATGAACAGTTGATAGCAACAACAGCAACGGATAGAAGCAGTAAACACATGGGTATCATCTTTGAGTTCTGACAAAATCACCATCTATTCACAGTTTTTTTCTTGAGTTTTGAGGAACTGGGGAAGTCTCAGCATAGCTTTTCTAAAAGAAAGTTGTCAGAAGTATTTAAGTTCCTTGAGGGAAACATAAATGAAGGCGATCCACTTAATTCAGTGGATTTCCCACATTTTTGGAAGATTCCTCACCCAAGGAATCCATAGTAGCCATGGGATAAAACTCCTCACATGGATAAAAAATGGTTCAAAGATAGAAAACAACAGGTAAGAGTAAATGTAAATACAGTTTTATAATGCAGGAAAGCTACCAGTAAGCTTCCACAAGGATCAGTAGCAGGATGTAACCAGTGCTTTCCAGTACACACAAAAAGCCTGGAAAAAGGAGCTAGTAGCAAGATGAGAAAGCTCACTGGTAATACTCAGTTGTTCAAAGTTGTAGAAGCAAAACCAACTGCAAATAACTACAGAAAAACCATATCAGACTCAGCGACTGAACAGAATGGAACTGATGAAATTCACTATAGGCAAGCATCAAGCAATGAACACCGGAAGGTGTATCCCTCACATTGATCTTTCAGCAGACCCTCAATGGTTGTTAGAGATGTTAGTATTACACGGCAGTAGACTAGTGAAATGCACTTTTATACAGTAGTGCTAGTTCAAAGAAACGTTAATCAGTGAACAGAACCAAAGCACATTTTTCTAAAAGAAAAAAAATTAGTACTCAGCTTGAAACCTCCAAAAGCAAAACAGCAGTTTAAAGCTTATACTGTAGCAAAAAATYAGAACATACAGTTGTTTTCTGAGCTGGGGCAGGAAATTTAAAAATATTCAGGAAAAATTGTAGATATGTGCGTGGTAAATTATGAAATGCATAAAACAAACCCTAAGTCACAYTTCTTGTAACAAACATTTCAACCAAAAAGAATTTCATTTTTCATTGAGGAAAGCGAGTGATTTTTTTAAACATACAAATTTAGATTCAGATGCTTCATTTAGTATCTTTTTATGCATTTGTACACTTTATATTTGATATTTTAAACTGAATGACTATGGCAGTAGCGATTGCCTAGTGTCCCTATGTAGAGTTGCATATTTATATAAATCAAACCTTATTTTAAGGATTTCATCCCCAGAAACATTCTTTGTTTGTATACAATACAATCCATTACATGTTCAAAATGAATCTTATGACCCAGTGCAATTGGAATCCCAAGCTGCCACAACTGTACAGGAATGTAAACAAAAGAAAGTCTATACACTTTGTAGAACATCTCCGGTCCAAATGCTAGACTAGAAGCTAGAAAGACTGCTTTTCTCTAAACCCATCACTAACTTGCTGTATCACATTGGACAAGCCACAGGACTTCATTCCTCAATGCACCACCTGTAAATTGGAAACAAGTTCTCCCTCAGGAGAGTTTGAGAATGTATTAATGAACAGCTTATTGAAATAAGTGTATTTGGCATACAAAAGAGCTAAACACTTAAAAAAAAAAATCAGCTGTGATAAACACTCTCCTACTTTATTTTTCTGTTAGAACAATGGCTTTTGAAAGAGTGCCTATAAAACTCCAATGACCCCCTAAATTAAAGCATTTGATACTAAGCTTCTAAAACAGATGGAAACCTTACTGGAGGAAGCACGCTCCAGGTAGCAATCTTTCACACAAACAGATTAGAGCTAAATAAGTAGTGACAGACTAGACCACTACATTACTGAACAGCTACAGGCCAAATTAATAATGTCCAAAAATTTTTAAATCACTGTGCTTTCCAACTTACCAGTTAGAACTCCACTCATTATTCCTGGAATCCCTTGAATTTCTGTTACATTATTGAGACTAAAGTAGTCATCACATGTAGCATTAAGCAAAGAACTATCACAGAACAGGCGCCACAAAGTTGTAGTCTTTGTTTCATTATTGCTTTCAGTAAATTTGGCACAGACATCAAAGCTGCGTTTTGACAATGTACGGTTTCCAAGGAGACAGATACTATAAACAAAAAAAATAAAAACAGTGATCCTTCAATATAGTGTTGTGTATTAAACCATTTTTTTTTTTTTATTAGACTTCTTCAGAAACCTGTTATTTATAATACCTGTCTTATGGCCTATACTACATCTACTAAAACAGTATATAGTCTCTGCATATAAAACTATCATCAATAATCTTTAAAACACTGATCAAACATTTCTACTTTAAGGTATTAATAGCTATTTTGCCTTCCGATTTATTCTTTGGAAGATACAATCAACTCAAGCAGCTTGGCCACTAAATAACAGAAATCATGACTCATTCAGTCCTACCAGAAAGAAGTGAAATTAAGTGATACTTAATATAACAATGAGCCTGACCAAGAAAATACAAAAGTAAGATTAAGCAAGTATGTCATGCCCTTTTCTAGCAAATAAATATTTTAGACAGCCCTCAAAAATATTAAAATCCAAAAGGTAGGAAATAAGCCAGTAGGGTTAAACAGCAAAATTTAAAAACATTGATGGGAGTACAAGTTAAAGAATCACATAGCAGGAAGCAATTAAAACACTCAGAAATGAAAGAAAATTAGAAAACTCAGAACAGTTTGCAAAAAGCAAATTCCTAACAGCAAAGAATATTAAGGATCTAGGAACATTTCTTTGCTAAGCTACACAAAAGATGTTTAGGAGATATCTGTTCCAGGCTTGCTTAATAACAAAATGATATATAATATCTATGAAGATGAAAGAAGGAACATCAAATAAAACATTTGTGTTTGGCAGATAAGTCAAAGAACACATAGAACACATCTAATACTTCTGAAGGAGCTCAGTTAAGAAGCTGATAACAAACAGTAAAGACATACCACTTAGCATTAGAACAAGTATACTAAGCCAAGCAGAATATTGACCTAGTGCAATATCCTGTTTCCGATAGCAATTAAGAGTACAGGACACCAGTACAGCTTCAGGGTGTGTCATCACATGGAAGTTGAGCAGACTTAACAGAAAGCTGCTGCTAAAAAGATGATCTTGCCACTTGCCTTGCCCATTTTTCTTTTTAATTGCTATTGATTTGGCGACTCTATAGCAGCAGAGTGAGTTGACTCAACCCATGAGGAGTACTTCCAGTTTGATTCAACTGGGAGATCATGAGGTAAACTAATTTACCATCTATACAATGGCCAAACCTAACGGAGGTTAGTGATGCCAACCTAACTAACTAGCTAAGTGGCAGCTGGTCTTTTTGGTGCCCAGCCACTACCAGATCAGCTTTACCATAACATAAAAACCACACCTGAGTTTCTCATTTTGAGGCAGACTGGCCAAAATGTGAACAGTTATATTTATTGGAAGATGACCTTTCTTTATTGTTTCCACCCCCCCAACAATAATATATCACAGTAGCAGCCACAGATAAGGTTTCCAGGAACTTGGTAATAAGTCTTACCTATGCCACATGTCCAGATAAACCGTCTTTTACCTATATAGGTKACTAAAAGATTTAAGTATTTCCCTACTGGAAGTTACAGTTTTTGGAAATTCAAGTTTTCTTCAGAAAAATGTCAATTTTGAACACACTTTTATTTTTTCCAATAGAAGACTTGATATCATTTTACAGTACAGTCCACAAATACTGGGAATTTAATGTTCAATTTGTAACGCAACCATCAACAGTTCGAAGTACTATGGAATCTGTAACAATCATACAGCAAAGGATAACTTCAGTCCTGCTTAACAGATGGCACTTCATAAGAAAAGTTACCAGGCTATTCTGCTAATGTGTTAAGCAGTATCATTTTGTTTTCTCTCCAAACAGAAAAAGATGCACAAAAATGCAACTCACATACTGGTAACTGGACAAAAGAAATAATTCTTAGTTCACTAAGAGAGGTACAAGCTAAAGGTGTTGAGAAGCAATATGCCATGTGTGACAACAATAAAATTTGATTTTATTAACAAGAAGGTAGAAAGCCTTCACAAACACAAGTGAATCTAACACTGCAATGTCTCCATTTTAAGTAGGGAGAAGTGGAAGTTTTAAAAATTTCCTCAAGACAAAGAAAGTTTGAAAGTATATTTCTTTCATAACTATGGTTCATAGCTACAACGTTTTCTTTTAGTTTTTACTTTATTCTACAGGTTTTTAGTTTAATTCTTTAGATAAAGCAGCTATATTTACTGTCAGCAAAAACCACCTTCCTGTTCTTTAGGTGTTGATGGAATAATGGCCAGTAACTTTAAGTACCAAAGAACATTTTCCAGAGTATCATGTCTGATGAATGATGAGAGAAAGATTCGGATCGGTAACTCAGAGTAACAAATGAGCACATAATTGCCTAAAACACATAAAACCTACCATTGAAGCCAATTTGCTTGTATTTTGAAGTTCAGCTTAAAACATGAAATGTAGCTATTCCCTCCCCCCACTTTTTTTTTTTTTTTTTAAATAACCCACAATACTTAAAGATATTGCACTTACGGAAAGTCAGGTGGGTCAAAAGCAGTCTTAATAACTCCAGCATATATGGCAATGATGGAAAGAATCACACAGGCAAGGAAGACCAGTGCAAGTTTGTTGACATACTTTACTCCCACAAAAACTACTATGGCCATCAGAATGATAATACATGTTCCATAAACTCTCATGTTGTTCAGCATAGCCTCTGTTTCTTCACCAACCTCTTCTGCTTTAAATATAGCAGCGCTTGGAGAAATGTAGGTCTGCAAGAGATATGGCAAACTATCAGACACGTAATAACAAACATTTTATTAAGAAATCATTTACTTGAATTTCAAAATCTAAACTTCTATTACAATATCAGTTTTATTCTTTCACAATCCAATTCAACCAGATGACATGGGTGTTTAGAAAGTGTAGAGGTAAAAGGAAGGGGGAGGCAGGGATGAAGAAAAATGAGTTTTGAGAATGAGGTACTGCTTTTGATCCAGCTTCTTCTCACTCCTTTAAGAGTTCCCACTCCTCAAATTCACGTCTCTGCCAGATAGGAAAAACCACTAAGGACATGGATGGGGGGCGGGAGGGGTGTGCTATTGACAAAAATTAAAAGAAAAAAACAGAACCAAAAACTAGCTCAAACACTCCGCTCAAATCAGATATATCCTTAGATTCATTTGAAGCATTTGCTGATTAATAATTCCATTGATTGAAACAAAATATGAAGAGTCAAAGAAAAGCATAATAAAAAACTAAAAATGTTTTCAGTACTATAGCCACTGCACTGTATTTCATATAATTCAAACAAAGATACCTTTAACATCGTACCTTGAAAAATGTTTTATGGTGAGTTTACCTTAATTTTTAATCTGAAGTTGCAACAGCACAATTTAAGATTAGTGTGACAAATCTTAGTCCTGTGCTAAAACAGACAATTTAAGACTACTATAATTTCAAACAGGATTCTCTTACAGATCTCAATTTCATATAATTTTGTTCTGGGTTCTACCTGAAAAGAAGTTGGAAGCACAGCTTACAGGACTTATAGTGATAAATGCAAATGAAAAGACAAACTCTGACCTATAGTTATGAGACATTTGTGTACTACACATGTTAAAGATATCTTTATTCCTTCTTCTAACACCTTTACAAAAAAATCTCTGCTCAGCTATTAGGTGAGCTTGGGGCTTAAGGCAACTCCACTCCTTCAAAACAACTGCTAAACTGACTATCCTTAAATAATCGAACTACTAAAGGCAGGAAGAAACTTTGAGTAGGAGACTATCCTGATATGTTCAGAACCGAAATCCAAAAATAGAGGTAGGCAATTTTTTACTGGAATTTTCTTTAAATTTATTTAAATTAATTAAATTAATTCTAAATTAAATTTAAATTAAATTTAAATCTAGTAAATTAATATTTACTAGAATTCTAGAAGAGATGAAAATTGTCACATCACTATGAAAGAAAACAAAAAAAGCAAAATGAAAAACTGGTTACAGATAGAGTATTTACATATCATTATTAGAAAATCGTACATTGTGATGTTGCAGAAGTATCAGGCTCTATTTGGAGGTACTCCAAAAGGTTTTCTTGTGCGCTTTGTTGCCCTGCTGTTCACAGCCTTTGCTGGGAAAAGCCACAGGCAGACGACTGATTTCTGCCCCTCCAAATAATCCATGTCGCGGGGGGGGAGGGAGAAAAAAAAAGAAAAAAAATCAATACTTGTGCCTTGTGGCTATGACGGGGGTCTGTTCTGAGGTCTTCTGCCAGATGTGACATCCTGGGAGGCTTTTTACTTTGAATTCCATAGCTGAACCCCATACACGTTTATTAGCAATACATAAAACCAGCATGACTCTTAAGTAGGGAGAACAGTGCACCAAATCCAATCCACACTGTGACATGGTGCTAGTGTTGTTAATTAGATCAGATCTCACAAGCTAGCAGTAGTGAGT
Source organism: Phoebastria nigripes (assembly GCA_035582835.1). Lineage (NCBI taxonomy): Eukaryota > Metazoa > Chordata > Aves > Procellariiformes > Diomedeidae > Phoebastria > Phoebastria nigripes. The sequence goes on along the minus strand of JAYKAV010003404.1, from coordinate 272,064 downwards.
GAGGACTATCTCCGATTTCAAATCCAGGCTTTTTTGAATTTATGACATGGGTCATAGTAAGTAACAAGAAGGAGGAGTTCTGAAGTACCTCCTGTGCGTATCTGCACAGTCTCTGATACTATGACCAATAACTGTCTGGCCCCTCCTGGATGAGGCAAAGCCACAGTAGTTGGGCCATTGCCACACAGGCAGTCTTCCACAGCATCTTTACAGGAATATGAAATTTCAAGGCCAGTAGCCTGAAAAGGAGGAAGTGGGATAGATTCTTAATTCCTGCCTCATAGGAGATATGCCCTTCACGTCCTCCATAACCTTTCATTGGGCAGCAGCTTTCCCCAGTGCACGTGGCAGTGCCAAGCATTGTAGAAGCTGAAAAGTTTCTGTGAGTTATCCTGGGAACGCTTGTCTGATGCCAAGCCCACAGACTTTCATTTGGAAGGAGAGAAGTCCTCCTAGACTTTAAGAAAGGCTTAAAAGGACTTATGCTACACCTACCTAGAATAAGCAGCTCTTCCAACAGAAATGTAGAGCCACCTACATGTATTGACTGCTTACTATAAAGTAGTTGCCAGATTTAAAATCTTATAGTCATGATCTCAAAACTAGAACAGTAAAATGGAAAATTAATTCCAGTAGATACAAACTAAGCGGAAGCTCCCGTGAAGAGCTCACTTAAAGGATTCAGGGCTCAAAGGCATACAGCCTGGGAAAAATGAAACAAGATATATATTGAGAAGTTACAGCAAGAAGACAAAGAAACGCAGAAGATGTTGAAAAGACAAAAGGATGGGTAATACCATGAAATCCACATCCTTGTTAAAACTTGAGAGAGTCACAAAGAAAGGAACCAAAACCTTCTTGTGTTAGATGAAAGAAAAAAAATGAGTAAGACTTCATTCAGAGTTGAAAAGGGAGACTCCAAAGCAAAAAAGGTAAACTGACTCTCAAGATGGAATCCTTAGCTTTTCAATTCCAAGTCTAAAGGTGACCTAAAGGAAGTGCTATGTGCATCTGTGCATTTTTGTTTGGAAGAGGAGAGGAGGACATAAAACACAAAAGCAGCATAATATATGGATCAAACTTTTTGCAAGTTTGCTGTGGTACACCATGAACATATGCAGACAAATATTTAAAGAAGTAATTAATTCCCACATTTGTAAAGAAACTATTTTTTTTAAACTGAAATAACTGACTTAGCATCACTAAATCCAAATGACATTTCAGAGGCCCTGAAAATAGGCATTGTCAACTATGATTTAATCTGCAATCTAATGTGACATTTCATTAAGGACTGCACTATTTCTTGTGGCATTTTTTTGTCATTTTTGATACAAAAGTTGTAGTTTTAAGTTGGTACAAAAATCACTGAATTAAATCTTAACACGTCTCCAAAATCTACCTGTTGATCTGATGTTCTTTTCTGCAAAATCTGCTGCAATATTTCCTATTTATTTTTCATCTCCAGTTTATATCTCCAGTTTGGTCCTATACCTTTAGTTTTGGAATTTTAGGTATGTCTTATTAAAATTAATATAGTTTTCCTGTCAACTCTGTAGGTGTACAGTAGCACAGGCATAATTTATGGGACATTTGGTATTCAGAACATGTTATGAAAAGGTGACAACAGATATATTGCATCTGGTACAAATTAGTAAGTGTCAGTTACCAAATTCTGTTTGGTTCCTACTTTAAGTAGAACAAACTTACATCAAACAGCCATTAATTTATTTTTGTACTGCTGATCAGAGTTTTTTTGAACTTTTTCAAATAGTCCCAAGTAGAGTAAGAATAAATATTGACATACTGGAAATATTGTATCAAAACATTAAAAATCACCAAAATAGAATGCATTTTAGGCCAAGTGCATTCCTCAGCAATCTCCCAAAACAGTCCAAATACATTTAATCTTAAGAGAAACTAGTACTTACCAATAAAATTTCAATGGTACCAAGAATGTACATCGCTCCTGCGAAGGTTGTACCCAGGTAGAAACAAAGTCCCACTGCTCCACCAAACTCTGGCCCTAAAGATCTTGAAATCATGTAGTAAGAGCCTCCAGCTGTGAATTTAACAAAAAAAAACCACAACAAAACAACAAAAAAACAAAACAAACAAAAAAAGAAACAAACAAACAAAAAAACCNAAAAAAAAAAAACAAGAAACAAAAACACTCCAGCTCTTCAGATTAAGGACAGCAGTAGAGAACAAAAATTTGAATCAATCAACATAATCAAGACAACTACTGCATGCGTCTCCATTGAAATATTCATACCAAAACCGTATTCAATGTTTATACCAACTAGGCAGTTAGAATGTACATTTCAAAGTGAATATCCCCATGCGCATTTTCTGGGGAACAGAAAATAAACACCAAGGAAAGAGGAAAAAATCCACAAGCTAAAACAATCTAAAAGTAAATTAAGAAAAGGATATACAGGTATAAATAGATGTGAATCAATCTTTAGTTTCTAACCTCAAGCCGTTCACTATCAAACAATAAATTTCCAGAATAATTTCTTTATGAGATAAGGACAAAATAGAATTTGTCTCACTAATATGCATTCTTTTTCTTTTCTGTACATGAAACCATTACTACTTTCACTACAGGCATTTTTTTCAGTACCACTTAAAAGTGTTAGGTAGGGATTGCTTCTTCTTGTCTACTCATATACTATTCACTTTGCCCCTGAATTTTTCAATTCTTCTCACTCATATTTCCCATATACATGCATCATCTTTCTTTAAGTCATAAGCTACCCCCCCATTTCTACTGTACCATTTCACTTTCAATAAGGCTCTAAGTTTCAAGCTTTTTATCTAGACTTCCCCCCAACCCCCTCAAGGCATGCTGCTCTCTGGTTCCCTCTCCATCTTCTCTTAAATTCATGATGTTTGTCCCACTCATGACAACTGAAGAAGAAAGAGGAGACAGAGAAAGGAAGTACTTTATTTTAAATAAGCATACACCAGCCTTGTATAAAATTAGTCCTCAAATAAGAAATACACTTCTAATCAAAAGGGCAGAGTCTGAAACTGCTTTTCAATATGAACAAATGAGACACTAACAAAAAAACTTATGATGCATTACCAATCCTTTTACTAAATATAATGCTGTTGCATATAACAGCAAGAGACAAGATCCTGCTGCTCAGAAGGTCTCTTTCAATCCTAGCTTCTTATCTGTGCTTTCTGCCTCCTTCATATATTCCAGCAGAAGCAGCATTTCTCTAAGAAACTGGCACCAACAAAAGAAAGTGAAAATGAAGACCCGTCTAGTGTAAGAACTGCCAACTTCAAAGATTTTTGTGACACTCAGATGTTAAGCAAAACCTTTACAGTGAACTTTAAAAATATGAGGGGGAAAAGAGCAGAACATTTTAGTTACCTGGACACYGATTAGAATAACTATATTTCATTATAAAATGTAAGTATTTGAAACAAAATTTTCTATTGTATTTATATTTCATATATCCATGTATCCATGAAATGCAATTGTTCCACACCCTGAACAAGTTGTAGCATTTACTTTTGCCCAACTTATACATCAGTTCTGGAACCCCTTACTAAGCTGGAGAAGCTCTGCAAGTGAGGAATTATTTTAACTTCATTAGGTAAACTGTTCAGAGTTCATAACAATGTCTGAACACCAGTATTATCAATTAATGTATTGAGAAACTGAAAAGGATAAGAGCTTCAAAGGCTAACTGATTTTGCATCTAAAAAAAAAAAAAATCAGCTTCATAATTGAGGAGGAACAAGGTCATCTATTTATCCTGAAAACTTAAGGAGATGAGCATAACCTAGAGTGCTTATATAGAAAAAGATTTCTGCCAGCAGACTGGCTGTTATTCTTGCAGAAAACAACATAACTAGGCTCCTATGTTTAGAAATGGAGTCTAGGCAAATTCAGGCAAAAAAAAAAAAGAAAAGCAGCCTTATTTGTAAATTTGTAAAGAAATCTGCTTTGCATGAAGACAAGTCTCCATTAGTTCAAATTAAAATATCTTATCTTCATTCAAACAGAATCAAATGATTGATGACAAAAATGGGCTACAGTTCATAATTCCCAGAACGTCAAGTTAAAAGATTGCATCTCACCTTAAAAAGTCATTTATAAATCAGTTAAAAGAAAATATGCACTTGACAAAAGCATTACTTCTGATATCTCAGACTACAGTAATTTCTTATCCCAGCTTTAAACTTCCATCATTTGACCGTTCACCATTTAAGATAAAATTCTTCATTACCTGGAACTACACCATTTGTTGCTATTGCACTCATTGAAATTGCAGTTAGCATAGTCTGTGGAAAGATAAAATAGAGGAAATTTAAAATACTGAAAGTTTTTGAAAAATGGGGCAAGACGAAATGATCAAATGAAACTAGGAAATTTTTTTTATTTTTTTTTTTTTTTTTTAAATAAGATGTTACAGCAACCAAAAATGATTATCTTTGGTTAGGGATACATGTAAATTAAGTACTAAATTTTTCAGTAGAAGATTCAGTTAATTCAGATGTTTGAGACAGTCTTTAAAAAGAACTGGATGAATACAGACCACTGAATATACTTAAAATAAGATGTTCATTATTCCAATTAAATAGTAGCGACAAAGTGATCAAGTGTCATTGTTATGACAACATCATCTACTAGTGGTCTCACATTCCAAAATATTAATTTATGGACATAATGCTGAGGATTGATTTGTAGGTTATATTTCAGTTTGTTCTGAAGTTGTAAAAAGCAGAACAGTTCAGATCTCAATGTAAATCATGAAATATTTGCTAAAAGCTGATTTAATAAAATCCATATAAGGGATTTCAAACAAAAGCTTACTGTGATCAACTCAAAAGAAACTCCATACAGGCTAGAATGACACGTGACAGTCAGTGCATATATATATATCCCATGTCTCTCAATTGCACTGATACTTAACAATTATGGAGAAATCTTTCTCTACTACTTATATATTAGAAGGCAGCAGTACTCTTGTAACAGAAGATTTGGCCAAAGGTAAAAAAGGTGAACTTACACAAGCACAACACATGAACACAATGATAAAAGACTCAAGAACTCCAGCTGTTCCCACAATCCATGTTAAACGTAGGAAAAGGATGACTCCCAAGATGTTTTGCAAGCAGGGCAGGTACACACCAATAAAAGTGCCCATACGTGGAACCTGGAAACGAAGTCAGAACTTTAATTCCTTTGCATTAAACAATGTAAGTCCATAAGGACTTTCTTCTGCAAACACTTATCACAAATGCTCCGTGAACAAATGCCAAGTGAAATTGAATGGTAGCTTCAGAGTGTCCAGCTTCACAAATACTCATAGGCTATTTATGCAGAAAGATGCCTAAAAAGACAGAAAACTATTTGTGATAGCAAACCCTATTGTTCCATAGGAATTAGGGTGAAACCTTGATAGGGGTAGGATGTCCCTTTATCTGTTGATTACAAAGCTTTACACACTTTCTTCTGAAATACTAGTTATAGACTACCGTTGAAGAAAAGTTACTTCCATAATAAAAATACCGAATATATTCTGCAAAAAAGTTGATCACCASTTGCCCTGCAGCTGGCCCACAAAATGATATTCAACAATAAGCATTTTCAATTTTTTAAAAAGATCACAAGGTATTATGACAAGGCCAGAAGAAACACAGAGCTGACTACAATTTGTTTTTGCAAAAGTTGTAAAACCTGCCACAACATACTACATTTGTTTGTACTTTTTATTTGCTGGTGATCATCATGGGTTAAGACACACACAAAAGCATTCAGGCTTCATCATTAAAGTTCCAGCCTTCTACACTTAATGAAGAAATCAGGCCTTGAAATACTCAACTTAGAAGCAATAGTTATACACAGTAGGTTTCTAGATACAGAAGCTCTTCTTAAATCACAACTCAGGCTGTGAAAAAAGGCAATSAATTTAAATAAATAAGCAAGCATTGCTGCTTTGTAAGTTAACAAAATTATTAAGAAAACACTAAGTTTCCAAGTACTTATAAGGAACCATGGAATGCCATTTAGACTATAATCTTTATTTTTAGCATCTTGGGCAATATCCATGTGCAACATCAGTGCTACTGTCTCAATTATGCCATTAAAAATGCTACTCTGCCAGGCTACTACTTAACCATCACTTAATTTCAGACATAGAACTGAAAAAAGACACATGCATAGAAATCGTGTTTTCAGGCCACCGGATGGTGCTCAAACGAGATTAAGTGCAAGTGAGGACACGACATTCATTTGGGTAGTCAGTTCCAGAGGGACTAACACTGTGCTGCATTAACAAAAACCTCTGCACAGCAGCTGGATTGGAGGACAGGATCACACTAAGGAAAGTGTGAGTTGATCAGTGTTGGTTTTCTCATATCTCAAGATGTATCATCAGATGAGAAGAAACAAACACAGAACAAGCACAATGAGATAAACAAAAAGAAACCCCMCACACAAACAAATGCAGGATAAGCAAAAAGCCAAAACAAACAGCTGGACTTTACTCCTCGCCCTTGCCCGTTGTCCTGGTACCAACTTCCCATACTAGTCAAGTCCTAATGCAAATATTCAGGTACCATACCATAAATCTCTCTTCCAGTCAAATGAGCTCCAGTTCTAACCTTACTTTCAAGCACCTTTTCATGTCTGTCTCTTCTGTTATGTGCTTATTTCCTTTTATTCATTCTTACGTGCTTCTCCTCCTTTCACCATAGCTCAGCATACAAACTCAGTAGCAGCACCCCTTCTCCTACACAAAGACAAGTGACTCCCAGTACTCTCCTTTTTCCAGTATCTACCCTAAATTTTGTAGTTTCAGTCACCATGCTCAACTAGTTCCAGCTCATCATCCCTCCTTGCCTCCGAGTTTTTGTACTCTGTCAGGTCACATGTTTTTGATCCAAGCTTTCTCCTTCTGAAACAGCTCCCTGCTCACAGAGGGATCAGTCCAAAGTCATCTCTTTGCAGACTCCAACTGTTGCATACATTCCATTTCTACAGAGGCCTAGACAGGCACTTTGGGTATCTAGTAGACAACCCCTGAAGAATTGAGTTGCTTTTTGAGGTATGCAACAAAACGTTTCCTTGGAATGTGTCCATTAAGTTTTAAAAATACTTACTCTGACACACAGAAACAAGAGAGCTACTCAGAAAAACTGCTACCATGTTAACAGCAGCAAATACGCTTATGGATTTAAAAAAGAGTGACCTGTTTCATCTCAAGTTTTCCTTAAATTTCAACTTTAGGTAAAAACCCAGCCAATTAAAATGTATTAATAAACTAGCCCTCCCCCCCAAAAAATCATACTGTATCCTCACTAGAGGTAGACAAAAGGTACTGATGCTCATACAAGGACAGAAGGAAGAAGAAAAGAAAGGAAGAAGAAACTGGGTGCACTGCGTGTTTCAGGTCCTAGCTTTGCACGCATTTTATCTAGAGCTTTTACAGCAAGGTCTTGCTAAAACATGCTAACAAGAACACTGAATTAACACAAGTCCTACTGCAAACGCTTCAATTTTAAATACAGTATTACAAATCTCACTCTTGTTTTTAGGCATCCAAATATTTTATTTTTAGGTTGAAAAACGCTCTTCTTTGTAGCTAGCTTTGTCTCAATAACTTATTAGAAGTTTAAATACCTTGACTTCCTTTCGCTTGCTGTCTTCATCTGCTTCATGTTCCACCACACCTTGAGTCAGATTAGTGTAGTTTGCTAGTTTATTAAGAAGAGATGACACCATGGGATTACTATCCATTTCTTCCTGTTGGGATTTTAAGAATACTGCATTTATTAAATAGTTTTTTTTAAGAGTCATGATTTTATGATACTACTTCAAACACATACTCAACAGGTTAGCCCCGATTCACCCAAATGCAAAAATTAGCATGACAAAATACCAGTCAGCTTTCAACCAACAAGAGTTCTAAATCTTTCTAGAAGTTTAACACTACATGGCTATCTTGCAATATTTCTTAACTTTTTTACACTATCTTACAATATGCAGCTTGTACAGCTGGAATATAAGGGAAATTTAGAGAAGGGCCATTGTTAATTATAAAAATCTGTTCCTATCACAATACAGTTTTTAGGGGATTGTACTGGCAGGGTTGAGTCATTAGAGTGTTTCTCCAGCATCTTGCTTGTGTCTAGAGAGTGGCCTCAAATGATTCTCTCAAGCACCAAGATACTTAAGGATCACTCTCAAGCCTACTATTGCAGGCTTACATATTTTATCTTAAACCATGCATACTACTTCCAAAGTATTCATTTGTTGAAGATAGAGGCACATATGCATATCATATGTAATATTACTTGACACAGAAGTCAGCCCATCTTTCTTTAGCCAAATATCTGCTACAAACCAAAAACATGTTAAAACAAATAATAAAATCCAGGAGAAGTATATACAATAAAAGGATTCCAAGAAAAGCAGAACCAGAGAATTCAATCAAATACGCAAGACCAAATATTGGAAGGAAGACAAGAGATCAGGATTGCAAACAGAAAGACAAGAACTGAGGCATCTCTGTCTGAGGCATTAGGTCATGATAATCATGGTTCTAATAGCCAAACTTCTTTGTAACAGTTTATACAAAAATTCAAACACAAGTCAGCTGAAAACACGAGAAGAGTAAGATTGTAGGAAACATACTATGAAACATATATACTACGAAAAAAGATTCACCACTACAACAGCATGGTGAGGAAGTCACTAGAAGGCTTTCAAGGCAACACTATAACAGCATGGTCTATAATCTGAAATATGTAAAAGATAGTCATCATTATACCATCAGCTGAGGATTTAATGTCAGCCACTATTCAAAATAACTGATGCAAGCATATATTCAAAGGAGATTAGGGACAAAAAGCAGCTATGGCCAATTTATCAACACTAAAGTATATAACAGCTAATCTGAACAACAGAAGTTTTGGACATTGCTTTACAGAATAGAGCTTGAAGGAGAGAAAGTCAGTGACAGAACTCCACTACCATGGTTTCTGTCAAAAAATAGTAAGAAATTCCATTCCAATACATGACAAAGAGACAATTAATGACCAACATTACTTTGATCCTTAGCACAATCTTCTCTAAGATTTAGTGAAAAATAGTAAAAATACATTATTTGGGTCATGCAGAAAGAGGAAACTGAAAGATCATGTCCTCTGTGCAAAGATATTTGAAAGGAAGAAGAGAGGAGCTTAAGAGGATGACAAGAAAATAGCAGGTAGAATGCAACAGCAAGATGGCTAAGCAAACAATAGTGGAAGGACCTTGTTTATTGTTAACAGCAAGCATCAAAGCAAGACCAGTTGATGCTGCTAGAGCAGAAGAACTTAGGTTAAACTTTACTAAAAGTACTATTTCATTACAGAAGTAGCACTTAAATGTACCATATCAATATACTTCTTTTCTGTAAGCGTTCAGTGAATTAAACAGGTAATAAACTTGCATTATAAAGTAGATATTTATATTAGAAAGTAGAAATAGCAATGGTATGCTCTACACTGTAATTGGGCAATGTAACTAAGTCATGGCCTATCACACGTTGTTTTATAGTTTTGCTGCTTTAAGAGAAGCCTGTATTTCCCCTGTTCAACATAATATATTTGCTAATCCTTTTAAAACTGGATACTGTTTGTTAAAACCACTAGATTTAACTTTCAGCAGCTTTCTCTAACAACATTTTCTAGATCCTAGCCCAAAAATTTTAAATGCAAGAAGGCTTATTTCATATCTTCACATCAATGCGTACCAAAATTTACTGTTCTTGCCTATACAGATAAACTAAAATATAGAAGGGAAAAAAGTCTTAGCACTTTTTTTTTTTAATCACATCATTCAAATCCACTGAAATGGAACGTTAGCAGGAACCAAACTATTGAGAAGTTACTAAAATTGATTTCCACCCCCACTAAATTTCAAGAGAAAAAGAAAACAGGGGTTTGCTTGTTTTCATCTTACTACCAGACCCTCAGTCAAAGGTGAAATACATTTTTGGGGTATTTAACTTACCTCAAAGAGAGCCATATTCTTTCCTTCATACATGTTTCCTCTGTCCATCTCTGCACTGTTAATAAATGGACTACTTTCCCTGGCAATCCCATCCCCTGTTGGAAAAGTGCAACAATTAGAAACAAAAGGAAAAAAAAGACAAGGTATACCATAAAAGGAATAGTCAGAAGATGCTGGTTTAAGAACTGGTTCTAGATAACACTGGAGGTGGCTAGCAAACACTGTGTCTTTGTCCCAGACGTGTGGCATCAATGTCCACATTTAAGGAAATTAAGTTTACTTTAACAGTCTCATCTTTGTATAGTGTTCTGCCTTTTAACTACTACTTACTATTCTTTAATACATATACTGATCTCTCCCCCGCCCCATCTTTCTAGTTTACTTAAAAGCACTTGATAATAGAACTTCACATAAACCTTGTGGGCAACAACAACAAAGACGCAACCTACCTTTTCATCACTTTACTGACTCCCACAAAAAACCTCCAGTAGTTGAGGCAGGAATTTATGAAAAAACAATGTAAAAGGAATTATTTTGTAAGGTTGTGGGGACTCTTCCATGACATGCTATATTTATTCTATTCCTTATTGAAATATCAATCTCATTAAGCTGTAGCTCTCCTGACCCCCTCTGGCACACCTCTCAAAAAATACAGCATCGCTGCCTTCCAGCCCATGCAATACAAGAGCTATTACCTGCAGATACTGTCACAACATTGGCATTTCCAAACAGTCTCAAGTGCTTGCCTATGCCACTTTGCCTGTCTGTGCTTTTGCCCTTATATTCACAAGTTACAGCAATAGCACCTATACAGTCTCTTCACTACAGAATTAAGGAACAGCTGGAGAACAAGTTGTACTCTTTTCCCTGTGTCCTCCACTCTGCCCCCTCCAGGACACTTCTCCCCACATGAAGTCCCAGAACAAAGCTCTTGCAAACATGGACACCAGTCTCAGCACAAAGTATTACCTYGGTTGTAATAAAGACAGGAATAGATCTCACTCCCTCAAGCAGATGAGTGACTACGTCCCTGACGGACTTCCTACCACTCTCCATAGCTCCCTTGTCCAATAGGCTCTCCATAGCATCAATATACTTTTGGTATCACGACATAGAAGCTGCATACTATCATAAGAGACTCAGAAGATAGCTATTGTCCATTAGGGCTCTAGAATTAATTCCACGATCCAGAGCAGAACTGTTAATGAATTCATCCACAACTACTGTTCTTATCCAATGTATCTCCTTCTATCCATATCCTCCAGCTTTCATTTTTCTGTTTCTCTACAGTTTATAATTGGTCCCCCATTGCTTCAAGTCCTACAGCCTAGCTAGGTCCCCCTCCTCCAACAATGCTTAATGGAAGCACAGCAGAAGGAGTACTGTGAACACAAAAGAATCTCCCACACGGCCCAGCACCTCAAGGTGTTTCACAGTGCATGGAACATGCTGGTTTGGCACACAATTGTCTGAGAAACTGGCATTTATCCTTTAATCAGCTCCATTGTACTTAGATAAAGGTTCAGTTAGCTTTTCCATAGACAACAAAAAGCAACTCTGTCCCCAAGCAAATACATGCTGATTCCTATCATCATCTTGCTAAGCATACAAGCACTAGAACTTCTTAGTTAAGACATTGCACTTTCTTCCCAAGATTTTTGGACACTTTTTCTTTCAGCTCCATTCCTTGAAGTGACCATGTTATTTTTGCTAAAGTTTTTACAAAGCATTCATTACAAGGCATATTCCCAAGTTAAAATAAAAATAAGGTTGCTTGATATTTGTCTTGCTAAGACCACGCTTCTATTGACTTTCTCACCTGTTGACAGCTGGTAGCTATACTTATTAGCTAAATACTAGTACTCCCTTCAGGGTACTTTCAATCCCTTCAGAAATGATTACCCTTCAAAAAGTGAGCTGGGGAATTTCAAGTATCACTTTGCATTCATACAGAGTGTAATGTCACTGGAGTTACTACTTCAGTGGGTATCATTAGACTGATCAAAACACCAAAAAAGTAGCTAAATGAATAATGTGAATCAGTATTCACAATTCTGAGGTTAAAGAATATAGTTTTGTCTTACCAGTTCTGGAGGTAAAAATCAGCATCTCAGCACTGTACATTAAGTATTTTAAATTGTAGGTAGGAGAATAGTGAAGTCTTCCTTTATATGCTTGTATTTCTAAACAGTTACTTGGCTTTGCTCCAACAGGAAAAAGCTCAGAACACAGCGTCTCTAACAAGCAAGTCTTGTCAAATGCACCTAACAGACTTCAAATGGAAAAAACACAGAATTTAGGCTTCCTATTCTTCAAATCTTTTTTCAGTGTTTCCAACCAATATTCTACTTATATTAAAGCTTTCTAATGCTAGTCTTCAAAATAGCCTGTCACTACCACTCTCCAGTTTCTTTAATACAGTTGTCTCTCTTCATATGTTGTGAATGTTTGCTACAGCATTTTTATAGTATTTGACATGATCAGCATTACCTATTTTACCTCTATTTGAAAGGGGATCAATGCTGAAAAAGTGACCACAAAAACATACTGACAAGTACTCTCTCATCTGCAGTTTGTTGACTAATCCTACAATTATGAACACCTTTGAACAAGCTCCTTTGAGTTTTCAGCATTGCTGTCAACAAAAYCATATTGCCTGTAAAATAAAAAACAACACCTTTGGGAGTATGCTTATTTAATATGCTTATAAATACAGCGAGCCTTACAAACATGCAACTCAAATTGAGATGTATTACACCATCCAGTAGAAAGAACTAGCTTTAGGACCTCAACACACAGTCAACAACTATGGTGAGGTTAATGAAATAAGCTATTATCCCAATCTTTAGCTCATCCCTTCTTCAAAAGAAGGGATTCATTAGAAAACCAGAACTAAAAAAAAAAAAAGACAGGATTTACACTTTTCACAAATGCTGTAAATATCACCTCTGGTGCATCAAGTAGAATGGAGCAAATAGAAAAAACTATTTCAGTTGCTTCCACTGAGGTAACATGGAATACAGAAATAGGCACTTCGTTCCACTAGTAAGTCTCAAGCCATTTACAGCTTTATGTTTTAACCCTATTCCCTTGAATTCTATGAGGAAGCTTAAAGATAACCAAATCATAGAATCATTTAGGTTGGAAAAGACCTTTAAGATCAGAGTCCAACCATTAACCTAACACTGCCAAGTCCACCACTAAACCATGTCCCTAAGCACCACATCTACACGTCTTCTAAATACCTCCAGGGACGGTGACTCAAACCACTTTCCTGGGCAGCCTGTTCCAATGTCTGACAAGCAAATCACCTTTCCCTCAGGCTTCTTWGAGGTTACGTCAACTCAAACTCTTCTCAGGTGTGGAGGCAAGTTAAACATACAATAAAAATTATAACTTCCAATGTAGTTTTAGACATTCCTCTAAGCTGCACATGTCTTCTGGAATCCAATTAAAGCACTCCAAAAATCTATACTTACTGTTGCTTGATTTCTGAAAGTAATTCAAGTTATGAGAATTTACAGGCAAAAATCTTAAATCTGGACTAGAATAGTAGTCCATCTGAACCAGTATTTCATCTTGCACCACCACTGGTATTAAAAGATCAATAAGAAAGGCAAAATAAAACAACAAAAAATCTTCTATGGGCTTGATTATGGTATAGYGTTCCCTCTGTCTTATGACACACAAAAAACCCACCTGTTGATGTGACTCTCCATTCCACCCAACATAAGGTTATCAAAGTCTAAGCTCTAGAAATAAGTCTGTTTTCCCCCCTCAAATATATACTTTTAAAATTTTATTATTACTATTTTTAATCTGCTATGGAATGTTCACATACCATAGCACAACTATGTGCTTACTGATGGACCAGTGGACAAACTAAAGCCATAACTAATGTACCTTTCCTACAAGCGTGTCTGGTGTTTTCTGCGTTGACAGGACATGCAAAAATTCCTACTCTTGATTTCTACAGATACTCAAGCACTGATGGGTATAGCTATATTTACATGGAAATTAGCTGCAACAAATTACATTTTCTTTTCTACATGAGATATACAGCTGCAAGCAGAGAAGGTAGGAGACATGTCTCAAGTTTGGGAGGTAATATTCACAGTCTTCATGCAGATGATCACAATATGCACTCCCATACACCCCAGCCCCCCAACTGCTGATGCAGTGTAACCCACACAAGTTATCACAAACCATCCCAGAGTTGTACTAGCCTCAAGTTTAGAACTACCAATGCCATCAGATGATTTCTCATTAACATTTCCACACACCAAACAAAACTTATGTCAGAAATATGTCTGCATATCACAATTCAGTGTTGGTCATAGAGGCAAAAGACAGCACTTTGTTCAAATTCATATTCCTCAGAAGCTTCAGAGCAGTGATCCTCAAACATTGACAGGTAGAATACTTTAGGGTATGTTACCCGTTAAAAATTTCTAAGCTGATCCAGACTGGTCCATTTTATACAGTGTAAGACAGAACCCAACAGTATAGCTTAAACAGGCAGAAGCCACCTTTGCCACCAGGGAGGTGGCCCTCTCATTCCCCTCTCACACTTACTACTCACCCATTTGTCTCCCTGTATCACACTGTTCCACACACAAACAGAACTATTTATTATAAATGCAACAGTGGTACATGCTTAATGCTGAGTTGGGAGAGAGTTGTTTTGCTTTTGTTTTTATTCTTGCTGCTACTTTTAACCCAGATGAGTTTGTGTTCACTACACAAATGCTTGTGCTGTCACTAGAGACACCATCAGTGTCGGAATGGGCAATCAGTGTAAGCAAAACCACTTCCTCAAGCATTGATGCCAATATTACTAAATCATAGAACTATAGTGGTTGGTTTTCCCCCTTCCCTGCCCCTCCCTTCCCCACCCCCGAATCAAAAGAGGTAGAGTATGGAAAAAAAAAAAAAAAAGTGTTACAGGTGTCTTGTCTTAGGAAAAGTGGAGAGCAGGGCTTGGGGTAGAAGGAAATGATCATTTAAGTGATCCTAAATTTGCACTAGGATGCCTGTTCAAGAGATTAAGGACAAAAATATTAGACCACCTAATCTGATTTCCTGTCTTTCCACAGGTTGCAGAATTTCATTTCTGCATTAGGCTCTATGAAAAACTTTGAAAAAACATACTGAGATTTGACCAGTGCATCTCTTGATGTTTTCAGAGCTGAAATAAGAAAAAAGCCTATCAATTTATCTTTATAAAGACTAAAGTTTTTTTTTAATTACTGGAAAAATCTCAAAAAAATTGTTCCTTATTTCTATTTAAATTTGGCTCTTTTCAAACTTCCAGCTGTAACATCTTAGTACACCTTCCAAATCTAACCACTCACACTTAGTATTTTCTATCTGTGAACATAACTATACTTTTCAAAAGGAAGCTTGAGATATTTGATAAACTGAAACAGTTAAGTTCATAAAACACTTTCTTAACCTTTAATCACTTTTGTGGCAACATTCTCTCCAGTTTAAGTTATGCAAAAAAAAAAATTTCAAACTTTAGAAATCAAATACAGCCTTCTAACACCAGTCTCAATCATGCTATTTACAGAAGTATAATCATCACCTCTCTACTCCAAGGATCAGGCTAGCCCTCTTTACCACAGCATTAAACCAAGCTCATGCTATTCTATTCCAGTCTGACCCCTAAATCCTTTCCAGATTCACTGCTTCCTCGCTGTCCCACACTATGTCCGTCATTGTTGTTCACATTCAAGAGATGTTCCTATTTGTCTTTGTACTCAAACACATTTTGTCCAAAAAAGCAAGCATCTATGTCTCCTGTCATGCTGTAAGAGTTTAACATCTATCTGAAAAATAAAAGCAGATTCTTTTTATATGGCAAAAGAATAAAGGTGGTGTTCAAAGAAGTGAGAACGATCTAAAACTTTTGAACTACATGGCCTCAAATAAGATAGCTTGGGTATGATAAGGTATAGCTGTTCTCTAAACAAGTACATGTGTAAAACTAAAAAGGTTTGCTTCCCACCAGACATTTCTAACTTTATATGCTGCTGCCTAAAGCAGAACGCAGTTGAAGAATAATACTTCACAGAAAAGTCCTAACCTTTCACAGTTTCTAGAAGGCAACTCTTAATCACAGTYCGCGTACCTTGAAGTAGGTTCCAGTTAGCCAGATACAGGTGAAAAATAACAGTTTTTAATAAAAACTACGGCAACATTTTCATTAAGTTAGTATTCGGTCACATTAAGAACAAACCACTACAAACTGAGAATATGAAGATAAGATCCCGTTTGCACAAGGGTAAACAAACTTTTACTGTTAATGTAAATAAACCTTGAGGTAAAAATACATAAAGTTTACAAGTCACTAAAACCGATGTATAGAAGTGTCATGTCCAAGAAAGCTGCCTGTGGCAAAAACTGTAATTCCATCTTCTCTATCATGCATATTTACCTCCTGTATGTCCAAATTTTTGATTGGCAGGCAACTAAAGAGAACTCGGACAATCTTAAAATTTTAATTTCTTGCCACTCCTAATCCAAAAATATATAGAAGTATTCTTTAGAGCTCTAACAAACTCAAGTTTTCAAAAGCTACTACCTTGCTTTAATTCAAGTTATGAAAAGGCGTCAATAACCTTGTTTGAACACATCTTGCCTCTGAATTTTTGCATCAGATGGGTTTGAGAATTCAGTGCAAGCTATTTCAAAGTTGCAGGTTATTTTTTTTTAGTAAAGAAATATCTAAATGTATTTACTRTATCACCAATTTCTTACGTTATTTTTCCCAATGACTAGCACAATTTATGTAAGTTATCTTGAAAAGCAGAACACRGTGTACTTAAGCTGCTTGTAAACCCCGTTACATAATGGAGGATTCTAATACTACATCCATCACTTACCTTATCAACATCACTAAATTTTAGTTTTCCTTTACTTAGGCTACTATTATAATCAAGCACAGCCTACTTCTAATGAAAACACACTGCAAAAGCTCTTTATAAATTCTTTATAATATAGCTGGAAGTACAGACCCTGCTATTTCAGTAAAAGAGTCATTAGAACCATGGTATTGCCTTTTAAAGAGACTCACTTGGATTTGGCCCACTTTCTTCATAATCTTGTTCACTCATGATCAAGGAAAATCAAGTCATTCCCCGCTGTTGATTCTTCACATATCAAGAATTGAAACAGGAAACTGACAGTTGCTTCCTCCCAGCTTTGTGTAAGACCTCAAATCCTGTTTCTTACTAGTATTGGATTAATCCTGAAACAAGTCATTAAGGCTTCATGCAGTGTGAAGCATGCACATGACACAGCCAAACTACATGACAGTCACAGAACTCTCTGAAGAGAATTAAGCTGGAGGATTTCCGTCAGCAATAAACACCATGCTTAGTGAAATGGGCAGGATCAAGTTACTAAAACATCCCACATCTTCGCCTAATAAATACATTTAAAGTTTTCTTTCCATCAAATAAATTCACTTTAAAATACTTCCACTAAGCAGATCAGGATAATTAGCAACAAGTAGTATTAACCTATTCCAAAGATCTATCTACTATTAAAAAAGCCCATTTTATGCATTAAGTACATATTAGCAGATCTTAAGCAAGTTAACCATAAGTATAGGTGCTAAACATTGATTTTATGTAGAAAGAGCTTACATTAATTGTACTTAAGATGCAGCAGATAAAAAAAAACCACTTTACAATATAATTCTAGTACCTTTGCAAGCGCTCTTTAAAAACAAGTATTTTGAAGTTATAGAGGGGTCCTCTGTAAGACTGGCTGCATAATTTGTTAATTCTCTTTCAAATTAGATATATCACTGTGTTCTAGTTTATGCATTAGTCTATTTCACACATTCTATACYAGCCTTAAACAACTTCATACAAACTGTTTCAATTCTATTAACAGATATTATTGCTTAGAACAGACTAGTTCCTGTGGTCAAGTGTTTGAATCACACCCAAAAATCTACTTTTCTCTGTGATCCTAACACCTATGCCACAAGCATGGTCAACTGTTGAAAGGCCGAAAGGGTTGAAGGCTCATTCCAAGCCAATTTTCCAAAGTTCCTCCTTCCTAGAACCAGCTCTGGTGCTTACTAGACCCCTAAAAGAGCTGCTTTAACTCACTGATGCTGCAAAAAGCCTGCCTCCTGTACCTCCCCATTTTGACTTTTTAATTTTTTTTTCCAGGGACTGCTTCTTGTTCCTCACTAGCAAAATAAAGTGGCTTGTGCAAGTCCTCAGCAGATGTTCCATAAAGCAAGAAAGGCCAGTAGAGGGATAGAGATAGGACTGGTCACTAATCAATGGCAGCAAGCTGTTAGGTTGTTTATCTTTATGTCCTGGTAAGTTTCTATCAGGACAGTTTTACAGGTAACAAAGCGAAGTTCTGAGATATTTTCAAGGATGTTCTAAACTTTCCTTTCTGAAGCTAGAAGAAAAATACACAAGCTTCCCATTCTTCAAGACTGGAATTAGTCTGCTAAAAGGTTTTATTCTCTTCAAAAAGTAGGCTTGTAGGAAAATGCTTTTCATTTTAAAAAGTTCCAAACTTGTGTGCCCCTTGTCAGAAGGCAAGAAACAGAACAAGTTTTTCATTTCTCCTCCCAGAAAGAGAGAGGATTTTTTTTTCCCCAAGAAGAGACACGTGAGTTTAAAAAAAAAAAAAAATAATCCATTTTTGCAAAGCAGTTACCACTCAACATCTCACCTCCCAAAGGCTCCCAGAATGATTTCCTAMACAGGTTGAATGCTGCTTATTTTTGGTTACTATGAGTTTGCTAAAGGATACAGCTAATTAAGGTACCTAATTAAGAATGCTAGCTGTTGAAATCAGGAAGCAGATAATAAATACTGTCCAACTGACACAGACATTATTAAGCCATGCTTTCCTATAGCTGTGATTCAAAAGCAAAGTTATTCAGGGACAATCTTTAAGTTTGTATACTGCTAACTGCTCACGAATCCATTTCTGAAGATTACCATCAGACCTTTAAAAATAAGTAGATAACACTTTTGATGTCCTAAAACTCAAGGATGGCAATTGAGGGTTGCAAAGCTGCCAAAGAAACAGTTATATCTCTTGTAAAACAGGGTCAGGGCAGCATAGCAAGAACCTAGTGTTGCACAACCTAGTGTATCAAAACTTTATGCAATTTTGCAACTACTTGAAAATTTGCATATGAAATCAGAGAGACTGCAGTTTTCATAAGACTTCATGTGGTGGGTTGACCTTGGCTAGCCGCCAGGTGCCCACCAAGCCRCTCTATCACTCCCCCTCTTCAACAGGACAGGGGGAGAAAATAAGATTAAAAAGCTTATGGGTCAAGAAAAGGGCAGGGAGATCACTCGGCAATTACCATCATGGGCAAAACAGACTCGACTTGGGGAAATTAATTTAATTTATTGCCAATTAAACAGAGTAGGATAATGAGAAATAAGAACAAATCTAGAGACAGCTTCCCCCCAGCAGCACAGGGGGTCAGGGAATGGGGGTTGCAGTCAGTTCATTACATGCTGTCTCTGCTGTTCCTTCCTCCTCACACTCTTCCCCTGCTCCAGCATGGGGTCCCATCCTCAGGAGACAGTCCTTCATGACCTTCTCCAATATAGGGTCCTTCCTATGGGGTGCAGTTCTTCAARAACTGCTCCAGCATGGGTCCTTTCCRTGGGGTCACCAGTCCTTCAGGAACAGACTGCGCCAGCGTGGGTCTCCTCATGGGGTCACAGGTCCTGCCAGAAAACCTGCTCCAGCATGGACTCCTCKCCACAGGCAAGAGTTCCTGCCAAGAGCCTGCTCCAGTGTGGGTCTCCAGTGGGTCACAGCTTCCTTCAGTGCACATCCACCTGCTCCAGCGTGGGGTCTTCCACAAGCTGCAGGGTAGATAYCTGCTCCACGGGCCGCAGGGGGACAACTTGCATCCCATGGTCTTCACCACAAGCTGCAGTGGAATCTCTGCTCTGGTGCCTGGAGCAGCTCCTCCCCCTCCTTCTTCACTGACCTTGGTATCTGCACAGTTGTTTCTCTCACATATTCTCACTCCTCCCTCTTAGCTGCTGTTGTGCAGCTTTTTTTTTTTACCCTTTCTAACCAACAAGACTGATGGGCTCAGCTTTGGCCAGTGGCGGGTCCGTCTTGGAGCTGGCTGGAACTGGCTCTGTCTGACATGGGGGCAGCTTCTGGCATCTTCTCACAGAAGCCACCCCTGCAGCCCCCTTGCTACATAAACCCAATGCACTTCACCATGTATTTTTCTTTCAGCAGGGAAGGAAAAAATGTTCACAACCACTGCCGAGAGCGATGACACCTTCTGCACTGAATTTGTCTTTGCTGTCATCACTGTGTCAAAGGTGCAAAGAGCCAAGGAAAACATATTCCAAACCTGAAGTACTCTTATTAGCTTGGGGTAGGGGAAGGTAAATAGAAACCTGACAGGATAAGCTACACTATTAGCAGAATTAAAATTTCACTAGCTACTGTCTGGACAGTTCACAAAGCCATGGCATTACAAATAATTGCAGTCATACAAATTATACTGTATACCAAAAATACTCCTTGTTCAACTGGTACATCAAATCAAATAGGAAAAGAAATACTATCTGATTATGCAAAAAACCCCACATAAGCCACAAAAGGATTGTGTGGAAAAAAAAAATTGGTAGGAGAATCCATTTAAATTGGTAGGAGAATTCATTTAAACCAAGCAACATATTTTGTTAAGGGGGGGAACTCTCAAGCTTTAATTTCTACTCAGTAATATTTCTACTCAGATACAGAAAATAAGTCCCCTGTGATAACATTCTGTAGTTCATTAGTCTAGAGAGCAAATAAAAATAGYGCCAATTGTTTCATTCCCCATGCTTTAGTATCTATTTTTATGTAAATCAACAACATAGTTCAAAGATGCAGGAAAAATTAATCAGGTCAGTGCTGCCAAAAGGGGTGGTTTTCTGTGTTGGGGTGGGGGTAGAACACCACTGTTGTTCTGCAATGAGCTGATTCAAGGAAATAAAGCCTCTTAAAACAACTTTTTAAAAACAACTGTTTTTCTGTCATAGCTAGTTTCCTGCCGATTTGGCTCCCTAAATCAATTCACAAGCAGTAGCACTGGAGAGAATAGAAATACTTTTTTTTCCCCAGCAGCAGCTAATAAGATCTGCTATGCAGTAACAAACCATATCGCTTACCAAAGGCAGCCTTTACAATGCTTACCTGTGAGCTTTTAACACAATAACAGTCATCTTAAAATTATAAGACAACAAAACATCACAAGCAAAGTTCTGTTATGAAAAAACAGCAAAAACCAGTTACACCAGAAGACCTTTACTCACCATATTCTGATGGCTGCAAAAGTATTATCACCAAAAGAAAAATCAGCAATAAGAGATCAAAAAAATCTCAGTAATAATATTTTCATTTCAGCATCAGAGAAGTAAAAATTATGAGGGTTGATATCACTGTATTTGATGTTACTTTCTCCTGGAATATTCTACTTTAAAGATGTTTTATGACTAGAATTATTTACATTTAGCTCTTAGGCGATAAGTACAGTAAGAGAACATTAGCATTTCCTTCACATGAAATTAACGCAGTGGAGTAAAAACAGTAATTTGCTGTCCATTTCAAGCATTAAGATCCTCTCCTTCACAAAAAAGGTCAAAACTGCAACGATATAAAAGAAATGTTTAAACAGTTACAAAATGCTAAGTGACCACTTACCCCACAGTGAAGTTTAGTTTATCATCCTTAACTCTGCCTCCTTTATTTGCCCCCATTTCCCTTGGAGCTATCAATAGCTAACAGAAACACTTATATTCACAATGATACATGTAGCTATATTAAATGTGAAAGGATCAATTAGACCATCTTGGCAGAGCTGGACATACATCAGGAGTTGACCTAGACAGTGAATGCCCCTCAGAGCAAAGAAAATCCCTGTGTGTAACTCCCATGCCTGTGATCAAATGTCAGATAGGCATTTATCTGCAACAGGAATAATATTTTCCATTCCAACATTGTATTATACAATATGACACTGGGGTGGGGGACAACCAATGTGGCTTCTGTAAAGGGAGATTCTGTCTCACATGCCTCAGAGTTCTTTGAAAGAATCAACAAGCACACGGATAATGGAAACCCAATTTATACAGTCTGCCAAGATCTCCAGAAGACTTTTGATGAAGTCATTCTCTGAACATACTTAAGGAAATAAAGCAGCCATAGAATAAAAAAGAAGATATTAGATAAGCCATAGGTAAATAACTGAGTAAGAAAATAGAAGACAAATATGGTCTACTCTCAGAGATGGAGATGGTCATTAAGTTCTGCTGGGACACATGCTGTTCCACACATGAATAAAAAACAGCAGCAAAAATATAAAACATGAGGTGACCAGAGATGTGACAGTTTCAAACTATTTCAAGTTATTTAGGATAGTCAAGGCACAGGCCAACTGTGGAGAGCTGCAGATCTCCAAGACTAAATGAATGTTAAAGCAACAGGCAAAATTCAATGTAGAAATTTAAGAGTAGATATACACATACACAAAGGAAAACAATCCTAAACCAGCTGGGCTCCAACTGATCTTTACCTCCCATGAATGAGATACTTTGGTTATGATTATTTCATAAAAATACCAGTTCAATAATCGCTTTTCAAAAGGGAAATGAAAAGGGAAAAAAGGCCATGTCAGACAAGGGCGGGGCGGGGGGGGGGCGATGGACTGAAATATCACTGTTTGTTCACAACTTGATTACCATGTGCAATTCTGGAACTTCCCCCATTTCAAAATGAACAGAAGCGGAAAAAGTTCAGAGAAAGACAGAAAGTAGAACAATAAGTATGGAATAGCTTCCATGTAATGAATGACTAAATAAGAGTCTTCAGTTTGGAAAAAAGGTGACAGGGTTAAGATGGGACAAGGTTTATAAGAGATCTTGAGTGATCTGGAGAGGGACCTGACAAGTATTAGCGTGATTTGATGCCTTTAATCTGATGACTGGATCAGAAAACAAACAAACAAGAGGTAATTTGCCTTTGAGCAGCAGATCTTACTGCCACAGTTTCTGAGATGCCAAAAACATACGTTAATTCCTGACTCTGTAGGAGAACGGAAGAGGAACTTGCTGAATGTATTTAGAATACAAACAAATTTAGAACTTAATCCAAAAACCTAAACTCACCAAAAAATGAGAAACTAATCCAGTTTCACAGAAGGCTCATCTTTTTCTGGCCCACAAGTTGTTGGAGCCTGGAAGAGCATGTAGAAAACAGTATCATATTTGCCAACCCATGCTCCCATGCATATCCCTAGACCTGAGCCTTTAGCCAGTACTGGAAATGCTGTGCACACTACTGGCTAAGCACGTGAACAGGGCAGAGAGGGATAACTAACCTGTGGAGATGAACAAAAAAGTGAAGACATCAGTTTGCATTTTTTCAGGGTACAGAAAACTGGACAAAACACAAGGGGATGAAGGGGAACATGTAATACTGTATTTTTGTGTACAGTAAGTTCTGAACTACAGACTGGTTCTGTGTTTGAGCAGAAGCTGACTGAAAATATACTAGAYATCTCAGTGACATTAGCCTGCCTTCCCTCCATCGCAYACATATATATACACACACACGCACGCCTCAACTCTTTCCTGGTTTTCCAGGAATTAGCGTTTTACAGAAATTCACAGCATTTGTGCTTCATTAGTTATATGATGACTTCTTGGCAGATGACCAGGTTTGTCATTGATACTCCTTGTATTTAAGGGTCTTCAATTTAAAAAGATTTTGTAAGGGTTAGTTCTCATATTGGTTTCTAAATAAGACACTGCTGTGGCTAGGTAAATAATACGACAGGATGCTAAAAATACTAGTTATGCTTTGAAACACCTGACATGCAGAGCTGCTAATGAAATAGAGATTTGATTAACTTTACAAAGTTTTGACAGGTCTATCTAATAGACAGTCACTACTGATATGTGTGAAGAAAACATACAAAAAACCCAATACAAATCAAAACCAGAATTTCTCATAAAACTTCATCCATCACTGCCTACAACAGACTCCTGTTTCCTTCTCTTCTTCAACCAGTTACTATTTCCTGACTACCCTTCCCTTGTAGTGTATTATAAACACATTAAAACACACAGGCACATATGCTTTCTGCTACTTTGTGCATATTTGAGTCAGCAGGCTCTGACCCTCAACTATATTGTTCAATCCAAGCATTAATTTTCACTCTGCCTCCCTACTTTTCCCAAGTACTACTTTGGCCAGTACTATAATAGTGAGCCAAATAGATCAATTATGAAGGTATCTGCTAGTAAGATACCATTACTACTTTACTGGTGATCTAACAGCTAAACAGCACACAGCCTGCTTCCCTCCAAAAAACAGTGTCATGGGTTTGGTGGAGGGGTTTTTTTTGTTTTGGTTTGGTTTTTTGTTTGTTTGTTTTTAAACAAGGTACTAGTGCAGTCAAGGAAATTCCAGAATAACTACTTGGTTTTTAAGCCAGACAATTCAATCAAAACTGATAAAATTCTAAATTCCTGAACAATTGGAACAAAATTAGATGCTGAGCTATATAGGCTAAGGATGAGCCAAAGGGGAAGTTCCCATTCTCCCTCTTTTTTTAATTCCATCTCCGCTCTCAGCTTTACCCCCCTCCCACCTTGACACAACTCTAGCCATTCTCAGACTTTTTGCAGCACTCGCTCACCTCAACTCCAAAACAGGGGAAGCATGTTTTTCCCCTCTGCAGGAGTTTAGTTTTATGCCAGTTTAGCGCGTTGAAGCAGCCCAGTGAAGTGTCTGATGAGCACCAAGGTCAAGTGCAGGAAAAAGGAAGGGAACCCAGGGATGTGGAAGGGGGCAGGGAAGGAAATGTTTTACCCCCTACCCTTTTTCTCAAGGCTGGAGCAGGGAGAAAGGCAACTACTCCTTCTCTGAGCAGCAGGCTTTTAGATGGGCTTAACTACAACAGCTTTTAGCTGTACTAGTATTTTAGAATTCTTTAAAGTTTTCAGAAGAATAAGTCAAGGAGAATTATTTGATTACACAGCATTATCTTAACAATTTTATTCATTACAGGTTTAAGGACCACAAACATCCATATAATACCCGAGGCAAGATTAAGTATGTCATTCACTTCCCAAACCTCTGTATCCGAGTATAGCATTTAATCTCTTAATGAAGTTGGAGCTCTCCGACTATACCTTGTTTACAAGTCAATGCCTTYTCTTTTCAGCGTTCTCCTCTCTACTCCCTATTTTACAGGCACATTAACAGGACAGTCATACACAAATTCATCCACTCAAGTGATATAGATCCAGAACAGTAGACAATTTAAACATATTTTGCAAATGTAACTGCTAGTCCACACAAATTCTACTTAATTGCATGAAGAATTATTCTTTTTTGTCATTTTAATCACAACCCTAAAGGTTAGAAATAAGCCACCACAAGAGTGCCATTTCCACTCTTCCCCTTACCCTCCTGARATTTCCAAATGTTCCAAGCCTTCCAGATGCTTCATATATATGCACAGTCTAACAACTCCCATCTAACTATGCTTGTATGTATGTTCAGTATTTTGAGATGCCATCTGACCAAACACCACATTCCATGCCTTTCTGACTAGCTCTTCTACCATAAGGAAAACTGCCCAAACAGATTAATGCTGTACTGCTGTCATCCATCCAGTCCAGGAAACAAACTGTTGCCACAGTTTATACTATTTTGGTTTTTCTATTCCATTTAGTTTGGGAAAAAAGAGTGGTAGTTATTAGAACACTTGCTCATTGCTTGAATATACCAAAGGAAATGCAACTATATGTAGTATATATCTTTTACAGGTAGGTAGGGGTTTGAGGGGAGACAGCTCTGGGAGAAAACAACCCAACTTTGTCAGCTTGGTGTTTTACTGGATCATCTTCCTAAAGAATCTTTATGCAAAAAGAAATTAAAATAATGTAAATATATTAAGTTTGTCAAATACCTGTTTTCATCTCTTCACATTCAAATCCCACATCACATGGTATTAGCCTTATTTACCTGTGATCTATACCACAAAAAGGAGAAGCCACCATTATGATGAATTACCTTTTACAAAAACCCATCTTTTCACCTGTGATCATCTAACATCTTAAAAAAAAAAAAGCCATTAAGAATGAGTATTGATTGTAACACAGTGTCCAAAATAATGTGCAAGATCCAACTAGCTCTCATAGTGCTAGCAGTGATTCAAGCACCATACTTGGTATTGCCGCCGCAACACGCTTCAGAAAGAGGAAGTATTACGGATTTCTGAGGCAAAGGAATAAAGACTTACTGCTTCCCTAGCAGTACCTTATCATCCGAGTGAGAAAAGCACTCACTTCCCTACCCCCGCTTGTAGACAAATACTCATCCCGCTGCAGAAGAGGCTGCCCTGACCAGACCCTCACTGGCAATGCCCGAGCTTCACCTCAGGCTTTGATTCTGCTCCCCCAGGCGGCTTCAGGGGCAAGGCCTAGCAGGAGGCAAGGCTCCTAACACCACCCCATCATGTAGCGAACACCTACTTAACCCAGGACACGGTCGCTGGTGCAAAAGCACAAGGCTGGACAAACACCTGGAGCAAGCCAGGTTACGACTGTGCTCTTCTCCACAGTCTGAATCTTCCCTCCTACCTCTCTCTCTAGTGAGCTCCAGCAGGACTTGGCTTTTAAACACAGCTTTTACGCCTGCCTGTTGAACTGCCAGCGGCACTGGTTACTCCCGCTCCCCCTTGCAAGCGGGAGGCAGACCCCGCGCCGCCCCGGGCGGGCACCGCGCCCACCCCCGGGCTGCTCCGCTCTCCCGGCCGGAGCCGCCCGGGTGCACTTCCTCCTTTCGGCCAGCGGCGACGGCTTATGGAAACAAAGAGAAACCAGCTCTTAGCCACCCCAGGCGCCGGACTTTCGCATTCTCCCGCGGCGCACTTCTCCACCTGGACAGGTAGCCCCGGCACCRCCCGCTGCGGAGAGGCGATGCGGCCTCTCCACAGGCTACAGGGGCCCACCGGCGGCGAGCCGGCCCGCCCCACGCGGCAGCCCCGCTCCCCCGCACACAAAGCGCCAGCGCTGTCCTCAGGCGCTGCCCCCCGGCACCTCCCCGCTCCCCCCTCTCTCACCGGAGCCCCGGTCCCTCTCGTCGCCTTCTTCCTCCGCCTCCTCCTCCTGCCGCTGCCCATCCCGCTCCGCCGGCCCCCGCTCCTCGCCCTGCGCCTCCACCGGCACCACGGTGAAGCTGGTCGGCATGGCGCAGACAGCCCCGGGACCCACTGGCGCCTCCTCCTAGGGCAGCGGGCAGGGTAAGCTCGCCGCTGCCGCCTCCCTCACGTGAGAGCCATTTCCTCACGCAGCAGGGGGCGGTGGCTCGGTGCCGGCCACCGCCCCCTCCCGCCCCCGCCCCCTCACCGCCTGACTGACGGCGCTGCGGCGGCAGCTCCGAAGTGAGAGGCAGGGGCCCGGGGGCGCGGGCGGCGGCCTCCCCGGGGGAGGAGGAGGAAGGGGAAGGGGGTGCTATGACTAGCTCTGATTTACATACACGCAACTTCCCAGTTCGGAACCGAGGCAGGTCGGTGGGAGGTTTTGCTCTCCCGCGGAGGGGGAAGGAGCGCCGGGGCGTTGGCGGGGAGGAGTGGCCGCCGTGAGTCGAGTTAGTGCCATTGGGGAGACAGCCCGAGAAGGGTGTGCGCGTGTGTCTGCATGTGTGAGAGCCGCCCTGGGTTGTTTTACTGGGTTTCAGCTATGGCTGTTGGGCACAAAAAATGCTTCTTCTCTTTCTCAGGCCTTGCCTTGCAGATATCCTTGCAGCACTAGGACCACCAGGCTGCTACTCCTCAGATCCCAGCAGACAGAAACTGTCTTCCAAAGGAAACCAGAGCCAGACCCTGATCCTCCAGGTCTCTAAAGGGATGGCAGCATCCAGAAGGCCCAAGCAGGAGYTTTGCGGGTCACCTTTTGGACAAGTGGAGGAGAAAGTCCACTGTGTGCCTTGGGACTACCAGGAGATGAAGATGGTTCCCAGAAATCTGCCCTCCTACACAGCAGCCATGAGTTGCAGGGGACAGCTGAAGGCCCTGTGATTCAGGTTGGAGTCAGCATGTAGGCTGAGCATATTCAATGCATATGAATATGAATCAGTGAAGCATATTCAATGAATCAGTGGATGGGCAGTGTATCAAATTAAATATTAAAGATGTAGCACTAGTGAGGAKCTGTAGCTCTTGGTTACCTTAAAACTTCTTCCCCGGAGGAGGTTGTAGCATCTCCACTCCAAAAGTAGAGAAGACAGACTTGGAAGCCAAGGGCCTTTTTCTTGTCTCCTGCTATTCAACCTTCCCAGCAAAGTGCTAGAATAGAGCAGAAAGACTCTATTCATATCACTCTGTATCTCTGCCTTTTGCAAGGGAACTCTGGTGGGTTTGTGGGTCCCATACCTCAGTGGGATGGAAGATGTCTACCTAACACTACACTCTGTCCCACAGTGTAGAGGCCTTCAAAGAAGGGGGTGGGGAAAGTGATTCTGGCCATCAGAGGTGGCAGTGAAGTGGCAGATGTGGAGATGGTAGGGCAGCAAGAAAAGGAGAGGGAGAGAGGCAGGGTAACATTTTGATATCTGGTATGGGCTTCCAGTTCCACCCCCATTCAAACCATGGTGTAACTACAGTAACAAGAATGGTGGCTGCATGAAAAAGGAGTTTCTGTGTTGGGGATGTGTCTCTTCATCCTCCCCCTGCCTTTTTCCAAGCTCAAGAAAGTGACTGGAATGGTGTCTCTGCTAGTGATAACAGATTTCCAATATGTTAATGATGTTACCTGCAGAGGCAAGGATATTTTGGGGCACTTTTAATGTTAAAGCTCATTTTGTCATGGTACAGACTATTATCAAAATTAATGGTACTAAGGAACTAGATGATACAATGATAAATTAGAATAGTAAATGTAATTTTAAAACATACACAAGAAATAACAATTCCCTCTTCAAAACAAGGACTGAACAGCATGCAATGTATAAGGCATGGGATCACATATGAGCACTGAGAAGAAAATTTTAAATAACTTATCATTTTTTAAGTACCACCCATCTGGTGCCTTGAGAAGTCTATTGAAAGAAACTCATGTATGATAAAGATGAAAACTGTATTGTACAGTATCATACTACATGCAYAAAAGGTTGAGTGGGGAGAAATTAGGACTGCAGCCTTCAATTTTACTTCAACCTGATACAAATTTTTTGTCTAAACTAGCTAAGAGCCAAAGAAAGAGAAGCTTTGGACCAAACAACCTTTGAACGAACAGAGGCAGCACTTCTTCTTCCAACTCTCTACTGTTTCCTCTGTTGTAACCATGGAGAGCCATCTGATGAAAAATAGGTGCAGTTCTGTGGAGCAAGGATGGTAAGTTCATACGGGGTTGTGGGTTGTCCCCATTACAGGGACACCCTGTAATCTGAGAGCTGTGATTTGTGAGCCTCTTAAAAGTTTTTGCACAATGAGGACCTGGGACTGGGAAAAGTAACTCACTTCTTATGTTGATTTATTGTCATTTCCCTTCAAATAGCATGAGATACGTAGTGTTGTGATACATGGCACGTTTAACAACAGACTACTCTGATGGTACCCTTCTAGGAATAAGAAATAAAAAAGCAAAAGTAGAATAAGGTTAAGATATTATATAGATCTGTGTCTAAAAAGCACAATGCTGGAATCATAACATTACATGAGTGTTTTGCTAAAAGAAAAAAAAAAAAAGAAAAGCTTTCAGTTTATGACATTCACTGAAAACACAGAGCTCTGGACCATCACCATCTTTCTGTTTGGCAAGATAGGAATGCAGCAGGTACACCACCAATTCAACCAGATATATCCAGATGGACCTTTAGAAGGCATTCCTCTTGTTAACAAAAATGGATTTGGGGGGTGAATATTCTACTGAGTGCTCAACCCCCTCCACCCCCTGCCCCCCCAAAAAAACCCCAGAACACATGAAGAGATGTGAAAGTATAATGAAGCTAGTTTACATCCTGAAACTACAAAAAGGATTAAATTAATGCTAATGATGAATATGTTATGATTTAAAACAAGACATCTGCCTAAGGAAATTAATGATGCCACTAAGACACCAGTACCTTAAAAACTTGTATTGTCTTTGATATTCTTGAGATATTAGAAATAAATCACTAGAAATATAAAAAAAAAATACAGTTATTGTCACAGGAAAAAAAGTAAAATCAGAAAGAGCAAAGAAGGAAAGAAAAATGCTTAATACATCCAGATCATTGTCTATGTGACTGACAATAAAAATCTTACTAAAATTACACATTTTCAAGTCATTGGGACTAATGGAGTTTATGTACATGAAACTGAAAATAAGGTAGCCAGTGACTTCTTGGACTCAGGAATGTTAAATTTTTAGAAATCTTGAAAAATTGGGAAACTTCCAAAAGAGTGAATGATTGTCTGTATCAATATTGAGTCATCAATACCTAAAAAGAGGAAGAAGAGTGACACAGGAAAGCTGAGCTAACTGGCTCAATGATAATTTTGTTTTGAGGAAAGATGGTCGTGATATATAAATTTGGGGGGACAAGAGAACATGTTTGAACAGTTAAAGTTTTTCTAGTGTTACAGCCCACATGAAAATAGCCAAGGCATTTGATTTGGTACCAGCTGAAATTTGGTTGGAAATGTCTATGGAATTAACTCCATATACCTTCCATATATTTCAAAACCGCTTCCTGAGAGATCTCAAGGTGTTAGCAGAGGCAGAAAGATAACAAAACGTAAGACACGGAGCAAGGAAGATTAGGATTTGTTCTGACATTTTTTCCATTAGCCATTTAGATTTTCTAGTAAAGTCTGTGGGTGACAATGATTGCAATAATAAGTAATGGGGGGAAATGTTTGTAATCTGAATCGAACAGATAAAGGCATTATAATGCAGCCATAAATGCACCTGAGGGTCAGGACTGCAGGAAGTGAACATTTATCTTGGGAAGTGATAACTCCAAAAAGGATACAGTGTAACCCAAGTTGAGTGTAACACCTTCCCAGTCTGACCTTTGCCAGACCTTCCTGACTCTTCAAATATTTCTGTCTCTTACTGTGACCAAAATGCAAGCCAGCTACACTGTGCTTTTTATTTCCTGGGTACAAACAAGTGTTTCCCAGAGTCCCATGCACCATGCCAAGTGGTACTGTTCTAAGACTTAGTTTGTTGACTTGTCTCTCCTCAATGAGGAGAGAGGGGCATCACAACCTGCCATCACCTGATTCCTTACAGTCTGTTATCACTATCATCTAGAACACAGTTCAGGTTAGCACATTGCAATGGACTCTAACTTTGTGAGAGCCAGAGAGTTTCCATTGCCCAAGTGCTCATGTCTAAGGCATTTCTGCAGAGGTGCTGCAATAGCTTTTCATATCTGTGGTGATCATTAAGCAAAGCATCAGACTGTTGTCTGTCTTGTATTCAAAGCACATGGAAATGGAAGCCTATGAAAACCTGCTGAAATTAGTCATTGCCAACATAGTCAATGCAAGTAGTGAACTGGCACTTTTTAGGCAGGCTGAACAAGACCACAGTGGTGTAATCACACTCTTTTGTGGATATGGAATACCCAGCAGCAGCTCCAGAAATCCTGTATGACCTCTCCGTTATGAAAGAAGTTGGCTACAGTCTTCCAGGGTCAGAGCATGCTGGTAGAGAGCACATACTGGTATGAAGGTGGAATGCTACTGAAATATGGCATCTGGCAGCACTGTTGATTCCTCATTCTTTCTAAATATCAAAATCATTGATAGAGAACATTCTGGAGGATCCTTTTCCTGGAATGATTTAGGAAGCTGTATCCACCACAGTACGAAGCATGTTAGGATACTATCACAAAAAACTGGATATGTATAATTATTGAATAGTATTTGCAAAACCAGTGGCAAGTATTTTTACTTATAAAAGGCTCAGAACACAACTGGATTCAACAACTATTCCTCCATTCAGAAGACATATGAATCTTAGCTGACCGAAGGCTGGGGAAATTAGGGGTGTCACATATGGTTACAATGCCAGCATGCTTACTGAGTTATGATATGCCAGAGCATGTGCTGATATCACAACACAGATTTCTAACAAGGCTGAGATTTGCTTTGTAATCCTTTAATGAGTCTCTGCATTAAATGCACATACATATCTTGATTCTACTTGAGTTGTTAGCAGAGCAATGCTGTTGGCTCATGGGCAGGCTTTGCATGACATAATTTTATCTTTCAGTAAACTCCTGTGGCTTCTGTAATAAGAGCAAAACTCAAGAGTTTTATTGGTTTGATAAAGCTTTCCAAGGCTGAGCTTTGTAGAAATCCTCAGACTGAGCTGGGCCACTTTATGCTCTCATTAGTTTACATGGTGATAGTTTATGGTGCTTTTTAGTCCGTGAGGCTGGGAGACTTCTAAGGTGCTATGACAGACGGCAGCATTTCTTAAATTTGTGGCTTCAGTTTACTGTATGAAAACCTGCATATTGTCTATTTTGTTGAAAAGATCAGATGGATAAGCAGCAAAGCAAAAAGGTGTGTGTTTACCTGGCTTAGCCAATGCAATGTTTTTCATATGGACCTCTTTGACACTGGAGTCTGGAATAGGGATTCTGCCTTTCTAGATAGTAACTGAGACTGGTCAACAGAGAAAGTTTCCAAAGTGCAAGACATAGCAGGCAGACAAGGAGGCACCATTAGCTGAGAAACTCCCCAAAATATAAGGGCATCTGATTATCCCAAGGACCAGTACCAATAGTCAATGATTAGAAGTTATCAAAGAAATAGATGCAAACAAACCACATGATGTGATTTAACTCCAGGAATGCCATACAAAGTTGCTGAATTGTCCAGCAGGATTGTTGAAAAGGCCACACTAGGCAAATTTCTTTTGAGACTTCAGATTAATTTGTTCCAACCAGCAGAGCTGAAATTCCTCTGTTTGGAGAGTGATCTTATTCTAGCTTAGTATCCTTTTTTATGAAGAAACCTAGCAAAAAAGGCTATTGCTTCCATCCTTAGTGATATCTAAAACTTGCTGTCAGGATCCTGAGTGCACTAATAGGCCTTAATTGCACTGACCAACCTCACCTGAGACACTTCCACCTGCACACCCTCTGCCCCTGGGCTGAGGGGCTCTATTTAAGTTTAGGCCTGGGCCTTCTGTCCCTGTCAGATCTATGCTATAGGTGTACTTGCCTCCAGTTCCATCACAGCTGTGCTTCACCATGGGCTTTGTTGATCCAGAGCCTGACCTGCTTGCCTCACTTGGGTACTGTGGAACCAGTCCCCGGCTGGTGAAGCTCCTGCCCTGCTAGCCTTGTTACTGTGCTTGGCTTCTCTTCCAAAGGTAGCAGACAGTCCTGACTGTTCCTCTGGACGGGGCCCTCCGTAACTTGATCTACCGTTGAAGTTTGCCCTTAGCGTAAGAGGCTGCACTGAATGACCTGCAGAGGTCCTTTGCAGACTACTTCTTTCTGATTCTGTACAAATGCAACCACTAGCCCATATTAACTAGGCACAACAGAATTTGCTTTTTAACAAAACAGAAAAATAGATGGGGACTAGAAAGCTTGGTATATTATCTGTTGCCTTCAGCCTCTACATCTGCTCTCTCCCTTCTACTTTTGCCTCTCCTTGTCAGTATTGTGGGATGTGGGGACATCATGAGACCTAGCTCCTGTGGTTTGCCATGCCATATAGGAAACACTAAAGGAATATCAATTGCAACAGGTCCCATCTTTTCTGGTGATAAAACAGAATGAGAGCCATCTCTCCCTATGAAAAAGGCCAACCCTGTGTTATGGTGCATATAACAGCACTGCTGTCTTAGAGCTCGAAGAGCTCTAATTTCTGTTCATCCTTGTTGCATTGTTCAATATCACTTGCAGAATTAACTTTCCCATCCTTTCCCTCTCTGTGCTTTCTTTAACAATATGTCACAGAACAAACACAGTGTCTCCTCAGCCTGTCTCATTGCACTTTTCATACTATTGTTTGTATTTCTATTTATTCTCTAGGTAGCTTTTCTTCTTAAGAGAAGCTAACGCATGCAGTGCATCTTGAAATTTTTTATCTCTTTGCTACAACTCTGTGAAGTTGTTAACAGTTGTTGACTCATGCTCAGCTTGCATGGCTCAGTGGGTTGGGACATTGATGCCTCCTTAGACAGTTAAGCTCCTACAACCATTAACGTACAAAAGTATAATTTGTTGGTTTTGTTTKGTTTTGTTTTATTTCAGAAATGAAAGGCACAAAGCTATGGTTTTGTGTCTTTTAGCTTGTTTGGCATGCCACTGACATGTTTGCAAGCAGCAGTGTTTTTGAGACAATGCCAAAATTCCTAATGGAATGTTGGTATTCTTTGGCCTCTGCATTAAATATTGATCCATCTACACAGGGCTTGTTCTTTCAAAAGACAGCAGTTCAATTCATTATAGCACTAGGGTGATTTTGTTCCTTGTCCACTTGATGTAGTGTTTCACGTATAACTTGAGCTGAGAGACTGTGGTGTGGAAAAGATGCCAAAACTGTGGAGATGCACCCTTAGAACATGCGTAGTAGATTTTTCTGACTGCACAGTATGTGCCAGCTGGAGGTAGTTTTGTTAGTTACAGAAGCGGTGAAATAAACTACTCTTACTGACTAAAAAAACTGCAGTGCAAACCTCTCTGCAGGATGAAGGTAGGAACACCACCATGTTTGCTTAGTATGCTAGCATACCTTTCACATGCACCTGTTCCTCTTTGTCATTGCTAAACCACTGCACTGGGGGAGAGAAAACTTCACTCATCATGGAAGTATTTAAAGCAATTGTGCCTCATGAACTCATCCTCTGCCAAAATGAATAGCCTCTCCGCCCTCTCAATAGCATCTGCTAGCAGACACAGTGATACTGACTTGCAGTGTTGGCATTGCAGGTTAATCATTGCCAACGTTTAAATGAATTGTGAAAGAAGTTTCATGCTGCCCAATAAGTGAAGAGAACATAGAAGCATATTAGAAAAATGTAATGAGCTCTTTGAAGAGCAACACCTTGTCAAATGAATGGCAGGTAAAAATGTGAAGATAATACAATAGAAGTTAATATTACCTTTGCTTTAATACTACTTTGCTTTAACTGTGTTTTATTACTGAGCTGACGAAGAGTACTTGGCAGAAAAAACCCTGCATAATCCAATTGCATTGCTTTTCTTCTGAAGGGAAACTATGCTCAACTCAACACTGGTAGTCCCTTCTGCCCAGTGAGAACTCCTTATCACTGAGCAGCAGCACTGTCTGGTTCCCTGATAAGCACTCCCTCGGAAGAGTGAGTTCTCTGCTGGACAGTACTCTGGTTTCAGTAGAAAGGGTAGGGAGTAGCTTCTTGCATACTCATTAAGGATATTATTTTGGGATATGGGAATAACACAGTTGAATCCCCTCAGGCAATAAATGTTTAGAATCCACCTGGAGGACTCTGGATAACAAACAGGTTATTATGCTAAAAGTAGACACTTCTCCTTCTGTTTTTAATTAACTGAATTTTGRCTGTTATACGCCATATTCTCCAATATATCTGCTGGATGAGGCCCCTCAGAGGACATGGGCAAAATTAGGTGTTTCTTTGCTTTGTCTGAATTTCAGTGAATCTATGCAAACAGGCTGATTCTCCATGTGTGAAGGTGCTCAAATAGCAGCATTAAGGAAATTTTGCAAGTTGAAAATCAGATATTGATTGAATCAAGCAAGGTGCTTGTAGTGTTAACAGGGAAGTATGTCTTCTCTATTGCCATCTTGGACACAGGCACCTGAATTCCTCCCATGTGTTGTATTAAATGCCAAGGAACATGGCCTTAATGTAGTTCATTATTGTTTATAATTGGCTCTTGAAAAGATTGGAGCATTTGTCAGAATCAGCTGGTGGCAATTTTCCTTCTCCCTCCATAAATTATGCCAATTTACTTTTTTTTTTTTAATAATATCAAGGATTCATCTTAGTTGAACATTATCTTGTAACTTGTCCATCACTATCAACTGAGAATATTTCACCTATATAGAGGCTTCACAGGCGTGGTTAGGAGTGGCACAGTAAATCTATCCATTTTACATCTTCTGTAGATGAGAATGACTAGAGGATTAAAAAAAAATGTAAATTGCTTCCAAAATGCTGAAATTAAAACCCCCAGATGTTAGTTATAGATTATCTTTCTTCCTTTTAGTTTGCCTATGCTTCTCTGCTAACATCTGTGATAAAGTCAAGTTGAAAACACGCACAAACATAACTGTAAATATATCTCTCTGTTTGCTTATAAGGAGATTCTGCTAGGTTCACCTTTTTGTATTCCAACTAGAGGCAGAGTTTCCTAGTGTTTTTCCTCAGTTGCTATCTTTCTTTCCGTTATTGGAGGGCTGTAAAACAAAGATGGAAACAGAAGTTCTATGAACTGTAGTAACAAACTGCCCAATTATTTCTCAATAAAARGAGCAAATATCTTTTATGTATCAGTAGAGCTAGCCAATTTAATGAGCTTGCAAACTGATAGAAAACTGTTAATCTAAATGAGGCCTTTCTATAACTGACTGCAATGGCTACAATTACAGCTTCAAATCTGATTATTGACTAAAATTATTATATGTCTTGTCATGCTAAAATATTAATTAGCATAATTTTATTCCCTTTGTATAATTGTGTTCAACTAAATAAATGTAAAAACTCATATCTGTATTAGATTTACTGTTTCTTAAAAATCATAATTTTCACAATAGTTGAGAATATGTAGTCTCTGTGGATCATTTMTTTGTTTTTTATCATGACTCAGTGTCCCCGTATTGTTGTTTACTATCATCCAGTGGAGTACAGTTGGACAGTGGCTATCAGAATAGCCTGAGGAAGTAAAACATGATTAAACAGCACCTTTTCCAACCAAGAACGAAATGGAATTTTTCACCCAGGTTTGAAGCAGGGAGGCAACTGGTGCTGAAATTACATCTTTTGGTGACCAAAGAGCATGGAAACAAGAGCTAGGTTTTAGAAGAGATTTTTTTTTTTTTTTTTCTTCTTCAAATTTAACTGTAATTCAGTGACAAACACAGCCGTGGTGGATTCCAGGAAAACAGGCTAAGTTGCGCCTGCTATATGGACTTTGATCACACTTATCTAGAGTCTGCGTGCTGCAAGCTAACTGACTAAGAGATGCTAGTTGCTTTTAGAAAAGCTGTCTACATCTCTACAACAACCTGTTCTCACAGCTTTTCTTTAGAGATAAGCTCTCAACATCAGCCAATTTCTCCTTACAGGAATGAATGACTATGCTGTAATGCAAAGGCAAGTCYTGATTTGAGTTGCACCATCATTGGTGCAACAATGATGCACAATCATTCGTTACACATTACACCYTGAACTGTTTTCTAAATGTAAGTTCAGGAAACTATGAAAAGGCTGGGGGCTGAGCAAAGCCTTGTAACTCTTCATGAATTATCACCTGGTTTGCAGCCAAGAAGATGGCCTCAGCCAAGGAAATGATGCTTAATTTTGAACTTTCAAGTTTTTCACCTTTTTAAAGTTTTGAACTTTTACAGCATAAACAGAAGGGCATTGTTTTCCCTAGCTAGGCAGCTCGCGTGGCAGTGGTTTTCTGAAGTCAGACTAAGCCATGGATACGGAGAGTCTGGTCCCTCAGYGCATACAGCCAGAAGAGTTCCAAGTCATTAGTTCTCAACTGGCAACTAGAATGCTCATGGTTTTATCTTCTTTCTTTTTTTTTTTTTTTTTTTTTTWWWTKTAKMWAWRWARARGRMAAYTWTWWTTYTKKCTKGTAKTCTTCTCCTACACAGGGGTTAGAGTGCTCTYCGCCTTCTCCACTATTCCTAAGAGTGTGCTACAATGAAACTAACAAATGAAATTATTTTTGTGTCTTTACTTAGTGGTGATATCTTAGAAATAATTGGCCTTAAAAGGAAAAATGTATCATTTTCTGTAGCTTATTGGATTTAGTCTGAAAGTCTTAGCAAATGTGGATTCCCAGAAGAGCTTTTCAGAACTGACACTGATTGATAGAAAAGATAGATGATACTGCCATATTGATACATCTGAGCTGCCAAGGTATATTATCATTGATTTCAGCAATGACACATTGGGGGTACCTTATTAAATGTTTCAACAGAATAAATCAATGAATGTTAATAGAAGGAGTAGGACTGTAGAGAAAGAGTGAAGAAAAGAAAGAATAAAATTAGTACACTTTTTGTTTAAAATATCACTTAAGAGTTGTAAGGAATATGGAACTGGAAATAAATCAACCAAAGCTGATATAACTGAAATCAGCTGTAATTTAATGAACAAAATTATGAGAAAGTCATATATACTGCCCACCAACTTGCTCCTAGAAACAGGACTCAATTAAGGCCAGTGTGCAAAATGGACAATGCTAGCAAAGGACTTAAGCAGTAATAAGAAAATAGTCTACTAGCAGTAAAAGTAAACCCAACCAATAGTCAGTACAGAAAATTATGTATTCAATACTCGTGTACTTCCTCTTTCATTTGAGATGAAAGGGTCTGCTAATGCCTAGCAAGATTAAACACCTATGGCAACTTTGGCCAGGATTAGGAAAGAACAGGCTACAGAATACTTGTATCAACTGAATGTTTTTGAATGCACGGCGCCTAATTAAATTATTTTTATTGTATTAAATAACTATATAAAACAATCTTAAAGCTATTAGTGACACCTGTATTTTTTGCATCTGTTAAGACTGGGACCATACAATTACCACCTGGACAGCCTTGCTTTGTCTCTCCCATCCCTGAGTATCTTTCTTTATCCAGTCCAACATCTTTCTTTCCAGTAAAGGCAGGTGTTATGATCAAGCTGCCATCTCTTACGCAACTCTATTGTCCTTATATTTTGGGAAAACTGATGAAAACTGTCATTCTGTCACCAAGGCAAAGGGGTTTCTTTTGGAATTCATTCACTACTTCCCATCAGCAGGCAGGTGTTCAGCCATCCCCAGGAAAGCAGGGCTCCATCACACTAAGGGTTACTTGGGAAGGCAAACACCATAACTCTGAACACCCCCCACTTCCTCCTTCTTCCCCCAGCTTTTATTGCTGATCGTGACATCATATGGTATGGGATGTCCCTTTGGTCAGTTGCGGTCAGCTGTCCCAGCTGTGTCCCCTCCCAGCTTCTTGTRCACCCCCAGCCTACTCGCTGGTGGGGCAGTCTGAGAAACAGAAAAGGCTTTGACTCTGTGTAAGCACTGCTCAGCAGTAACAAAAACATCCCTGTGTTATCAACACTGTTTTCATCAGAAAATGTGATCAGGAGAAATGTGATCTGCTTCCTGTCACACAGTAAAGCAAACATTTGTTTGCCAAGATTGTRAAAAAAAGTAAGTCATTAAAAAGTAAAGGCATTCCAATGGGCAGAATGAGTAATGAGTGAAATTTCTTGGGCGAGCACAGTAATCTAGAGGAGGAGTTACATGAAGTTGTGGTGGGGCTTAAAAATAAGTTTTTGATGTGGCAATAATGGTGTGTGGCAGAAGACAAAGCAGTATTGGAATCAGAATTCAAAATGCAGGAGTTGATGCCTGCATATTTAGACAAGTGCAGAAAAGACTCACAAAAGTGTTTGTTCCAGGAAGTGAAGAAAATGGCTCAGAATAAGACAGTTAGACTATTTTCTATTAATAAGAGCATGAGATGACCGGATTACAGTATGAGACTAGTTTTGCAGGTAGATAATACAGGGTACTAAAGAGCAATTAATCTAGTAGAAAATCACTGGTTGGACRCCAGGACCAGATAAAGAGCTATTGGCTCAATCCTGGGGGAAATTAAAGGCTTCTGAAGTACATCAGTCTGGGCAAAATCCAGTAACTTCCCCTGCAAGCTTAAACTTCATGGATTTAAAAAACTGTACAGCCATCCCTCTTTGTACTACTTTTCCTTTTCTTTGAAGTCTGCAGTCATTTTTGCACATAACAAGAAGCTATCATCTTGATTTATGCTTCCATCTACCTAGTGATCATTTTTTTGTTTTATTTGGGAATAGTTTCTTTACCAATTATTTTAAAATGTCTGGAACCAGATTCATTTACGTAAACTGGAGGGATGCAGGGGGAGCATAGTGAAAGGGACTTTAGTTTTTTTTTTTTTTTTTTCTAAGCTGATATAGATGTCCAGAGAGCTATCTCAGTCAGGTCTTCCCAGTGGAGATACAGCCTATACTGGCAAAAGAATACTTTGGCTGCCAATTGCTTAGGACAGCATCCTAAATAAAACAAGTCATACTTGCAGAATATACTTTCTTTTAGCTGGTTATACCTTTATGTAGGAATGTAGTGGGGGGGAATCACATCTCTGACAAATGATATCAAAATTTAAAGGTATAGCTAATGTAGTTAAAACTTTAATGTTAAAATCTTAAAATTCTGTAGAGACGTACAGTGTTCTTGTAARGAACACTTTCCACTATTTCAGCTCATCACTCTGCTACATACAAAACATTTATCTGGAGAGAATAAATGCCTTAAGTCACTCCCACTCTAGAGATTCTGTTGCCTGTAAGAATACATTTTTCCTTTTAATATTAAGGGCTTAAATATATAAAATGACTGTAACTGTAGGATTTATTACCTGATATATATATATGTATATAGTTTATAAAGTTTGTGTGTACTGTATGAAGTGTGTATATTTAGATATATACACATACATGTGTATATATATACACCCTRATACATGAATCTCATTATAATTCCTATAGGATTAGAACAAGGAGACTGAATACCTCCTTAGCCAGAGTTGATCGTTCGTCCTGTCAAAGCCAGGGAAATAGGCAGCAGCAAGTCATATCAGAGAAAGGAGTCAGAACTTGCTCAATTAGCTCAGAATCTGCTGCAAGACCCCCCTTTAAACACAGACTGTGTGAAGAAGACCTGTCCTCACAATTGGACAAGAGAAAAATGGAACATAGGTGGAAAAAACTGCCCATGAGAAAGATTCATAGGAAGAGAGCGGGAGGAACCAATTGTCATAATTGTATACAATGTGTTTGGGCTTGAATGGACAGAAATGGGTGACTTCCTGTCTAGTTGAGAGAATGGAAAACCTGGAAAGGCTAGGGAATAGATGCAGCCTTGATCTGAATGAGGGCAGGGAAGAGAGGGAGAAGAGTTGCAGCTGTGACTATCACGTGGTCCCTCCAGAGTTCAGTGCAGGGTTACACCTATGCCCTTCCTCTGGTATTCCTGAAACATGTAGGTTCCACCACTTTTTTGAAAGGCTAAAAGCTCTTTTTCAGCTCTCCACAGTGTCGTTTGACCCTTAGTCACAGCTCAAGCTCTGGAACTTGTTTCTTTATATGACTTCTTCACAGGGCTGCATTTTGATCAAAACCAAACAGTAGAGGTGGTCCACAGGGTATGGCTGCAACCAGAGGGGTTCGCTGCCCACATCCACCTGTGTGACCTGCCACTTCTTCTTTCTGCTAGCATATTCTCTATTCATATCTGTTTCTAGATCAGTCCACTACATGCCATTGTTCTGTAACAACTCAACACAGACATACCCCTCTCTCTTTGTATGTAGTCTGCCAGGCCAGCCTTGTACCATCTTTGCTGTTTCTATTTAACTTTCCCACAGCCAAAACCCCTCTACTTTACCAGCTGATACTGGGCTAATTTCATTGGAGCATGCCAGGTTCACCAAATGTATTCTTGGCCATAATGGAAAAATCGTATCTCTGTCCATCTTGGTTTGTTTTGTTTTGTTTTGTCTCCTCTGCCTGGACTTTATCCACGTGTCTGTCTCATGTCTGACCTCATTCTAGCTGCTGGAGCAAGTTAGTACRCTGCCATCCTCTTCCTTCCTGAACCACACTGAACTGTGTACACCTTTCCCATTCTTCCATACTGATTGCTATGTGACACTGTTGCAAGACCACTGTATTATAGACTGTCCACAGATTTTATGCTGTTCAGTTGATGTAATATTAGCAGTAATAATAGCAATCTAAGAGAGTGGTCCCCCTAACCTTAAAAGCATAGGGGAACACCAACAAGTTAGAACATGCCCCAGTCTTAGAAGGCCACCAAGAAATCCCCAAGCAAGCCCTGCCCCATGCAAAGAGGCTAATCCTGTGAGTCTGACCAAGAGACCCGTGCACRCTGACCCAAGCTGCCAGGATGACCATTGCAGTTCCTGGGGCAGCATTTGGGCTTTGCACTGTGCTGCAAGATAGAGGCAACACTGCACATTAAAATGGAAAAACAGAATAAAAATGCCAACTTTGGGAGAATGTGTAGGTGGGGAACCTAAGTGTGGGCAATTTGGTGCTGGCTAAGAAGTCTGCAAGATTCTTAGCAGACTAGAAGCTGGGAGTGGGTGGGCAGCATCCTGCTGTGGTTCTGCTGCTAACTCCATGGCAAAAATGTCATTTGGGACATATATCCCTGTTTTCTGCATACACTTTATGTCATCAATAACATAGCCCTTCCCTGCCTCTAGATTGTTGAACACGGGCATGAAGCACAGGTGCTTGTTTAGGTTACAGATCTATCCATAGCACATTCCACTCTTCCGGCCTGTGAAAGCATCTGTGATGCTTTCCACGCAGGCTTTGCATTTCTCACAAAAAATCATAACCAAATAAATAATTTGGTTTTTAATAGCCAGGGCCTTGTGCTTCTGCAAACATTCCCAGACCTGCACATCAGTCTGCAGCTGGGGCACCTTACTCTCGCATCCATGTTAACTGCACAGTCGTGTGACAAGCAGAGCTGGCAATATGTATGGTTATGGATGTGATTACACCACCTGTGACAAATACAGCACCAAAGTTTCTTGCACTAAATAACTTTCTGACATCCTTAACACTGTGATAAGTTTCATCGTGTGAAAGGAGGTAGGAGGTCTTGGGATATCTATGGTGATCATTTGGCTTAAAAATACCCCAAAATTTTTTCCCCTCAGATAGGAAGATGATGCATATATAATACGCAGCAGGTCTTCAGGCAAGGCGATCTCAGTATGACCTTCCTGTGCACAGACCACCCCAGTTTGTGAGGCAGCTCTTTTGCGCCAATTAACAATTGTACATCTGTGAAATCCCTCACCACTCTAAGTCCTGTGAGACTCCCAGCAAAACAGGTTATTGTTACCATTATTTAGATCAATTAAATAGTACCACTTTTTGTCTATGATTTTAGAATGGCAGATAGACTGTAGGGTTCTGTGTCCTGTGTTCCCAACTGCTTTTATAGTAATGATAGCCAAGAGGAAAGTCTGATCAAAAACACAGCTCTCATTTACTCTGTAGGGGAGTACTGATGCAGTTGAAAATTCTCTCTGCTTTCATATTGCTTAAATTAATAGTGGGAGAATATAAAGGGTTGTGCATGCTGACATCTTCAAGATGGAGCTGAGCATAATCACCAGGTTCAAACAGTTGGCACAAGCGGTTAAAACAAACATTTCACACAGTTCTTGTAGTGATACCTGGCCTAAATTAACAAATCTGTATTCTTCTACATACTGCCTACCTCCAAACCCCTGGATGTGCCATTACCATTGCTACACATCCTCCATGGATGCCTCCTGCTCTAACTCCTCTTGCTACATTTGGGTGTAGAGGTAACATYGTGCTTTCAAATGCCCCCTCAGAACTTGGGTGTGCTGCCAGTGGCCCCTCCTGGTAGACATCCTCCTTGTGAACTTGTTCACAACGGGCACAGTCCCTTGTTCTACAGGGTGAGTGCAGTATCAAGGATGTCACTTCCAGGGGATGCTCTTCTGCCCTAGCAGGACACATGTCCACTGCCCAGCAGACTCARAAAAGCAGTTTGCACTTGCAGGACTTGTGGCTGCCATAAACACTCTCTAGCAAGATGTTCATAATACTGCAGAAATTGTTTAGCTTTACTAATGAGCAGTCTTTGTTGTAACAGTGTTTTCTGTTTTGCCAGGCCAAGAATTCTCTGCAACACCAGCACTTGTATGCCCTCCACCTTGCCTGCTACTCCTCTGTACCCAATAATCGTGGTCTTCAGCTCTGCAAACCCCCCACTGTTTTTTTTTTGGTACCCTTAGTCTTGCAGCCATAGTTGTGGTCTCTAAGACCACATGTCTGTAAGGCTGCATCCCAAAGCCTGGGTCTTGCTGCTTCCACAGTAATCATGGTCTAACAGTACAGTCTTTATTTCATTCTTAGTCTTCTGCTTTTCATTTGTAACATCAACCTAAGGATAAGGAAACACAAGCTTCCAATCTAACTAGTATTAGTCTTAGATGTTGCTGTAAGCTCCCCTACAGCTGTGGGTAAAGGGTGCTTCCCCACAACCCACATTCTTTGAGTGAAACTTACCTTGAAATTCAGTTCACRGCCCCAGCTCATGTGGTCTTTTACAAGAAGCCCTGCGAGCTCAGACTGCCCACTGGCGTCTCATAAGGACTTCTGTACAACATACAGTTCTTCTGCGACAGTCTGGCCTTTTCAGCCCTGAGAAGGCCCAGACCACTGTAGTGGCATGTACTCCACCTAGCGTTACTACCCTTGGCAGCAAATCTAAAGCATTTTGCAGGATTGCTCTTTGAGTTCAACTGTCTCTCTTCTCTCATTCCAGTACTAAGAGTGAGGAATTTGTCCTAGGGGTCCCTGTGTATTCAAACAATACAGCTGTCTTCTTTTCTGCTAGCAGGAATCTGCTGCCCCATAAATGTCAGAAGTCCAGCCACAATCCTACTATGCTGCACAACAAATAGAAAGTCATTAGGACAATGTGTGACACGAGCAGTCTTTTGAGTTTGTTCATTCTAGCATTGGGCTCATCTGCTTTGAAGACTGCACAAGCTGTTGAACAACCACTGGCCTTAGAAC
Source organism: Phoebastria nigripes (assembly GCA_035582835.1). Classification (NCBI taxonomy): domain Eukaryota; kingdom Metazoa; phylum Chordata; class Aves; order Procellariiformes; family Diomedeidae; genus Phoebastria; species Phoebastria nigripes. The sequence continues at coordinate 227,127 of JAYKAV010003404.1, read as the reverse complement.
TTGAATCTCAATAGATTAAAATCACATGGGGTTTACCAGTAGTAGTCAAAATGTTAAGTTAATATATTTTGTAAGCCATGTTCTACAACCACAGGAACGTAGCACTGAAGATGCTGAGCTGAAGAACAGTATCTCACAGAGCATCACACAGAATCCGTTCTGTCACCTCTGGCTGCTCTGGCAAGAATAAAATAGAATGGAATTTATACCTACAGTTAGAGGAGAAGTGGTGATCAACCAGAATTCACTGGTCCCTTTAATACTTATTGGTCTTAAGGATGAACAAAACTTCCCCTCTAAGTGGCAAACTGTCATAGAACAGAGTGATTTCTTTTCCTATCCCTTGATAGGTTGTAACTCCATGCTATTACCTGGCACCCTGTCCACCTTAAAACCAGAAAGCCTTCTGGTACTTAACCCAACAAGCACGTGGTGCGCTATCTCCTGGGCTAATCTGTCAGGAGAACTCAGTGCCCACTGCAAAATGAACTTCTCAAATCTCCTGAGTCTTCAGTGTATTGGCATTCCCATCCACTCCTCTGTGACTTTGCTTACCCTTTAAAGCAGGCCAAACTCTGGTTGAGGGTCCACCCCACATTTGGCAGGGGAGGGGAGGGGAGGGAGGTTTCACCAATGCTGCCTTTTGAAAGTGTAACAAACATCATATAAAGATCCTGGAGGAATACATCTTCTCAATCTCCCCTCTCTCCCCACTGCCTACCATGCAAAACTTCCTCACCTGTGAGCTTTGGTGTAATCATGAACTTCAGGCATAACCCACCTATTTCTCCTTTGATCACAGTCTGCGGTCATTAGCTCATGTTTGCCTAAATCTCCCATTCTTATTTCAAGCAATTTTGTCCCTCAGTGTGCCACCAGTGGCCCACACTTTCCAAATGCCTGGGCCAGCTTAATTTGTTTTCAGAGTATTGCTGGTTGCTGTCCAGGTTGCAATATGCTCAGGAATACTGTTGAGCGTATGTGTCCCTTTCCTCATTTTGTCCTGCTCTGCTGCTATCTTTTCCTATCGCTGTGAGGCTGTTTCCACCCATGTCTTATTCCAGAGCCTGATTTTATGCCCTTTTAGCAGAAAATGCCTCAGCAACATTTTCTGCATTCCATGTCACTACCTTCTCTGAGTACCTCATGACTCTAAGGCGTGCTAGAAGACTCTCCACACCTGGACTCCTGGAGTGACAATGCCGTTGTTCCCCACCACATATGCTAGCCTCCCTGCTTTCTTCCTCCCATATCTCAGCCAAACCTGCTGTTTCCTGGCTGTCTTACACCCTTAGACCTATGCTTGAGAAGCCAAGCTCAACAGCACAAGGCACATGGCTCCAGCCCAGTTTCCAGTGTCATTCATCTACAGTGCTAGATGCATGCCACCTTCCTTCCTACCTTCGTATCTTCAAGCATAAAGAAAGAAATCTTCCCCATACCCTTCCAGTGTTCTCCATGTTTGGCACCCTTATGACAAAAGACTGCCAGCTATAATACAATCTTCCAGGAACTCTGGAATGAAAATCCCCAGTCATTACCTGAGTCCATGCCTTTTTCTCTCTCCTGCACAATCTGCTTTTCCTAAAACTCCTCCTGTCATGGATTCATATGGGGCCACACTCCCACTCTGCACCTATAATGGCCAAACCTCCCATCTAGTAACAATTTGGTGGTTTAGTACCTAGAGAGGGGAAAGATCATTAATGACTTGGCTGGAGGACTGAATTTGAATGGAACAACAAAACAGGGATCAGTAACTGACTGGAGCCAGTGGGCTATGGAGTAAATCCAAAATTGCACTCTTCAGCTGTGACCTTGATGGGAAAAAGGGGAAGTCTTAGCTCTAAATGTGCATAATTCTAAAGTAGTTTTTATTGATATTAATTTCTTTCACTTTAATATTTTCAATTTGTAGACCTGGATAATGTTTTGAAAAATATTTTACAGGGTGACTGGTTTTAGCTTATATTCACTTGAAGAGTAACACATCTGCCACTACTCAGCTAATTCTTTCATGTATTTTTTGCAAATCCTCTTGCTTCTGAAAACAAACCTTTTCTGTAACTTCTTGATATAGCCGGTAAGACATCCATTCCACAGAATCAACTGACTTTGCTTTAGTAAGTTTTTGATGATAGAAGCTGTTTGGCCATTAAAAGTATTTGCATCATTAGGGAATTAAATATCATGTAATAAAGAATGCTTTACTAATCTCAGAATAACAAGAGCTCTCTCTTCAAGGGTGGCAAGAAAAAGCCAATGCCTTTCTAAATTATTTTAATTTTAGACATTCTTTGATGCAAAAGAAACCTGTTATGAAGCACTGAAATAATTTTTTTCATTCACTTAAAATAAATCTCCTGTTAAAAATCTGCTGCTCTTAACATTATTATCCCCAAAATTAATATTTCAGTTTGACTATAACTGTCTTTGAATCTGCAAACACTGTAGTAACTGAAGAATTACAGCCATATCGTGAGTTACAAAATTGCATATACAGCTTATGGGGTCCTAGGAAACCATGAAAATTCTATTTCCTTTCATTCAATCCATTGTGTTCTATCAGAAGATATTCTACCCATAAATGTATAAAAACTACTGAATGGTAGACATTAGAACAGTACAAAAACTGTATCAGAATAAACAACAACAACAAAAGATTAACAACTATCAAATTTGGAACAAAACAACCATCAGAAGCCATAAGCATTGAACACTTCAATGTGACTGCAGAGTTACCTCTTTTATCAATTAACCAATCATGGTCTTTTTGAAAAAGACAAAATATAGCACAGATGTTAGCATATTAATAGAATTGCTCATAACTTCTGGAAACTGTATGCAGCCTTAGAAAGATGAATGAAACAGACTAAGACTATAGTGAGAATCAACAGCCTGTTCAAAAGGAAAGTCAGGGAGGTCAAGACAGCCAAGATGTCTTTGCTCAGCAAAGCAAAGACATGGAGAGAATTTCACTAACTGATGTCTGTAAACACTTTTGACAGCTAACATTGTATGTAGAAAAAGAACTGTTAAAGCTCAAGGACAAAACTGAGTCAAGAGCATAGCTTGTTTAAGTTGACCATGAATTGTAGGATAATATTGGTTGGAAGGGGCCTCAGGGAGGTGATTTAGTCCAATTACCTGCTCCAAGCATGTCTGGTTAGACAAGGTTGCTCAGGACCTCATTTAGTTGAGTTTTTAATGTCTTCAGGGAAGAAGATTCTGTAACATTTCTGAGCAAACTCATCCCGTATTTTACCACCCTCATGGTGAAAGTTATTTTGCATGTATCAAGTCATAATTTCTCATGTTTCAACTTGTGTCTATTTCCTCTCATCCTCCTACAGTGCACTCTGACTCTGTCTTCTCTATACCCTCCCATTAGGTAGTTGTGGACAGCAGTAAGATCTCTTCTTAGTCTTCTCTCTTGGAGGCTGAACAAATCTAGTGCCTTCAACCTCTCCATGTATGTCATGTACTCCTGCCTCCTGACCAACTTGGTCAGTTTGACTCAGTCCAGTTAGGTCTTTTTTGTAGTGAGGAGCTCACAGCTGGACCCAGCACTGCAGAAGTCATCTCACAAGTGCTGAATAGAGGGGAGTAATCACCTTCGTGCTTACTAATACAGCACAGTAGGCAGCTGGCTGCCTTTGCCACAAGGGTGCACTTCTAACTCACATTCAACTTGCTGCCCACCAGGACTCCCTGCCCCCCAGGTCTTTTTACACAAAGCTGATGTCTAGACAATGGGCTCCAGCCTGTACAGTTGCATGGGGTTATTCCATTCCAGGTGCATGGCTTTGTGCACATTTAGGCTGAAGACTAAAATAATTTCTCATAGTCAGGACTGGAAAAAGTGGGAGAACCATGGGATAAAAATTTCATTGGTTTCATATGGGGCTTTATCAGCTACTTCCTAGTAAACACATTACTTACATTACTTAGTAAGTACTTAGATGTCAGCTAACAGGTAAGATGTAGCACTCCTTAAATACCTAATAAAGTTACCAAGAAATACACCTTCAATAAAAATTCATTAATGAGTTATTACATTGATATTTCAGTGGCATCAATCCAATACCTGTTTAATCACTGCCTACTTCAATAGAATATAATTAGAATTGCATAAGCCTTTGATTGAAGCTTCTGAACTGTGCTTCCAAAGCAGTCAGACATATACTTAATTAGAAACTTTGGCACCTATTTATTTGATGCCAACATACTGAATTTAAACACCATCCTAAAATCAGTACTTACCCCAGGAGTTACTGCACTGACTGAATATTTTAATTAATGCTTCCTGAAACAGCATTTATTAATATCTATTAAGAGGTATCTAACTTACTGGGTAAGCAGTAAATCCTGAAATTCCTTAAATTGCTTCTTAAAAAAAAGATAGGCTCTCTAGGTGCCTTGAATGGACAATGTACCTTCCTGACTGTATTGTTTGATAGGCAACTATCCAACACATCCCACTACCCAGTTTTCACCACAGCCTTTTATTTCCTAGAACCTAGATTTATAAAAAATGCTCCCTAGTAAAACATGTAAGCTTACCCTACATAGACAATTTTGAAAGAGACAGCCTGTTGGTTCCTACCTACTATATAAAAAGTGTTCTATTAGGATGAATTTTTCTTTACAGTGATCATGATTTTTAGTTTAGTTTCTTACAGCTCCTTACAAATGAAGCCCTCTAGTCCTCTGACTAGCATAAATTTCCTACACTTCAAGGGAATAAACGTGGATGTAGCAAGACAACTAGACATTGGAATAAGCACACATTAGATCCAGTAGAAAGCTGAATCATTTACTAGGTGGCAGTTCCTGGACATGATTTCACAGAAAGTAAAGTTGTGAGGGGCAAGCAAAGCAGATCTCCACACAACAGACACATTTTGCCCCTCCTTCCTCTCACTGAAAAGAGCTCCAGAGCAGGCAACAGTAGGTCAGACAATAATGGAGCCTAAACCAATTTACAGAAGATTRCCTGAAACACCAGAAAGATGCTGTGCCTTGGTCTGTGCTCTGAAAAAGATTCTTTCAATGGCAAAAACCATTTTCTACTGTGAGAGACCTGTATTTTCCATGGAAGTATAAAATTGGACACCCTGACTTCAACAAAAATATATGGTGCTGGAAAAAGTAGCTCGTGGGGTGGCAGAACAAGACGTAAGTCTAGACTTTAGAAGGGCACCTCACCCATACCACAGCCCTACTCTAGAAGGAAGCAAAGCATATTCAGCAGCAGATTTCACCCACTTGAACATAAAGGCACACTCACCTATCCTTTGGCTGGAAGCTGAAAGGATCCACATGTTGMTACCTGCAACAGGGTCCTGTTAACACCAAAGGATTCCCAGGATCCTTCTGGGACCTGGCTTCTCCCAGGATAGCAGCAACGTGGTCTCCTTCCCTCTGCTCAAGAAGCTGCACTACTTCCTCCAAAAATCCTGAGATGACAAAGACTAAGAAACCTGGTCTATAGCTCAGGAGCATCCAAAATACAGCCTTTCTAAAGATACCCTTTCTAATGTCTCTGGCATTCTGGTTCATGGTTAAATGTATAGACATAAAAATTTGCACATCAACCATCTTACGAATTCAGCATCTTAGTAAAGGATGAGAACAGCATTTGTTAAGTAGCACGGCTTCTGCTGGGAATTTAGCATCTACAAAGTCTAAAATACTCAAAACCCAACATTTGAACAGTAGTATCTATCTAAGCATTTATTTTTTTTTAACCTAGTAGGGGACTGTTGTGACCATGTCATGACTATTTCCAAACATGGACAAGATAAGTGAACAGAAAGCAAAATTGATTTGTCTCTTCTGCTGCCATTTGCACACACTGATAACGATGACATGTTTGGTGACCTTCTAGTCAATGACAGTCCTGAACTGAAGTGCAAGTATTATTTTCAGGCAGAGATTTCCAATTAAGATCTGTTTTGCAATGCTTATATACCTGCAACATGGCATCTTCATCCTCCAAAATATCCTGAAAAGAAAGTCCAAACTTACTGGCAGTTGAGGTAGTAAGACAAAAGGGTTTCAGCTGTCTTTCAAGAACTCTTCAATCTTAGATGATTTCTTGAGCCATCTTGCACTCCATCTGAAATACCAGGTCAGGCCACTAATTTTTTTGCTGCTATTCTTCATTTCTGTGGCTTTTGCCATTGGAAATGCATTACTTGGTATTATGAAAGTTTCAGGAGGAAGCAGTTCAAATAATTTCAAACTTCCGATTTTCAGACTGTTTGCTTTTTGAGTCTCCCTGCCATCTACTGAACTGTGTTGGCAAAGTTTTCACCACCACCCCCCATAACATTTGTCATCCTGTACTTGTTAAATCAATGCCCACAGGGACTTTTACATGACATTAGTCCTCACTTCCCCACCCCATACCACTCTTCTTTACAGTCACCATTACAATTGAACAGCAGGCAAACAACAATGAAGGGACAATGAGTTAAAATGATACATTTTATTGCCAAGTAGCATTTAGTCTGACATAGTAAAGGGTTTTTCAGATAACCAAAATGTACATTTCTATTCAGATAATAACCTCTCCTGTACTTCTGAATCCCAAGAAGGTAGCAGATAATCCTTACTCTCCATTTCCTGGGGAGTCCCTCTTTACTTGCTTCATTCTCCTTACAGCATTCATTTAAAATCACTTCAAATCCAGGAAATCACACCTCATATTTCAAAATTTGAGGAAAAGGACTCCCCAAACTTCCATTTAAATCTTTATTGTTTCTCTGTGATATCTCAGTCTTCCAACTTTAGAATACCAAGACAAAGCTTGCAAACAATTCCAAAGCACTGAACTTTCAACTTAGATTTATTTCAGGTTTATAAAGAAAGTAACCTTATACCAGTAGCTTGAAAAAATCAAGTCAAATATAAAACTTTCAACAAATAACTTAAGTGTTTTAGAACAATTTTACTTTGCTCATTTCATTATGCGGCAGATATTGTACAAAACTGCCATAGAAACAGTGGTATTGAAGTCTACTTACGCATCTTACACCATTTTAGGTTAAACCCAAGCATTGAATATTCAGAGCACTTTAAACATGTTAAACAATATAGATAGGTAATAGCACAGCCCAAATGCCAAAGTATCTGCCTATTTTATACACAATTTTAAAAGCACTTCATGAAGTTGCATGAATTCCAACTGACATCACATAATTTATTTCAAAAGATGCTTATTGCAGAGTACTTTTTTCAAATAAATTTACAAGAAACAATATTATTCTTAGGGCCGTGGAAAATGACTAGCATATCGAAGCTTAAGTCTCAGTTCCAGTGATGTCAATAGGATTTTTGCCACTGACTTCACTGATGCAAAGATTTCTTTTATCCACTCATTTTTCTATTAGATAAAAGGTGTAAAGTCCAGCTCAGATTTACAAAATAGCTATTTGAAAAATATTTCCATGAGGCACACGTGCAATATGAAGATGAGTTATCACAGATATCAAAACTACAGCCTTTAGTACTATTCCATGAAAGTCACAGATACATTGCAGCAAAAGCAAACCAGAACAGAGAGGAGAGCACCACTGTTAAACTTTGCTGAGTTCCTTCTTAAGGCTATGTAACTGTGTTCTGGGAAGAAAGACACCAATAGTTTCTTTTTGGCATTACTTTCCAGGGTAAATGTATGGTATCATGTTTTTAACCAAGTTATTAAAATGCATTTCAAAATAAATGTTTCTGTACATGTGACTTGCTTCATAACTACAGATATGCTCCAACAGCCACGATTGAGAGATGTGTAACATACAGCTCTATAAAAATGTTTTAACATTCATGTAGTTAAGAGGTTTAGTGATGAGAATTATGACTTCTCAGTATGAACAGATTCAGTAATAATTATTAGTCTCATCTTGAGAAGCTGAAGATTACCTGGGTTTTCTTATTAAAAGCAGTGGCAGAATATTTGACTGCTGAAGTGCACCAAGGTTCACATTTTTGTTAAAGCCATAACCTGATAAAAATTCCAAAGAGCAGAGCTAAATATAATGCTATTAAAACCTTTTAAGTTTTAAATTTCAAATCAGAGGTGCAAATGTGAAGTTTTAGCTATATTCATGTGAAACTGTGTGAAAAGTTAATAGGCTTCAGCTTTATTCTATTTATTATCAACTAAATCACTTTGGTTTTCTGTAATGTTAGGTCTACCTATGGTATACCAACTGCATGTGCTCCAGTGTACGTGCATCTAACTTTATATTCTCAGCTCACCGGACGTGTGTGCCAGCTCCTGTCCAGAACCTACCTTTGCAGTATAACTATGTACATTCTCCCTAACAGGTGTTACTAGCTTGAAAACAGTGCTATATTAACGTAGCTCTGAGTTTCAAAAACCAAAATTAGCCTTTGTCTGGCCCACATTGAGCTGGCACTTGTCTGCAAGCACTGGAATAAATACAGTCCTCACAATGAAGGGATTGAAGAAATACATTCCTGGAAAGATGCCGAGCAACTTACTTCTTCAGCTGAACTTAGCAAAGCAGTACACCTTGTAGAATCAAACATTAATTTGCTTAAGAAATTAAGGGCAATATAAGCTATGTTAATTTATTTTCATTTCTGTTCACAAAATATTAGACAAAAAAGGTAAAACCAATTTAAACCACTACACGCAAATTAAAAGCCTGAACACTCTTGAGGGTTGAGAATCCTTCTGGTAACTGTTTTACCTGAAGCATATGCATTTCAAATGTTTAGAAACATGTAAGACTACATTTTTTTTTTTGTTATGTGAAATAATAAGCTCCTACAGAAATAGGCAATAACAGCATGCATTTTAATTTTCAAAACATTTTGGAGGACAGATATGGTCTGTGAGTTTGCTGTTCATTCTTTCATGTTTCACAAGCTGTTCAAGATGAAATGTAGCCACAGAATGCTTCAGGGTCGTGTGATAACTATAAGTGAATCTAAGCATGGATAATTGCCTTCCATTTTCTTGGCAACAAATCTCACACTACACCATAGTGAGCTGGCTGAAAAAATAAATCAGCAACAGATGACAAGTCTTCTGCTAGATCTGTTTCTTCGTTATGCTAAGCCCCTTTTAGCAGCAGCCTCTGATGCTGTACAGGGGACTCACCTCTAGTGCTACATGTAGCCAGCCACAAGGAACAAGAAACAGAGTGCATCAGTGTCAGAGTTACTGAAGTTATTAATTCAAAAAACCTTCTCCTCAAGTGAACAGATATTACTCAAATTCAGAGCTGTGCCACCTCTTCTGATCAGACCTATAATCTCTTCTTCCAGAGAGCTTCTCCGCCTTCCCCATCATCTGGAAACAATTCACTGTCTATGAGACCACTTTGGTCTTTCACTGTTTAAACCATCATCCCATTTTGTTTATGGCACTTCYCATAAAACAAAGATCTTCCACTGCCAAACAGTTTAGACAGATGGCGTTATAAATTTTACAAATATTGTTCCAAATTCCTAACATACTTAAACCAATCTTCACACATTCACCTTAAGCTTGCACAGCACAGAAAAAGATTATAAACCCCCAATAAAACCATGCAAAAAAAAAAAAACCCAGAAGACCATCAAGCTAACATATCTAAATACAAATTAAACCAAATAGAACACCAAAATAATATATAAAGTCTGATTTTGTTCAAGATCTTGAATAACAAAGTATTAATAATTTTCTTGTGTTGGTTTTTTTGGGGTGGGGTTTTTTTTGTTCTTTTTTTGTTTTGTTTTGATTTTTTTTGGGTTTTGTGTAGTTGGTTTTTTTTGGTTTGGTTTTTTGGTTTGGGGTTTTGTTTGTTTGGTTTTTTTGGTTTTTGGGTTTGTTTGGTTGGTTGGTTTGGTTTTCTTTTTTTTAACATGTCAAATTTGAGATAAAGCAAAATAAGTCTTAATTCTCCATCTTTCCCAAATCCTGGTTCTTCAGATACCAAAGGAATTCTGTGCTCTTAATGGGCATTTAGTGTATATATTCATACTTAGACTAAATTTTGTATTTCCTTCCATGTAGAAGAGTAACTCAAATTCCCAAATTTACCACATTAACACAAAAGTGAATTAATAAAATATGAAAACACTTTAAGAATATTCCCATCACTGTTTTTAAAATGGACCAGAAATAATCTGTGTTAAGTTGTGTGAGATACGTCAAAATAAATCTCTGAGATTTATCATTGTTCTTACTACCCCCAAAAATATATTTGATTACAAGTTCTCTCACTTTAAAGGCATCAATGGAAATCTACATCATTCTGACAGCACATTAGATAAAAAATTGCACCAAACCCAGGTTTAAAAAGCTGTACTACTGTTATGTATTAAGCAGTTACGTAAACTGTAAAAATGCATAACTTTTTAAAGTATCACAATCAATCTAACTTTAGATGTTAAATCATGAATATGCTGAACAACTGATCATTTGACAGATAACCAAAAAGCACCTCACACAATAACTTCATATCTTCACCTCTAAGCTTCTATATCATAATTCTACATCAATCACTTCAGTCCTGGACATCAAAGTAGTCAATTACTGGCTCTTCTTTTAATGGTTTGGATAAACCACTGTTTCCACTACTCCTGAAATTGTAAGAATATTAGATGTTACTCACCCGCAAGAAAAACAAGATACAAAGTAAACTGAAATCAGAAACTGCCATAATGTCTCAGTGTGCACATGCACACTGCATTGGTAAATGGCATGCATTTCTAAATTATGTTTTAATGGAAGTACCTTAATGTTCCAGAAAGCCTCTGTTAACTGATTTTTGGAAAAAACATATACCTTATTAAATTAATGTACATCTGTGTGTGGCTGAATTGATACAATGTGTTTTGGGGTTTTACCAGAAAATACCATTTACTGGTAATATTTATTACAAAAGTGATACTGTACTGAAGACTAAGTGTTCAAACATGCCTTTTTAAATGAAAGAGCAAAAGAAATACTGTTGAAGTGAGTTGATGATCAAACCTGCTCGCTTTTAAAAGCAAGAGCAACAAAAAATATATGGTAATACCAAATCCAAACACTGTAAAGATTTTTTCCATAAGACAGTATGAGATCTTCCAGAAGATTTTGTAGAATTAAGCACTTCTAAAGACACTTCACTTCTAGTAATTAAAAATAAATGGCTAAAGCCCTTTTTTTATTTAATTTTGCCACATAACCCCCTTTCATTAGGGTCACTGAAGACAGGAATCCTACAGAAGTAAGTGGAAATAAAGAGTAACAACCTTTTTAAAATTCACATTGAGTTACACCGTAAGCAGTCATTTTAGACATGTGTTTTGCTCTAGATGCTTCTGAAAATTTAAATTTTCTCAGAACAGCCTGCTTTGTATTCCAGCAGCACCTTAAACACCCAATAGCTACTGCAATAGTTACTGCAAAATTAAGCTGTCCCTTTCTGCAAATGGTACTTCACAGAACATGATTTCAAATGCTAATTTGGAAATAACTTGGAGAAAAAAGTTCTGAAAGGTAAACCTGAACAAAGAATAAGCCATCCATTAAAAAAATTCGTAACTATGAGATGACTAGGTACCTGAAGCTGGCAGGTCATACAAAGTAAAGACTGTTCTATTAGACTATTCACCAAGAAGCCTTATATATTCCATCTTCAGTAGTTTTCACTATCTGAGAAAAACGGTAGTTCACCTTTAGCCAACTGTGTAGTCATATCTACACAAGAAAAATACATTTACTACCTGCCCAAATAAATTATTTTATGCCAGTAAGACATTACTCTTTTACACAGAACAGTTAAAGGTAAAAAAAAAATCCCAAAAACTCCAAAAAACAGCCATCTCTTCCCAACTATCTAATCTTTATTTAAAAAAAAAAAAAAAAAAAAAAAAAAGTAGTTCACAATATTTGTTATATTACTACTCCTATACCACATAGTCAATCTTACATTTTCTTAGCACTTTATTTCAGGTTTACTTCTGTGGAAAGAAAATCTTAGTGCAGGCTGCAAGCTCCAAAGCTGTGGGTTGGGAAAACAAAGAAACAGGGAGTATAAAGCTGAAGCTCAGGAACACTCTCCTCGGGTAACTCAGCACTAAATTGAAGAATACTGTTTTAAAAACAAATTCCTTACTTATCTGTTTGTTTGTAATGAGGAATAGGAGGTGGAGGCCTGCTCTGCATTTCTTTATCTAGCACAGAAGTTAAGGTATTGCTTGGACAAATGGATTTCCCTCTAGAGAAATAAAAGAAAGGTTATTTAATTCAATAGGAAATTATATTTGTTAAGAAGTTAGGGCAAAAGAGTTACATTTTGAAGTAGCAGTTCTGGTGTCAAAGAGTTCATACTTGTATACTTAAATCATCTATTCAAATATTTAATCTCCCACCCACTGAGACCAATAGTGGACAAAGTCCATTTTCATTACCAAGAACAAGATATCCAGTATTCTAAATGTCTCTTGATCACTGTCTATAAAAGATGCAGAAGCAGCTTACTAAGTTTGAGTGTTGGTGCCCAGGCTCCTTCCTTTCTGCAAGTGAAGTGCACAACTCCTTTCTACTATGAAGTGCACAACATGATCAACTGTTAAAATATCAGAGATGCAATACTTGCATTCGAGAGCAATGTATATCTGTTCTTTCACAGAACAGATATAAGATCAGAAGCAACAACTTAATAGCTTAACTCGGCATCATGTGAACACAGTTCACTGCATCTTCACGTGTTATCTAATGTTTTGGAAACATGTTCTTAAACTCTGGCAGTAAGTCATGTTAAACTTGTTTATCACTCTGCACTCAAAGTAGCCCTGCTAAGCAGCACTCTCCCAGGAACAATGCAGCAACACTACCTCTTCCTTGTCAGCTAGCCCAGGTGAACAAGATCAGAAAAATAACATTATGCATTAGGGGGGAAAAAAAAGAAAAAAAAAAAAATCAGTTCTTTCTGCCTCCCACACTAGTTCCAATCTATTATGTCATCACGAACACACAATGAAGCATCCCACTTGTGCTTGTCCCATCTGCAATGCAAGGGCCACCCTGTGGCCGTGGTGCAGGGCAGTATTTTCTCCAATATAGGAGGACAGTGTACTTTAACATGTATATTTATATGCTTTAGGCATATATCAGCTGTGAATCACTCTCAACTTCAGTATGGCAGTCCACGCCCAAAGGCTGCACTGGCTGGAGAAAGAGGAAGGACATTAAAAAAAAAAACAACCAAACCAAAAACAACACAAAAAAAAACCCAGAAAAAAAACCTAGAAAGATTGTTGCAGAAAGGCATCTAATAAAAAAAAAAAAAAAAAAAAAAATCCAAATAATTACCAAACACACTAGATCTCTAATAGGCTGTGGAGATGTCTTAAAATTTCCTATAAATTCATGAGCCATTTTCAAGAGTGAGCTTGCTTTATTTCAACTTCCAGTCACTGTTAACGATTTAATTGCAAGACTGAAAAACCTTCCACTATCAGCATCTTTTCGATTCACAGTTTCTTCTTCATCTTTTCTGGGGGCAAATAAGCTGAATAAATTAAATTTCTTAAACCTTATCAAGGTCAATTTCTTACCCTTCTTGCACTTTCCTCTAAATCCCTGCTACTGATATTTTAAGACCAAACTACTTCTGCTACACTAAACTGGATTGCTTTCCTATTTTTATCTGAATGGTTTATATTGGATATTAGGAAAAATTTCTTCACTGAAAGAGTTGTCAAGCCTTGGAACAGGCTGCCCAGGGAAGTGGCTGAGTCACCATCCCYGGAGGTATTTAAAACACATGTAGACGTGGTGCTTAGGGACATGGTTCAGTGGTAGACTTGGTGGTGTTAGGTTAATGGTTGGACTCCATCTTAAGGGTCTTTTCCAACCTAAATGATTCTATGATTCTATGTCAATCACTAAATAATGTTTCCTCCTTGTTTATTTTATTTATGAATTTTTAAATAAACTCCTCCCAGAGCAGAATCCTCTAGACCATGAGATTCTTGTTTACTAATCACACTAAATTCCTACTTTCAAGTTCATCTTGTTCCTTTCAAAATTACATTTCGAAAACCAAAAATGCTGCAAAACGATGGCTTGTGTATTGTTGTCATTCCAGAAATGTGCATGTGTTGAGTTCCATGCTTTGTCACATACTTGGTAATTCATATTTTTTCCCCACCTCCCTCAGAGCTCTAAGCAGTTGAAATCTCACATCAGTACACAGATGAACACTAGTTCTATTTCAGAGCTTAAAAAAAATTAAGTATTTGTCTTATTTCCATCATATTTGTCTTATTTCCATCATGTCTTGTTTCCACCAGTTCTGAAAATATAATGGCCAATTCCTGTGATATTGTGGCAACACAGATGAAAAACTCCACAACATTCTCAAGGTAAATCAGAAGTCCACTAAAATATGAAGTGATGATCCCTGACCCCATTTCAGTATTGTTTTAAACTGAGTACTGACGGTCTGTTCAAATGAACTGCAAAATCTTGCAAATGTAGATCACCAATTCAAAAAGTGTCCCCATCTCCACAACACTGAAAGTGTTCATTATTTGAAAAAGAAGTTACTTGTCACTGACCATAATTTTTTCAAGATTATATTACGTTTACATGTACATTCTAACAGCAACTATATTAGTGTCCTATCAGTTGAGAACAGCTAATTTTCCCCTCTTGTATAAAATGGGTAAAAACTCCTTTCGCTCGGAGCCTGGCATATAAATCCAAATGCTCCCACTATCATTTCAGTTACCTCTCAACTGTAGAGCTCTACCTGAAAAGACTAAAAGAGGACAAAGGTAGATGGGAGGATATTTTGTTGTCTTCTTTCATTTTTATAAACTGTGGTGTGCAAAAACACAGAAACCAAATTGCCTGGAGGTAAATAGGCAAAAAAAAGGCTAGAAAGGCCTTCACCAAGTAAAGTAAGGTGTCTGTCTTTACTCCAAAACGTCAGGCTAAATCTTGCTTGTGTAGTAAAAAAAGAAAATAAATGAGAGTTCTAGAATGCAGGAAAACAAAACACTTGGAAGAATACATGTGCACTTATTTCTACAATTAGCTAAAAAAAAAAAATCTTACTAGAAAAGAGAATGTTCCCGCATTGCAAGAAAGTAAATACAGCAGCTCTGCTCTGAAGTGAAATGTTCCCAGGATGTAGAGGGTTAATATATAAAACCTTTAAAAATGAGGAGGGATCAAAGCCTTGTGGACAGTTAGAGGAGATCCTGGAACCAAATTTGCTTTGGTCACATCAAGGCCTAGCCCTGTTTTTGCTTTGACAAGATTCAGTGTCCCTCCAAAAAAAAGCAGAAGAGATATAAAACAGACTGTCCAGCCATGAAACCACAGAGGCTTTAGAGACAAAAATCTATCAACTCACACTCAGGCAAAATGTACACCACTTCCTGTATACCTTGGTGACACACAGAACAATACTAGACTGACTCCAATCTCCCCAAAATTCTGTGAATATTTCTATTCATTGGTTTAAAAAAAACCAACCAAACAAACAAAAAAACCCAAAAAACCCCACGAAACGAAACAGCCAATCATATTCAGCTCATCTGGAAGAAAACCAAACAACTGAACTCAACTAAATAAGTTTACAATGGAAAAAACCCCTTGACTAATTAATTGCCAGAAAGGAGAAAGAAAGCAGACCCTCCCTTCCTGCTAAGGTAAATCATGGTTATCTATCATCAGTTGTAATAGAACTGTGGAGATGGAACCAAAAGGCTCTGCAAGTACTTTGGACATTTTGATATGAAAGTTGCCATTCTTCATTCTATTAACTTATTCTCAGAGTAAGGAAAAAAGACAACTGCCTGCCCCAAGCAACAAAGATGAGATGACAAATTTTTAGCAGCACTCCAGGGAAAAGCAAGGAGAATATAAATAACTATCTGCTGACTATAAGGCACTGGTAGTGCTGACAGGATGGCCTGCTGTATAAAACTGAACTGTGGAAATCAGGACTCAAACTTATCTTCTCCTTAAAAACTGGAAGTTCAATTTTCATAACTCCGGGATGGATCAGCATTGATCTGTTTCGGTGTGAACTACTATAAAATTCTTTGCCCGCTAATCTGTCCAGAACTGACTCCATGTAGCCTTGCAATAATGATCCATCAGCTTTCAGACAGAGCAGGTTTTTGTGAGAAGTGTCTCCAAAACCTGATACAGTTTGGGTGGAATTACAAAGCAAGTAGCTCTCAAACAATCTCCTGATTGTCTAGACTTCCCATATCCTATGTCATAAGCTGTCAAGAGGCAACACATACTATCATCAGGGCAAACGATGTCAAGATTGAAGGAAAAATAGTAAGAAAGAGATGCAGCTCTTTTCCGGAGCAGGACTGCTGTTAAAACCACCTTGGCTGGTGACCTGTAGCATTATTTGTGCTTAAATTGCTCAAAAAGCCTTAGAGATTAGAGGTGTTGAGATGCAGTCATTGGAAAAGGCCTTTATGATTGCAAAGAGGGGTGGGGAGAAAGTTAGTTTTTTTCTCATGGCAGAGGAGAAAATTCCTAGAGAGTGAAGGGTAGAACAAAAGTCCTTAAAGTACCTTCAGGAAGTCATCAGAACTTCTGTCAAATTGGAAGTGAAGTTATTCCAGATACCAAAAAGGCTGCAGACGCAGTTAACTTATTAAGTAAAATGAACTTGTACCTGGAGATCAAGTACTGAAATGTGTCCAGAAAAACTTAAAGAAGCCAAAGAATAATTCTGTTTCCTCAGAGTGTATGACTTCCTTTCAACCCTGCTGCTGGGATGTACAGTTTTTGCCTTCTGTGATTGTCCTGGTTTCTGCTGGGATAGGGTTAATTTTCTTCCTAGTGCTGTGTTTTGGATTTAGTATGAGAAGAATGTTGATAGCAACAACTAAAAACATCAGTGTGTTAAGTAGTCTACTAGTCAAGGACTCTTCAGCTTCCCATGCTCTGCCAGGTGCACAAGAAGCTGGGAGGGAGCGTAGCCAGGACAGCTAGCCCAACTGGCCAATGGGGTATTCCATACCATGTGACGTCATGCTCAGTATATAAATAGGAGGTGTGGTCCAGGAAGTAGTGATAGCTGCTTGGGTATTGCTCAGCGGGTAGTGAGCAGTTGCATTGTGCATCATTCATTTTGTATATTCTATCATTATTATTATTATTATCATTATTTTCCCTTCCTTTTCTGTTTTATTAAACTGTCTTTATCTCAATCGACGAATTTTACTTTTTTTTTTTTTCTCTCCAATTCTCTCCCCCATCCCACTGCGGGGAGGGTGGAGTGAGTGAGCGGCTGTGTGGTGTTTGGCTGCCTGCTGGGTTAAACCACGACAATGATGCAACTCCCATGATCTGATAAGGGTGTTCCATGTAGTTACAAGGGTTTTAATTTCTTTAGGTCTTTGTTCCTGCTAGTCTTGTGTAGCCTGCAGCTAGATAACCACTCCTGAACTGTCTCTAGACTGACCTCATTGAAAGGAAACAAAATCCTGCATGAAGAAGAATGATAGAGAACACGTCAATGAGACTGTGGCAGGATGTGGTTTTCTCAGTAAGAACAATGTGCAGGGACCCTGTCACCTTCCTGCAAAGTCCCCTTGTTCACGAGGAGAGACTGACCCTATTGTTCTTCCAGGAAGGAACAGGAAAAGGATGGGTCTTACAGGGATGACTGTTCTCAAAAACACTTCCAGGATGTCTCCAGTCCTTACAAGCTGCTTAAACACTGGTCACTACATAACAACAAGCAGACACCCCTTACCAGGCTCTGGCATCCTGAGTTATTTGTAGGAGGAAATTCATATGAGTAAAAGACTTCAAGAAACCACTGACAGGTACAGTGATGCGCATGTGTCAACTTGGAGAGGAAAGCCTTCCCCTTTTCACCATACCAGTCTGGACATTACCTTTGAACCTGGTTCAGAAGGAATCTGGTATTGCAACTGCTCAAAATATGATGACTGCAAAGATGACCAACAGGGAAGCATGGAGAAGGGCACCTGCAAGGATTCACTCGGGGTCTTATACTTCAAATGACATTAGAACTGTAATTCAGATCAATGTTGACAGTCAATACTGGGAACGCTCTCTATGCGGTTAGACGTTGACAAAGCTGCACATCAGTGATTCTAATGCAGCTAATATGGCCAGCTCTTACTGATGTAGTGGAATGATGATGGGGCAGGGGTTGAGGGCAAAGCAGATTTGTGGTGTTTGCTCCTAGATATCCGGAAGACGAAGTCCAGTTGGAGGAAGCTTTCTTAGCACCAACTAGACTTTCTCACTCCTCTGACCAACCTGTATGGCAATGTTACCATTTCAATGACACAATGGGGGACTGTGAAGACGAAGAACGGTCTCTTTGCCTAGCATCATTTTGAATTATCTATACTTGGAGGAGCCCATAATAGAAATCTGTGGGGAATGCCGAGAACAGGAGGAAACAAAATGAATCAAACCACTTGGACTTTCTGGTGACTACTAGCCCCTGGACTTGAAGAAGCTGTTGTGAATACTCAAAAATATCATCCTGGATCTTGAGCTATCACTGTCTGAGGCTTCAATGTTTTTTATGTCTTAAAGAAGTGGCAAATAAAAAGACAATGAAAAGAAGCTTTGGATGAATCCACTGAAATAAGAAACATTGCTATGCAGCTGAAGAATTATTCTTAGTAGACCACTTGGTGTCTCTAAGAGTGGCAGAGATGAAATAGCAGCATGTGCGTTCTGCATGGTACGCTGTTCCCTGAACAACACAAGTGTGCCATCTCTCCTAAAACCACAGAGGAAGGCCCCCCATTCTCAAGTTGCAGGATACATCCTTGTTTTTAAAGCATAGTCACCTGTCCTGACTCTTTCTCTGACTCTTCACTAATTTCTCATCCCACCCACCCCCCATCTATTTCTTTTTCTTAAATAAGCTTTTTCAAATATGATCTCTTTTCTCACCTTCCTTTACTAGAAACAAAAAGAGTATCTTAAACTGTTTCACGGAAACAGAAAGGGGTACCAAAGTGGTGTTCCATCTCTCTTGGAAGAAATCAAGCTTGTAGCTAAGCTACCAACCCATGAACAGGCTCAGTAGCAGCTCATGGCACCCTAGTAGCACGGAAGGTGACAGGTTTTTTTTATAACTACAGTCAGTATCTACAGTTAAAAACAACTGATTGTCAAAGAACCACAATTTGACAGTGCTAAACTAAATATGCTGCTCAGTGAGCAGCAGAATCAAGGAAGCCTTGATACCTGATTTGGGAAGCCTTCCCATACTACGTCTCCAGTGCAATCACCTTGCTTTTCCCCCAGCTATATTCCCTTCATTTCCTTCTCTAATATGAACTGCCTTCTGTGGGTCTTCTCCAAATATTTCCAGTTTTGCTTAGAAATCTCTTCAATTTGCAGTAATTCCAGCTCCCTCTTTGTCAGTTAACTAAAGAGGGAGTATACTGTGGCAGGTTCAGATAGATGGAGAACAATTAAGTTCCAATACCAGATTTTTTCAAAGAAAGTCCAAATTTAGGTATGACTTCTCAACCCAACAATTAATTTTCATAAAATTTTATAACATTTATTATCTTTGATACCTCTATCAAATTTAGCTGATGGCAAAAAGACAAAAAGTTACTGCCAAGATGAACAGAAAACAGCCTTGCAAAATCTTTTCTTAGCTTTTTTATTTCTAATTAGGTTTTCTTCTCTGAAGATTTACTTGACTAGTGGAAATAGAAGCCTATGAAATTATCAATTTAAGAACGGCTTTAAAAAAATTTCTACTGGAAGTTACTGCATGTTGCAAATTGCATTGTAAATAAACTCATTCGAGTAAGTGATAACAACATCCAATTATTTAAACTATAGTTAATAGATTTGAAAACAATAATGAATTACGTACTTCACTGCAGTGATAACAACATTACGCTTTGGTTCGTTGTCATAGCTCACACTTTCAATGCCATAAACCTGAGCTAATTCATGGATGATTCTGCGGTGATCTCTGTTCATTGGTGGGTAACAATGGCTCTTCTTTGTATGCTTGCCCTGAATTCAAGAGAAAAGTTTAAAAAAAAAAAAAGAAAAAAAAACCATAAAGTTTTCCTTTGGAGGGGTCAGGGGAAGGAAAAAAGGAAAAAGAAAGTGCTTCTACCTCTAAAATTTTGCCGCCAGAACAAAATTAGTACCACAAATTGCTAATACCTCAGTATTGACAGAAAACTCACCTAAAAACATCCATTTATTTCCCAAAAATTAAATTACGTGTTCTCTATTGTTTCCATCACCTCAAAGCACACGCACACACACACATATATATGTATCTTAAGTTTGAAATACAAATCCTGAATGTATCCATTCTACTTACATCCCAAAGAAGCAGTATTAAATGATTTTTTCTGAATCTTTGTTTTTCAGGATGATCTGCCAATTTTGAATAGGATCTAATTTTATTTTTCAGACTGGCTTTACAATGCGCATATTGCAGATAGCTACGAAGGTGTTAGATTTATTTATCACTTCCCTCTACCAAAGAAGCTACTTATCTGCAAAATCTGCCATGTAATGGTATCAATAGACTTTTTATTAAATAAAAACAAGACTGTAGTTTTAATTTCAGTTAACAAAGACTGATAATGCTTGATTCGACACTGATTGCTATATAAACAGTAAAAGAACAAACAAAAAAGCAGGGCCCTATGAGCCCTGCCCTAACGGGCTGGGTGACTTTGTAAAAGCAAATGCAGATGAGGATGAGACACTCAGTGCTTCAGTCTGCTTCAGGGACTCAAGACACTGCTTCAGCTTTTGCCTTGGTTGTCACCAACAAAGTCTTCTAGGTCTTTGGGTATACAGACAGAGTTCAAGGGGAAGACAAACTACCAGTAGTAGAATAAGACTGAGTCAGGGATTTCTAGAGAAATCCTAACCTATACAAGCTCCTGGGACTGCAGGCAGTGCATTTAAGGGCACTGAGAGACTAGGACGATATCCCACTCTCATCTCTGAATGTAGAGAACGGGGTAGGAACCCAATGACTAGGCAAAGGTAATTGTTGCAACTATGTTAAAAAAAAACAGAAAACCAACCCAAGAACTACGAGTTGATCAGCTACACTTCAAAGCCTGGGGGAAAAATCATAGAGAAAGCCCTTTTAGAAGCCATTTTTAGGTACATGAAGGAGAAGGTCCCTGGGAGTAGTCAATGTGGATTTACAAAAGGTCAGTCACCTAAATTAAGACCACATGTAATAGAGCAAGATACACACCAGAGATACATTGTAGCGACCATGTAAATAGACAGTTAATATCTGTCTCCTCTTAGATTGTAAAATAGCTAAGTTATGAATAGTAACTGGACCAGAAACTGTGGTCAATCATTTCCATAAGTCTTCAGAGTAATCACATGCTGTCAGGATATAATTACTTAGCAATAAACAGTAATAAACCTCCCACCTACTACAACACTTCCAGCATATAGACAAGCATTTGAATGAAGAAAACGCTACAGATTCTGTACCTATTTATGATGACTAGTAATGCCTGCTTTAAAAAAGTGGTGATGGTTCCACGCTCAGAAAAACGTCAGAATTTCTGTCCGTATGCAGACAGAGCTGGATGATATAAATGTTTCCTGTCTGGTCTGCTTACATATATCAACGATGACAAGTCTGCTATGCTAGATGAGTACATACTGATAAGTCTAGGGGAACAGACGTTCATGAGGCAAAGTCATATAATGATAGATACAGCTGAACCACATTAATGCTAAAACTTGTAAGTATAAAAATCCTCTTTACTAGTCATTTATTCAGTCGAGCTGAAGCTGGTATCTCCAAAGGCACAGTGCAAAAAATAAAAAAGTCGAAGTGAAATGTGTAAGCATATGTAACAGTAATCAGTATGAAAGACATAGTACTGATAAAGGCAGAGCTACCTGAATGCTTGATAGACTGGCATGCAAAATACTTTTAATACAAGTAAGCAAAGCTCTACATCTAGAAACAAAGAAAATAAAGCCACATCTTTAGTCAGAAAGAATTTAGGAGTCATGACAAACAAACAACTGAACACAGACTCAAGCATAAGGAGGACTTAGGGATCATGGCAGAAGAACAACTATTAACAGTCTCCTTGCACAATGCCATGTCTAACATTAATCCAGTCTTTGGCTACATAAAAAGGGGGAGTTGACTTGGTCAGGTTGGACACAGGCCTGAACGAGCAACACTGATAACACTTACCAGGTACACAGACATGCCCAAGACAACATAAAATACCTCTGGGTTGCAAGATGAAACATGACTCTTACAAGGGAGAAAATAAAGCCTCTGAGACTTCCAGAAATAAAAAGGTGTGCAAGAAGAAGAATTGAGTAGAAGAATTGAGTCCCTTTACAGTGCAAGGGACATGTTCCCTTTTACACCATACATGCCACCATTTTGAAGGAAAAGAAAGTCAAGAGCATGGCCTCCACACATGCTGTCCCTCCTATCTTCAAGATAGGCAAGGAGGACACACGGAGCTGCAGGCTGGTCAGCCTCACCTCGATCCCCGGGAAAGTGATGGAGGCAGCTCATCCTGGAACCCATTTCCAGGTACATGGAGGACAAGAAACTCCTCAGGAGTAGCCAGCATGGCTTCATCAAGGCTTCACCAACTTCATAAACTTCTATGATGAACTGACGTGCCTAGTAGATGAGGGGAGAGCAGTGGCTAGTGTCTACCCGGCCTTCATTAAGGCCTCTGACACTGTCTCCCATAAGAGCCTCATAGCCCCTCAAGCTGTTGCTGTAGGGGCTGMATGAGCAGACAGTGAGGTGGATTGAAAAATGGCTGAATGGCTGGGCCCTAAGGGTGGTGATGAGCAGCACAAAGTCTAGTTGGACGCTGGTAACTAGCAGTGTACCCTGGGGGGAGAGGAGGGGGACTGCATACTCAGTCCAGTCCTGTTTAATATCTTCATGATGTTCATTTCATGTTCTTAATTAGAGATTTGGATGATGGGACAGAGTGTACCCTCAGTGAGTTTGCCAATGACACAAAGTTGGGAGGAGTGGCTGACAGGCCAGAGGGGCATGCTGCCATCCAGCGTGAGCTTGACAGGCTGGAGAAATGGGCTGAGAGGAACCTCGGGAAGTTCAGCAAGGAGAAGTGCAAAGTCCCGTACCTGGGGAGGAACAACCCCACACACCACTATATGCTGGGGGCCACCCAGCCGGAAAGCAGCATGGCAGAAAAGGACCTGATGGTCCTGGCGGACACCAAGTTGAACATGAGCCAGTGATATGCCCATGCGGCAAAGAAGGCTACTGGTATCCTAGGCTGCATTAGGCAAAGTATTGCCAGCAGGCTGACGGAGATGCTCCTTCCCCTCTACTCAGCACTGGTGAGGCTACTCCTGGAGTACTGTGTCTGGTTCTGGGCTCCCCAGTACAAGAGGGACACGGACATACTGGAGGACCAGTGAAGGACCACAAAGATGATTAAGGGACTGGAGCATCTCTCCATTGAGGAAGGGCTGAGAGAGCTGGGACTGGAGTTCTCAGTCTGGAGAAGAGAAGGCTCAGGCATGATATTATCAATGTCTATAAATATCTGAAAGGAGGATGTAAAGAAGACAGAGCCAGGCTCCTTTCCATGGTACCCAGTGACAAGACAAGAGGCAATGGGCACATACTGAAACACAGAAGGTTCCCTCTGAAATCAGGAAACACTCTTTTTACTGTGGGGATGACTAAGTACTGGCACAGGTTGCCCAGGGAGGTTGTGGCCTCTCCGTCCTTGCTGATACTCAAAAGCTGTCTAGACATGGTCCCGGCAATTGGCTCTAGATGGCCCTGCTTGAGCAAGGGGGTTGTACAAGATGACCTCCAGAGGACCCTTCCAACCTCAAACATTCCACAATTCTGTGAAACAACTACAGCCTCATGTAGCAGGGCACAAGTCAATCTACTGTTACCACATGGGCTCACATGCAGAAGCACAGGAAGTTTGTAAGCAATGTAAATAATGCAGATCTAGAATGGGCATCTAAACAGAAAACTGGTAATCAGGAATCTAAACATTTCAAAAAGGAATTTGACAGCCTTGTGAAAGTTAATGTGTAACTAAATAGAGAATTTTTAGGGACAAAACATTGAGATTGTCATGGAACTCCTCAGGTAACTGTTGGGTTTGCCTGCTGAAGACTTCATGAAAGAATGATTTCTTATCTGCATTTGCATTATAATATATGGATACCAAGCTTCAAGGCTTGTGTCACTTGCCTTTGGTGTTCAGAAAGAAATCTCTTCCCCTTTGAAATATAATTTGACTTCTGGGGACTTCTTGTACCTTATGGAATAGCAATTCCCAACAGCCTGAGGGGCAGGATGGTGCAGAACTGATCCTTGAGATACTGAATTGTCATGTGGGCCTAACTGGTTCATCCTGATCATGATAAAAGCTTAAGTAACCACTGGGTAATTCTCCCCTTAGGTCAGACAGGGAAAAGATTGTCTGGTTTGTTTTCATTTTTTCATTCTCTTCTGCAATGTAGATGCTCTTTAATAGACACCATTTGTCTGCTTTGTAGGATCATTATTTAACAAATAGTTGGTTACTGCTGAGAACTAAAGCATTGGAGATGCTCTTGAGCTCTCTGGTTCTCTTGTTCTGTCATATTTGATGTCACTAATTCATTGTATATTGCAAATTCAAGACCTGTGGTTGCCCTTTTTTTTTTTAATATATATTACATATCTTGGTTTGATATTAGTACAGATATATACATTGGTATACGCAGTTATCATATATATAGAAATATATATATGTGTACACACTTGTGTATATACGTATATATAATAAAGGCAGTATATAAAAGTATATGTAGAATAGGATAACCACAGGCAACACAACATTAGGCAAATTATTTTTAGGTGATTACAACTCTTCTATGCATCTGTTACCAAGTGTCTGAGGTTGGAGGGGCCTAAACATAATTAGACACAGATGGCCCCCTTTTAGACTTTCATTCCAATGTGGAAAACAATGTGGCAAGAACATTAGACAAGTGGACAAGCACAAAGATCGTTTAAGAAACATCGTACATAAAAAAGAAGGAATAAAGTTAAATAACTGTCCTCAGGGGGTAGAGGGAAGGAAATTAATGCTTTCTACAGAAGGTTAACTCTTTCTTGAGCTAAGGGCAACTGAGGATAGTATGGTTTACACTGTCCTTTGAACCACATAATCCGGGTCAGGCATGGTGCAGCAGCAAGCCAGGAGTATGCTAAGCTGACAGGCCTGAAGGCGGAATTCTGCTTTCACTGAAAAATCTGTGATTGTGTCTGTGGTATCAACCTCTCTAGGTATACTGGAGTCTGCCAAACAACTGTGGCTGAATCCGAGTCTCCTTACAGAAGGAGAAGGAGGACCACCTCACACACTGGCAAATGCAGGAAGGTATGCACAAATTTGTGAGCAAGTTCCACTACAGGGATCAGAAGAACCTAGGCTTTCCTCCTCAAAGTCTGAACCTTTAAACACCATCTTTGACGATTAATATTTTATTAATGGAGACCCAAAAATTAATGATAATCCATTGATGCATTACAGCCTAGCACTGGTTGAATCTTTAAACAAAGCTTGGCTGTCACCAAAGTGATCCTCAACTACTATGTCTCCTAAAAATTTTGTTCTGTTTATAAGATGTGCACTCTACTGGAGCTCAAACAGATCTAGTGTCAACTCATAACTATTAGCATTAATAAAGTTTAGTAACATCAAACTCCCCCCAAACTAAACGAAACTGTTTCTTATAGTAAGTCATACAGAATATCTGAATACTGACCTTATTCACAGCTTCCACAAGCATTCTCATTTCTTTCTCAATGTCACTGACAAATTTTAAATCCTTCCTGCAAGAACAGCATTCTAGGTAAATGAGGTGAGAGAGCGTACAAAGATACAATATCTTGATCTTTTGTAACATTATTTTCAACAAGAACAAAATTAAAGAACTCAATTGACTGAAGCAGAAGCAGTAGTGAGAGCACATTTTGATTTACATATTACACTATTTACATTAAAAAAATGTTAGTATGTCATCACTATTACAAAAATCATTTTATTTTCCCTTCAACCCTTGGAACCCAGCATAAAATTCTATGATACAACTCTACTGTCTGACAATACAGTTCTACATTTTCAAATGGATAATGTAGATTTTAAAGTTGCCATTTCAATGTTTTTAAATTACTTGTCATCAAGGCAATTCACTTAATTAGAATACACAAAAATGGGGATTGGGTAAACAGAATGGAGTTCTTTTTCAAGACAGAGGAAAACTGCACTGATTTTGGTCTTCAACTCGTCTAGCATAACAAATTAATAAGAACAAAAGAAGAAGCATAAGGTTACTTGCAAGCAAACAAAATATTCTTGATATGAGATACTAAGGATTTTTTTAAATTACTTTTTTTTACCTTGCTTAATCACAGTAGGTCAAGTCTTTCACATAAGGGTGAGCTTTGTGCTCTGTTCTTAAATAAGCAGGTAAACTAACTCCAAAAGTAAGGTTGTTATTTGTTAGGGCACCATCCCCATGGGGAAAAAAGGCTACCTTAAGATTCCATATCTCAAAGCTGGTTAGTAGTAAATACCTTATTTCTTCAAAAATAGGCACCACTCCGTACCAACACAACACCACTTTGTGAATGATGTCAGAATTTCATCAGTCAAGAAGTGCCTACCAAAGTAGGCACCACCATCTTTGGTAGATGCCCTACCAAAGTTCTGGATGCTGAAGTGAATGTATCATCAGAAGACCAAGTGGTCTCAAGCAAACATGAGAAATGGCAACATTGCGTAGCTCGGCTACCACCATCACTTGATCGCTGGTACGAAGGACTCAGCCCATCACTGGAACACCTTCAAGGTTTTGTAACAGTAGATGGACATTGCACGTACTTATCAGAACTCCTGGATCTTCAGTGGAGAAAAGTATTACATTGGGAGAATTGTAAAAAGGACCTGGACTTGTAGAGTTAAAAAGAAAGGGGCCTCCAGACACCTAGGCTAGGAAATAGAGAGTCAGCCCATGCGGCATGAGGCTTTGGAAAGAATATTACAGCAATAATCTCAGGTTCAAAAAAAAAAA
>JAYKAV010003404.1:183110-199993 GCA_035582835.1 Phoebastria nigripes | reverse complement strand
CCCCCCCCCCCCAACAACAAAAAACCCAACCAAAACCACTGATCCCTTCAGAATGAGCTTAACTCCAGAGAGTCAGAAAGCAAATGGAATGCCAGCCATGAACACCCAAATTTCAAGGTGAAGTGATCACAGGAGGTAAGAAAAAAAATGGAACCAGCAATCCAATGAGAGGGTCCACAAGTACATAATGTGTAATATTTAAAAACCTACTGAGGAACCAGCTCACAGACTGGGGGATATGTTCAAAAAGTCAACCCTTCAGGAGCCTATAAAAACAGAGTTATCAACTGGAAGTCACCAGTGAAATTGACCAGGTGGGAGTTTTCAGAAATACTTAGAATGTCTCTCAGCTTCAAGAAATCCCAAGATAGTCAAGACTGAAGTACTCAAATAGGAAGACAAAACAGAAAGCATACTATGCTGGGGACAGGGCCGGGGGGGTGGTGGTGGCAGCAGAAATCAACTGATTGAGAATGCTGTTTCCCTGTCGGAAAAGATTAGATGGATTGGAGTAGATGAACTGTACAGAAACTAATTTCATGGACAACACCTAACATCCCTATTCCAATGACTCTCTAAAGAGTAGAAGCAGGACCTTAGTCCCTTTTGTAACATACTACACAATGGCAGAGTTGTGACTACCCATATGTGTGGTCAAAGGTGAGGCAAATGTTTTATGTGCACTTTGTACCTCCAGAATCTTTCATATAGGAGAACTTCATGGAAGAACAACCTTGAGCCACCTGATGATCTGAGTGAGCCCCAACCCACAGACTGTTCAGACAGTAACAACAAAGGGCAGGCCGATGCAGATGGTGGGAGAGACAGAACAACTGCTTTTTCTTTGGAATCATCAAGAAGATTCTGAGGGAGTGTAATTTGGGTTGAAGAACCTTCAAGGAAATGGTGGACTTGAGTATTCCTTAATCTGAAAGCTTCCTTTGAAAGAGGCACCCTCAACAAACATCTGGATTGCCCTAGAGAGTTCTGGATGCATCAGTGAACAGCTGAGGCAATCCAACAGGAAGATGCATCTTCTGTATCTAGATGTTCAGAGTGAAGAATAGTACTTCAGGCTGTTTACTCCTCTGCCACTAAGGCTGACAAAGCACAAGTAAGATTTTCTTTACAGTATCAAACTTCCCTTTGATATCACCAGATGAAACAGTAAAGAAAAAATAAAGTCTCTTTTCAACAGTATGCAGTCTTTCATTTCCAAATTTGGGAGCAAACCTCACATGACATAAGAGGAGGGGAGTGTCAGGTCAACATGCAAGGAAGTATACTCTTTATTCCTAGCTATACAGAAGCATGAACCCACACTTCACTGAAGGGCAAAACGAAGCCTGCAGTTGCCAAGAAACATTGGCAAGCTCGACTGTTAGCAAAGGTCTTCAAAGGCCAAGGGTAACAGAAACTATCCATTAAGATGAGGAAGAAAATGAAGCCCGTTGTAAATAATTTCACAAGAAGATGAAAAAAAATCCTGCAGGTTCAGTAGTCTTCTCTGTACGATCCTGATCAGATACCTGGGTGAGTAGGGACAGTAAGAACTGGCTACTGCTTATTTCTCACCTGTACTTGTGTCTGGTTCTGGTCTTGCACTTTTAGGTTGCTTGTTTTGGTGTCTCATCAGCTTGCTCATATCCTGTTTGGGAAATTTCATTTGTGGTCATCCTGAGCTGGAATTCGCTTGTATATTTACAAATTAACCAATGTACAATTCATAATGCCCTATCAAAACCAAATGGAATGTCTCCATTTCCCAGGATATTGATGAGTACCTATTACCTGACTGAAGTATTTTCTCAAGTACTTTTAATTCTTTTGGGTTATTCATCTGAGCTCTCACAGTAAGTTTTCCAAGTTTTGCCAAGTGTGTTGTTTTGTTGTTGTTTTATTTTAAAAGGAATATTGTTACTGCTTACTAGCACAGAAATCATGATTTGCACACAATTCTTTCAATTAAGCTATTTATGACTGGTTATGGCCAAACAACCAGCTAACTGCTCATTGTGAGCTCCTATGTTCTAACCTGCAATAGACACTTAATGAAAAATAATGTACAGTAAGGAAATGACGTGGTTCTTAGAATAAACACATCTGATCTGACAGTGGGTATACTGAAATTCTGCAATGTGGGACTTGAAAGCCTCTTTTTCTGTGCAGTGTCTATAAATGGTATACATTAGGCTTCTCCTCACTTCTTTGCATTGCATGTAAGCAGGAGCAGGCCTACTGCCATTTCAGTTCCTCTCAACCACACTACTTAATAAGAATGTTCTTCATTGCTTGGTTTTTCACTATAGTTCTTGCTGTGTATTTTTTCCTTGCCCAGATTTTGCTACCTTTGCCAAAAACCTCCTTACTCTTGCAACACTTGCCAGTGCAAGATTTTCCCTCTAAGTGACTGACATTCCAGGCTTGCCGTTTGCCAGTCATGTGCTTGAGAAGCTGCCTTCACTGCCCCTTCCTTCAGTTCTTGTTTAAGAAAGCTACAAAGGTCTCCTACCCCTAAACCTGTACACTGCTCCTGTTGCCAGATCATACACAGGAGTGCTTGGCTCTGCCTTCATTGTCTACAACAGCATGGAGGGTTAACTCTTGGGAAGACTGGCTTAGACGACACCTACGAAGGACCCACCTCCCTCTGTGTGTCTCTAGACTTAACTATTTGATCCAAGATTTCCCTGGTCCACACAGCTGTTGTGGGGTCTTGCACAGCCAGTGACAAAATAAGAAAATTCTCTTCTGTGTAGCTCCATGTGGCCAGATATTCCAGATGTCCTCCCCTCCTTCTCCAGTTGTCTTAATTCATCAAACAGCAGCCTTAGCACCATCCTTGTCAACCTCCAACTTCATGTCAACAGGCCAACTTGAGCATTTGCTTGCTCTCTGTGTCTATTTCTGGAGCCTCTTAGAAAGGTCAGTGCTGAAGTGTCCACCCAGTGGGTCTGTACCCCCTATCTGTGCTCAGTTGTGCTAGTAGTCATCTCCACTGTAGAAGATGGATTCCCCTTGGCAGCAGGATATCTGCTCATGTAAAGCTGTATGGTGTAGAGACTTTTCTTCTGACTCCTTGTCAGATTCTGACAAACACATCAGCAAGATTGGCATGCAGCAGCATTACCATGCTATTCCTGGTGCTCCCTTCTCCTGTCACTCTCCTACAAAGGAGACATATTATCTTGGCATGCTTCCACTTAACTCATCTTCCTCCTGTTACCTGGAGTTATACTGCATCTTGGAGCTTTAGGGTTCTGTAATTAAAGATTACAGCTCAAAAATCAGGAGTTTTCTCACAGCTTTCTCAAGTTTTCTCATTTGTAGATGTGCATTTTTTTCAGCACTTGACAATGTATCAGCTTCACAGATCAATGGATTGCCTAAACAAGATAATATCACAGCATTCTACTCATAGTTTTGGCAGCTGCCGCCTTCTTGAGGCAGCGAGCCTGAATGCACAGGAAGGTGGCTGTCGTATTTCTCATCATTCCGAGATCCCATACATAGATGTATAACTTATGCTCTGCAGAAAACCACAAGCCCTGAACTCTTGCATTACTGAAGTGACCTGCTCAAGCAAGAATAAATGCATCTGTCAAAACTTATACAGAATGCTGAGCTACCTGAAAAAAATACTGTAACAGATACACTTTGTAGATCCTGCCATTATGAGGGAAACCCAGATCTTTTGCAAGACTGCTGAGATCATCAAGAGCAGTCAAGGAAGTAAGTTCACAAAGCCATAGCTTTACAAATTGCAGATTTCTGCTCGTGTAAAGAGAGATATGTTAACACAGGGAGAACTCATTTATCTTGAGGACTAGATAAATGAAATCCAGTAATTCAACGTGCAAAGTCATTGACTTGAGGACTAACAAAAACTTTTGCTTTAAGCTGTGAATCAGTAAGAATAACCTGGGTGTATTAGTTTATCATGAGTTACCAATATAAAGTGGCTACAAAGGAAATGCAAGTAAAATCGCCGCATGACTGAGAAGAGGTATTTTCATAGAGAAGTATGGAAGCATTAAGGCTACTTTTCAAGGTATCTGTTAGACCATCTGGAATACAGTGCATGATTCAGGTCAGTTCTGTTCATGAAAGATGAACACTGCACTATGGGTAGAGAATGGCTGACAGGAAGGTGAGATTGGATTGTACTCCAAAAAAAGAGAGAGGGGACTACACACACGACACAAGATATTCAACACAGTAAGAAAGTGAAAATGTATGCTTTGTTTTCTGAAAGAGGTAGAGCAAAACATATTCTATATACACTTAAGAGAATAGTCCTTATAAAATACCACTTTTAAGTGCAAATACTAATAAAACAGTACCTCCACAATGAAAAACTTCAGCTCTTATCCTGCAGCAGGCTAATCAGTTGGAAGTAAAGCAAGAGGTGATTTACTCTTAAATTCTGTGTGGCTATTTATGTAAAATTTTCACTTGTCTCAACACATCAGCAGATTAAATAAAGGATTTTCAACAGTAGAAAACATCCTCACAAAAATATGAAATTTACATATCATTAGGATAGCGAAGCACAGATTCACCTGTTCTAAAAACTGAGAGCTGGTAAAAACTAACGTCATGCCTACAAACACACACAAGAGTAAAAACTTCTTAGATGACACTTATCATTTAAGCATCTTTTTAAAAATGTTTCTGATCCCTCCCTGTCATTCCAGATTGTGTAGTATTTATTAGTGTGATGCTTTTGATATCACCTTGACTTTCTTTATTCATCTTTTACCTTTATTCATCTTTATTCATCTATTACCTTGATGAAAAGCTGGACAAGAGCCAATAATGTGCTCTCGCAGCCCAGAAGGCCAACCATATCCTGGGCTGCATCAAAAGAAGCATGGCCAGCAGGTCAAGGGAGGTGATTCTGCCCCTCTACTCTGCTCTGGTGAGACCCCACCTGGAGTACTGCATCCAGCTCTGGAACCCTCAGCACAAGAAAGACATGGACCTGTTGGAGCAGGTCCAGAGGAGGGCCACGAAAATGATCAGGGGGATGGAACGCCTCTGCTATGAAGAAAGGCTGAGAGAGTTGGGGTTGTTCAGCCTGGAGAAGAGAAGGCTTCAGGGAGACCTTATTGTAGCCTTTCAGTACCTAAAGGGGGCTTATAAGGAAGATGGGGACAAACTTTTTAGCAGGGCCTGTTGTGACAGGACAAGGGGGAATGGCTTTAAACTAAAAGAGGGTAGATTTAGACTAGATGTAAGGAAGAAATTTTTTACGCTGAGGGTGGTGCAACACTGGAACAGGTTGCCCAGAGAGGTGGTAGATGCCCCAGCCCTGGAAACATTCAAGGTCAGGTTGGACTGGGCTCTGAGCAACCTGATCTAGTTGGAAGATGTCCCTGCTCATTGCAGGGGGGTTGGACTAGATGACCTTTAAAAGGTCCCTTCCAATCCTAACTATTCTATGGTTCTATGATTCTACTGCGTCATTTTCAGATGTTTCAGTCTAGCAGCCCTCTTTGCAGTCAGCACTGGCATAGGCTTAGCTCTGCATCAATCAAGTGTTTTATTAATTCCATTTCTTTATTTTTAAAATACAGGCAGTAACACAAAAAAATAAATGAGACTGGTGGAGGGAGCTATGACAACATATTTCATTACTTAGCTATGACTTTTGTCTTTGTCTTGAAAAGTTTACAAGGAGCACCGAGATGGGGGCTGGTTGTGTATGAAAGCAGCAGAGATGTGAGAAGTACAGGTACTGATTCGTAATGAGAATGGTGGAAAATGATGTTCCCATTCTAAATCTGGTCCTGTTACAGAACAAAGCAACCCATCAGGCACTTTTTACTTTTCAAGTTCTCATTTTGGAGGTCTTGAGAAGTGCACATCACCTCCTTTGCCTCAATTATCACCTATTGCCAAGGCTGGAGAGAAGAGTTAAATGTGGGCGTTTTTACAAGAGTAAATAGAACTATTCTACATTTCCCATCTTGCTCTCAACACTGTTTACCTATGACGCCTGTCATCATTAGAACACATACCTCGCATCTTCTTTTAAAAGGTCACTGTACTTTGGTCCAGAAGAACGGATGTTAAAAGGATCAGAATTATCATCTATTTCAAGAGCCTCAGCAAGACGCCTAAATTTGAGGGTAGGAGGGAAAAAACAAAACATAACAAAAGCACAACCAAACAAAAATAAACACACAAATCCCCCCAGCCTCCCAAACATGTTGTCATTGAAGAGTAAAGGTACAGGTTACTAATACAGATGAACACCTTGCAAAAGATACAGTCTGTACATTTGAAACTACTCATTTAGGACTTTTCACTAGAATATTCTAGTAGGATCTCAGATCACTCAATATAGATCCCTATAACACAGGAACCATCTCCACATTTATCAGTTCTCTAGGTCATGCAGGAAAGGATTTTTTTCCACATAGCATTAACTTTCTGAACCTGGACTTCTGAAAAAAAGCAAGCAAGTTCATAGCCCACCTATTCCTCTGAAGAGCTAAGCATTCTTCATCACATTGCAACCTGAATTATGAAAGAAAAATACAATTAGAATCACTGCTGCTACTCATACTTTTCAAACTGTAGCTTTGTTGGTGTCATACTATTATCACAGCCTAAAGWAGTAAGAAGAGTGTGTGAGAATAGTTTATTGTATTAGATCAGATAATACAGCTAAAAACAAACAAACAAACAACAATCAAAGATCTTTGAGCACACAAGCTGTTCTCCAGGTCTTGAACAGACGCAGCAATTACCAAAGCCATATAGAAGCTGAGAAAAACAGCTTCTGAATTAGATTTTATTATATTGGTAAATTAGATCATTTGAGAGAAAAATGCAGTTAATATCAGCATTGAGAGGATGCTAGGAAGGATGGGAAATTAGCAAAGGAAGATGTAACAAGGTCACTTACTCCTATGCATCAGAAAAAATTATTAGCTATGCGTATGGAGGATTATGATGCACCATAAAAATCAGTATTTCAACTGAACCCATAACTTCTAGTGTCAGTAGAGTTATGAATTTCAGTTTTCTGTCTGATCTTTGAAAGGTACTTTATAATTTTATTTTAAGGAATTAAAATGTCAAGAGTTCTCCAGAATTTCACAGTGGCAGCTACAAACTTCTGCCCCTTAGACTGCAGAAGTGAATTGATTCTGTTGATAATAGTTCCTTGATTTCAAACAAATAATTTCTACAGGGGAAAACGGTTCATTCAGTGACATGTATTATGTTTGGAGACACGCAGCTATAGGATCCAGAACTTCTGGTTGTTTTCTCGAAGGAGGCAGAAGAAAGCTAACATACTTGCACTCTAAGATCAACCTGGTACTGTTTAAAGTCATTCACTTAAAGAATCATTTTCTCCTCATCTAAAAGGGGAATGTAGCCAGTTTAGAGAAGCTACTCTAGGACTGACCAAATTTATCAGAAAAAAAACCCCAAACCCTAACAAGGAAACCAAACTAAAGTATAAAATGTCTACAGACAGGACCAGAGAGAGAAACAAAGAAAGGAAATCTCTGCACAGTTTGCATAAAATATTCTGCTATTGTAAATGAATGAAGCAGATTTGTAAGTTACTTTGAAAATATTGGAGTTTGACAATAAACCAGAAATTTAAGAATAAATATTTTATGTGCCACCATCTCTTTCCCCCCCCGCCCCAGTATTTGGTAGATGAAAAGAGTGGGGAAGGGAGAATACTTCCTCTGACTGTCCTTGAATAAAGGCTACCTACCACAGTTCAGATATCACATTAGGAAAGATTTGCACAAAGAAAAGTCATCTCTGGCAATTTCAACTATTCAAGGAAAGGGCAGTATAAGTCTGCCCACACAGAAAGGTGTGCAGCAGTGACTACAACACAATTTATATTACACATTGCAAAAGCTGGGACACCAACAGAGACACTGGTGTCTTACCTGCTTTCCTGGCAAGTATACAGCTGTTATGACAGACTTGCAGCTTCAGTAGCTGAAAAAGTCATCCCCCCTTCTTCTATGACCCCACACCCCCCATCCTCCCCCCCAAGCTCTGGCACTGCCAAATGGTTGCTTTCTTTAAACAGTGACTTTTTTTGAAGAAGCTGAAGTTGGCTTCACATTGTTGAGTATATTTGTATCTGGTTGGCATTGTGATACAAATAGGAACAAAGTAGTTGAGGCTCAATCTGGGTAAAGCAGAGATTATTCTACAGTAATTCTAGAGACAAAAATTAATGCTTATATTGTACATTTTTGAGTATTCAATTAATTGAAACAAACGGGGTAGGCTAAAAAAAGACTCAATTACTGTTTCCTATTTGTGTCTTTCTTATACCATGCTTACACACTAATACCACCATGCTCTTTAAAGTTGCATGCAGGAATCGGTACGGCTCTCTCTCTTTCACCTTGTTTTTTCCCCAAACTTTCTTCTCAAGTATGACACTGGCCCAACTAGTATGAAGCTGGAGACTGGGATGAGCAGGTGCTCCCATGCGTCATTTCTGGTGTTAGTTCATCTTGCCCATACATTCAGAGTTAAATTATTTCAGTGTAGAAAATCATCCAAAAGGACTTGGTAACAACATGCTCCAATTTCATAGACATTAAACAAATAAACAGAATAGAATGACTAGCAAAAGTTCTTGAAGTATGCTGGTATTAGTTTTTGATACAGGAAGTCATGAAGCAACTGTATGGGAAATTTCACTATTTTACTTTACACAATACAAAGGAATATTAGATTTTAACACACGTAACAGACGGTCTCTGAAATAATCAAATTCACAATTCAGAGAGGAGAGATGGTAACAGAAAATAAACTAGAAACAGAAATTAGGGACTTCAAGGGCAAAGACTTCAGGAAGTCAAGTTTCTGACAGAAGGATGTTAGAGAAACTTGTCAATTCCTTACAGAAATTATACTAAAAGTAAAAAGACAAGCTATTCCAATCCTGAGGAACATCAGGAGGAACTGAAAATCACCGAACTTAAGTCATAAGTGTTTTTGTGACAAATCTGTAAAAGCAGATTTGCAGTGCCAGCCAGTACGAGAACACAGAAGCACCAATCAAATTGAGATACAAATGTAAGAAACCTAAAAAGGGTAATAGGAAGATATTATAAATAGTAAGATGATGACTAGGGGAAAATATGCCCTATTAATCATCCAGGAAGGAATGCTGGATGCTGAAACAGAAGATAATAGCAAAAAGTTATACTGTCTAGAAATCTGAAAAAATCCAGAGGAACTCTAAGGAGTTTGCTGGGTAGAAACTTTGAAACCACAATTATATTGTTTGATACATAATTATAACAACAAACCAGCCAATGATAGAGAACTCATTCTACATGAAAGCAAAAACATGAACCGCTAAGGAATTGCAAAATACTCTTTTAGCAGTATTGTTACAGTAGAGTCAGGCTATTTAAGGTCTTCCTATTTTAGCTGGGATTTTGCTCACAATATTATGTATTTTCCTTGTCACCTATGTTTCAGGTATACACAAGGGTTTCAAATATGTTTCTACATGTATCTCCTTACCTGGCCTGCTTCATTTCTTTTTTCGTAATAAGCCTGCTGATTTCCACTGAATCCCCAAGCTGTAGATCTGTTAACTTAGTGGCTATAGATATAGCAGCTATTCTGAAAAAGAGAAGCATTAGATTTCATTTGAGGCGACACATAAACCTTTGAAAAGGTGTATAAAGCTGCAGATTTAAACCTCCAGGTGGAAGAAGTAAAGACTGACTGTTTCCTCACCAGATTACAGAACGGGACCCTTGTTCCATATCACCTAGTTTTATGAGTCTAATCTAGCTACGTACATTAAGAGGTTACTCTCTCTCATCTCCCTCAAGCAACTAGGAGCAAGACTAACAAATGGACATGCTTCTTCAGGGAATTTTTCAGAGCATCAATTCTAAGCAAGTCTAAACTAGGCAATGCGAATACTCTTTCTTCTCACCTGCTTAATATTCAAACTAAGCTGACCATATAGCTTTAATTGCCTTTTTAACTTTTATGTGATTCTTCCTTAACTGTGTGCAACTAAAACCTGTAAAGTAAATTTATGAAGTACTTAGAAATTTGCTTAGAAAATAAGGAGACACAAGCCATAAGGAAAGAGCAAAATGTCTGCTGAGACTGTTACAATTTTCTTTATAAAGATTCTTCATCATTCCCTTCAATAACAAGCCTTTCCAGTCTGATTTTCTTGCTAAAATTTCTGTAACTAAAATATACAGCAAGTTTTTAGTGAAATATCCCACACCATTCTCAAACAAAATCCTGAAAATGGAACATTCTGTGCTCTGAACCACTTTTCTGTTAAATTCAGATAAAAGGTATGTTTGTCTTGATATGTTTTGCATCACATTCAGAGAACTAATCATCTATCAGGAAGGAGGACAATCATATTAAATAAAAACAGAAAGCACTGAGAGGCACCATCAGCTTCATACTCATCAGATGGTGACAAAGTCTAGGTAATGGGCCACTAGATGATACAACATCATCATTTGTATCATGTGTACAGATATAGCAGCACACTCCCTTTCCTGTTCCCTTGGGCATTCTTTCACCAACATTCACTGACAAAGCTCAAAGCTGTAATGTTTTTGAGAAAAGCTGGATACCCCATTAACTTGCTGACCTTTCCACAGTAGTACTACAAGAGTTACTTTGTTGTGTTTGGGGTTTTTTTGTTTGTTTTTGTTTTTTGTTGTTGTTGTTGCTTTGGGTTTTTTTTGTTTTTTGTTTGTTTTTGTGGTTTGTCTTTTTTTTTTTTTTTTTTTTTGGTTGGTTTTTTCCTACTCCCCAAGTGTGTAGNCCCCATTAACTTGCTGACCTTTCCACAGTAGTACTACAAGAGTTACTTTGTTGTGTTTGGGGTTTTTTTGTTTGTTTTTGTTTTTTGTTGTTGTTTTTTTTTTTGTTTTTTTTTTTTTTTTTTTTTTTTTTTTTTTTTTTTTTTTTTTTTTTTTTTTTGGTTGGTTGGTTTTTTCCTACTCCCCAAGTGTGTAGATGGTGGGAAAAAAGCCAAACCCAACTCCCACAAAATCAGAATATTTTAATCTTTCAGCAACCTGAACAGTTGGAGTTATCATACAATCTTAGCTGGCATTAAATGCTGCTTTTGTTAATATCACATGGGCCAAGAGTAATCTGTAACCATACATGAACACATTTGAACTAACAGATACAAACACTTGCTTTAAACTGACTGTTTCTTTCCCTTCTGCTTGACTTGGGCTCTGATTAGATAAATAAATACATGTGTTCAGCTTATGCATGCAAGGACTCTCACTAACTCAAAGAACCATTTTCCTTGTATGAATACTTTTGCAGTGCCTGAGCTATAGAAACAGTGGAGAAATAATAGCCTTCCAAAAATTTGGACTTGTAATTACGTTACCTTCCCAGCTTATCATTAATGACAAGCATGTGTCAATTTAAACTGCTATTTCAAAGTTGAGTCAGTCTTCTGATTTGTATTCATAGTGAGATAGATCTTAACAAAAAACCTCCTTTTTTTCTAAAAAAAGAAAAAATGACCACCACTCCTGTAAGTCTATCTTGCATTCAACTTAGTATTGACTACAATTGTTTTCTGATTAGCACATTTTTCTCCTCGTTTTCATTAGGTAGTATTAAGTATCTATTAGGTAGATGCTAAGCCATCTTCTGTCAGAATTTGAATCTGGGCAGTGTTCAGTAGGAACAAAGCAGCATATCCTAAGCTGGGCTACTATCAGGCCCTCAAATAGCAGTTCCAAATAAAACAATCATTAGGAAGCTTTCTTTGAAAGACAGGAAGAATCTGTGACTGTGCTCTCCTATCAACTGGGATGCGGAGCAGAACTCTGGTTGCATATCAACTCTCTAGATTAATTTTTTGACTCCCTCTCAATCACAGCCTCAGAGTAAGATTTTTAATTACTATTACTGTTTTGCTATTTTCATTTCAAAAGTTCCAAAGCCCTACTTTTCTTCTTTTCCTCGTCCCTTCCTTGCCCTCTCTTGTAAGAAAGAAAGAGAAATAAGTTTAGAAATAGGATCTGGAGACAAATCTATTGCAATAAATGGAGTTGGGTGGGACTCAGTTTGCATATTAAGAACCACGATTTAGATGCCAAAGCTCTCCTGCCTAAATTTAGCTATTTCAGAATGACTTTAAATCACTCTTTAGCTTCCATCATCTGTATTGACTAGGTTCCATCACACATTAAGGGAAACTTAGACAGCAACTCACACATGGACTGCTATATGTAATCACTTACATTCAGGAGCCTGAATCTGGACCTGCCCAATTAGTCTGTATCTAATTGCTCTACGTGGGTAGAGTTCCACAGATGGGAGATTCAAGCTTTGACACACCACCACAGTTAGACTAACAGTGAAAAGAGGAACGTGTTCTAGTACAGCATAGCTGGTATGAAAGCTCGGGGGAATACAAAAAAAAGAAACCGTATGTGAAAGTACAAAAAAAGTGTGAAAAAGCTTGTGAATTAGATATATTTAGTCAACCCTGAAATTTAATCAAACTGCAAAGTAAGTCCAGTAAGGAATTAAAAGAATTATTACAGTACAAACCTTTGATATGTATTAGATGCTTCTGAGCAAATCATACTCTCCTTTCTTCTTCCACATTCACACTGAAGATCAACCTGTTGTATCACACAAGACAGCAGCTTTTTTAAACTTTTGTCTTTTTATGGCCATGGAGGGGTGCGAGGGAGGTAAATTTATTCCTTTAAAAAGTCCCATTTTAGTGGAATAATGGCTAATTAAAAGTGATGAATAGTTTTTTTAAAAAAATTCAATATTATAAGTTTACGGAAAAGATGTCATGCTATCAATACACAAATATGTCATTTTATTTTCACAACTATTATTGGCTGATAATTGAACTATACAATTTGCCTGTGAATTTGCAGTGAATTTTCTCTGGGTATCTAACCTTTGCACAGCAGGATGTTGTTGGACAGGGTGAAGAAGGATGACATGGAGCCATGCAGGGATGATTACAATATAGCCTTGGAATAGTACATGGCTGTTTACACTCTTCATCTATAAGACATTCTCCTTTATGACAGATTCTTTTACATTTGTGCATTCCACATTTTAACATTTGATTGCAGCGAAGTCCACAGGAAATATCAGTGAGATGACAAGGAATATTACTTCGCAGCTGGAAGAGAGGAGGAAAAAGATGACAACTAAAAACTAAAAATGCAAATGTCAGAGTACTTTTACTGTTCACACCTTCATTTGGCACTGTCCACGCAAGAATCGTTATACTAAAATATCTTAGGACAAAGACTGAGTTTTTCTTTATATCATAGTCCAATACAGCAGTTGGTCTGAATGCATATGGCGTAAAAGATATACTTTTCTAATTTAATCACATTAAACTCAAACTCCAGTAACATATTCCATTCCAAAGAGGCCACAAAAATCTAAGCTTACAGTCCTAGAACATTATTCAGTATTCAAAAACATTAAGTGTCCAGACTTACTTCATGCTTGCCCATACACCATTTCTGAGTGAGGTAGGTACAGGGTGGACATTTCTCCTCACTATGACATGAATGGTACACTGCAGTCACAGTAATATAAAAGCCAGCACAGTTTTATTAGCATACTTCAGTCAAATGCATTAAAGGAGACAGTAAAGACTATTAAACATGAGTTTGCATTTTAGAACTACACAATTTATGGGAAGTATGATGCTTCATGCAAGGATAATCTGTTCTTTAAAGTACTCTTTAAAAATTATGATGGAAGGTTTTTAGGTGAATATTCTTCTACATTTTCTAAATTAAATAGCAGAGAATTTTGTAACTTCTGAGCAGGGTTATATTATCAGACAGAATTTGTCAGAAAGCGTATCTGTTTGACCTGTGCTATATTTTTTGCGACCAGCCAATGTAATTCCAAGGAACGTAGAAACTAACTGTTCACTAAATTACCCCACTGTTTCAATAGAGCACTTAATCTTTGGAATATAGCATTTAATGTGTTGTGACTATTAATAATGATCAGAAAAAAATTCAATGCTTTTACCAGTCAGAAGTACCACTACTAGTATTCATGGCAAGTTTTTAGTTGGTTGGCTTTTAATTGTAGACTTTTGGAAATACTCACAACTACTGAAAAAGCATCTAATAAAAAAGCAAATATATTTTCAAACAGACCTATGTACGCTTTCCTACGTTTTGATTCAAAAAAACCAAAACAAAACAAAAAACCCAAGCAAATCTGAATGGCCTGACTTACCTGGGTGATCACAGTCATGTGGCCTGGTGCATGTTTTTTTACACTCTGGTGGCTGAGTGCCACAGGGGACAGGGGGGTAAATCACGGATTCACCACAATAACAAGTTAACTCGTCAAAACCTGAAAAGACAAGTCAAATATATCCCAATGGCTACATGTATTTGCACTTCTCCACTTTGAGAAATCTTTAAATAACATGCAAATGTTTTACTGAAGCTTTGTTTTTTGATATTAAGCACCACTGTAGTGAATTTATTAGCTTTTGTGGCTCCTACAAGCAAACTGGACTATGATCACATTAAGAATTATGCTTGCTTTTAGAGAGCAGTTCTTTGACAGCAACATTTTGAACTGGAGCAAGAGAAATGCTCATGTCAAGTTGAAAGCTGTTGCTGTTCTATCCTTGACTTAAAAATGGGGCGATATCTCTTGA
Organism: Phoebastria nigripes; assembly: GCA_035582835.1. Taxonomy (NCBI): domain Eukaryota; kingdom Metazoa; phylum Chordata; class Aves; order Procellariiformes; family Diomedeidae; genus Phoebastria; species Phoebastria nigripes. The sequence goes on along the minus strand of JAYKAV010003404.1, from coordinate 185,289 downwards.
ATTCCCTTCCAGAAAGCACATTATCCAAATCTTGTGCTCCGAACTTCCCCCCACCATCACTTTTTCAGACCAGTGGTTAGATTTTGTCCTTTTGCCAGGCCCTGCACATGGTACTGGGAAGATTCCAGAGAAAATTACCAAAAGGCCGCCAGTCTGTAGACTTCTTCCTATAATTTCTTCTGTATACTTCTTTATGTCATCCATTACATGGATCCTCATAAGCAGCTTATAAACCTGTCCAAATACTTCAAAGCCAACTTTGTATGTTTTGGAAGTTCTCTGTCTCAGGCAGTATACGTTTCCTCGCTTGTTTTTTTTTTTCTTCCGCATTTGGAAAACAGATTTTAAATTCTTACGAGATTCCAAATTTCAGTGATAAAATAAACAAAGGAATAGAGATACTTGCATACACCATCCCAGCTAAAACTTAACACTGCATAAAAATTAATACAGTTCACTGCTGTTTTTCAGACTATAAAGAAACTGGGAGAGAGACTGATTGGAATGCAAACTACCGTTCAAACAGATAAATCCTTAGAAAAACAGGACACTAAGAGAAAATATTAACATCAGAAATCATATAGAAGGAGATCTGAGAACAAAAAGAGAATATGATTGGTCTATAAAAAAAATAAAGAGATAGTGATCAGGGAGAACAAGAGAGAATGATGGAGGAGGTAAGAGAATAATGGGGCAATAAAAATACAAAACAACAATTCCAACCTGAAGAGAAGACGAGCGTGTTAAGGGAGCTGCTGAATTCAGCAAGTTCTCCAACGCTGGGAATCACAGGATTCCTCCTTCTTAGTCTACCAAAGCAAAATCCATTGAACTCTAAAACCCCAAAGGTTCCTACTGTCCCACTTCCATGGATATGATGGCTGCTGGATCAATATGCAAGTCCAGCCAGTAGCAAAACTGAACACATATTCCAGAGACAAGACACACAATACATACATGACAATAACATGACCAGACACACAGACTAATACAGAGCCAACTGAACAACAAGATTCACGTAAACAGGAATACCAATAGTCAAGTCCTCTTCCTCCTCTCCAGCTCATCAGGATTGAAGTTCACTAGTGAAGACACACACACACACACGCATACACTCTAGATTCAGAAGCACAACACATTCATGGATCTCAAATATTAGCATAGGCTCTGTCTAATATCCATACCTGGACAGACCCCTTACCCAGTCACTGGCTGAAACCTTGGGTATTTCCAGAGGCAGATCTCCTCCTACTAGCCAGTCAGTCCAGCTTTGAGGCAAGTTCATTAGCAAATTACCCAGTCATACACAGGCACACACAGGACTGAAATTAACAAGGGAATTGCACACACCCCCTGGTTTCTCCAGGTGCTGGCACCCAGACCAAGGAGCCCCTGTAACTTCTGATCCCATTCTCCAGCTGCTGGCATACAGTATAGTAAGTCTGCCTGGTCTCTCCAGTTGCTAGCACAGAGACTATGTGCTCCCATGATCTCCAGCCAAGTCTCCAGTTGCTGGCACTTAGACCTCTCACACAGAATAGAGAATGAGATTACACTGAAAGATATTAAATCTTATTCTTAACTAGGACAGGATAGACAGTTGTCATCAGGTGCACAGGGCTCTGTCAGAGAAGTGCACTGACCAGCAGCTTCATTTGTGCAAATGTGCCTTTTATCTCCTCTTCTCTCCATTTTCCCATGCATCCACCTTGATTCCTCCCAAATAATCTACCAAAATAAATTTCTCCCCATTGGTCCCAGTTTAGCTACATCTGTAGCCAAATCTGCTATTTCTGGTATCATTAGCTAGGTCATCCCAGCATCACACAACCACCTAAGTTCTGTTGGCCTTGCAACATTCTACTCCCAAAAAGGCTCCCAATACCTCCCTGTCGTGGTTTAACCCTAGCCAGCAACTAAACACCATACAGCTGCTCAACTCACCTCCCCTCCAGTAGGATGGGGGAGAGAATCGGGAGGGCACAAGTAGGAAAACTCGCAGGTTGAGATAAAAACAGTTTAATAATTGAAATAAAACAAAGTAGAACAGTAATAATAACAATGATAACAACAACAATAATAGAATATACAAAGCAGGTGATGCACAATGCAGCTGCTCATGACCTGCTGACTGATGCCCAGGCCGTCCTGTGATGCAAGAGGCCCACCCCCCCACCCC
>JAYKAV010003404.1:167307-183040 GCA_035582835.1 Phoebastria nigripes | reverse complement strand
AAAAAAAAAAAAAGAGCTGTCTAATGCTGACATCATTTATTTTCCCCAACAGATGTATTGCTGTCTTGAAGTAGACTGGGTGTGTATAAAGAAACCCTGGCATAGAAAGGGACCTCACCTCTCAGCACAGAACCGCAGAGGTGTAGATGCACTCTAGTATTGCATCTTGATGCCAGCCCTCACCATTCCCAGAAAACCAGTAATGGAGATGGAGGCAGGGGCAAGAAATCCAACCTAGTGAGTGGCAAGTGGCTTGCAGCTGACCATGCCATGGCACACGATATCATGGCTGATGCAGCCCAACTGCAAAGTGGTGACTAGACAGGTGGATCAGAACCAAGGATGGATGACTTAATGCTGAGAAGCACTCCTCATCAGCTACAGGGTCAAAATCACACAATGTATGCCTCTGAAATCTCAACTAGCAGCATCCAGGGAAAGCAGGTAAGAAATCTTTGAAGATAACAGCTTAGCTGCTTCACCTCTGGACAAATTCAGAATGAGAGGCTTCAGGGACACAAAGGTTTAAGCCAACTGATCATAAGTATCTGGTTCCTTGAATAGGTAGCTGCTTTTCCTGTGCTCAGAAAAGGGCCTCACTGCAAAATTTCAGCAGTGAAGCTTGACCTCTCAATTGCATCACATCCAACAGTGGAACAATTTACAGGGGAGCCAATCCTTAGGTCTCTCCAGACTAAGACAGGCATTTGAATCTTAGGTCTGAGTGTGAAATACAATCCTCAAGAATATTGCAGCCATGTGGAGAAGTTTCATTATCTTGAAGATCAAACCCATGAAATCCAGTGAAGAAAAACAACCGCTCAGAAAAATCTGTGCATTCTGACTCAACTAGACCAGAAGTTACTAACAGGACCTCTGAGACATTCAGATTACTATTTTGCTTTGTCAAGAGAAATGTTTAGACACAGAAACATTTATTTTAAAAGACAGGTACAGTCAGCATGCGCATCATATTCATAGGCTATTAAGACAGACTACAATGGTATTTCAACCACACTGAGCTTTAGAGGCTCTAGTACCTTCTCTTTTCCAGGATGTTTCCATGAAAAGTTGGTCTCCATAAAAATGGAGTTCTTTGACTATGTCCATGTGCACGTGAGATAGGAGAGAGCCGCGTACTACTGCAACTAAACACACTTCCAGCTGTAAACATTATCCTTACAATGTACAACACCTGTGTCTCTCCTTTTCACCAATGTCATGAGGTCTGGTTCACACTTTCAACATCTCACTATCCTTTTTCCCACATTCCAGTTAGCAGTTCCAAAGCACTACCCAGTTTCTGAGAGGACACTCACTTTTCTCCAGCAGTGACTGCAGAACTACCAGACAAAAGACAGTATTTGATGAAACCTGAAGCAGAACTACAGGTGAGTATTTATATTCCATTCTAGAAACACTCTCCCCTCACAGTTTTATTGTAGATTACAGAAGATGCAAAAATAAACCTAGAATTCAAAGCTGTGAGACTTAAGGATGATGGATTTAAAGAAAACTTTCAAACTTAAGCAAACACTGAGTAGAAGGATGGATACAAGCCGAAGAATCCATTAAGGGCTTTTTCTGCCCAACTTTCAAAGATTGCATTTAAGAAATAGCTTATAATTTTTGTGATAAGCTACATCGATATAAAGAAGAGAAACCTATATTAAAATATGAGACTGAGAAAAAAAATTAAACTGCTATCAYATATGAAGATGTTCCAGATCAACTAAAGGTTCTGCTAGCAGAAGGAAAGATAGAAGCATTCTTCTGTCTGCTTCAGGCCAAAATCAGAAAACTTAGTATTATCTATCTACCTATTATAATGGTGCAAAATAATCAACATAATATTCCCCTACTTCAAGTGGTAAAAAGCAGTTGTAGAAAACTAGTATATTCAACTGGCACAGCTTTTGATAGAGTACATACCTGTCAAAAGCTATTACATCAGCTTAAATCTTTAAATAGTTAGCAATCCTAAGGAAATTAATACTTGCTGGCTGTCAATCTATTTCTAGCAATTCAGTACCAATTTTCACCATCCAGAACGTGATCAGAAAGCCTAAGACACACATTTCTGACATCTCTTATTTCCTCAGATGGTCCTGTCCAGAGAAAAATCACTAGTGTACCAAGTTGGGAAAGTCTGAATTCTAAGCAGCTAAGCAAATTCTGCTACATACTTCAGTATCTTTAACAGTTATTACATTGTTAAACAAGAGTTCCCTTAACTTAGAAATTATTTTTCTAAACTTCTTTTTTTTCCTTGCATGATTCCTCAAATTTTTTAAGTGATTGCTGGATCAACATACATAACTGAATATATGTCACTGTAATTCAATTTTAACTATTAAAACCCAACACTTAGTAAACTCATCTAAAATAAATTAACTTTCTCTTTCATGAAAAAATATACAATCAAAATCAACTGCATATTCTTCAGGTTCTGGTCAATTTGGATCACATTGTCTGTCCAACTCTGACCAGTTAAGTGAATACATTTCTATAATATATAAGAAATCATGTACGCTTGCATGTAACTCACTTGTTTGCCAGCATGTTTGACAACTGCCCCGATGACAGGGTTCTTCACATCTATGAAGCCCACAGTTGAGTTTACGACCACAAACCAAAGAACACTTATGTTCTGTGTCCTAGGGGAAGGCAAAAAAGAAAAGCAGAATTAAACTATAAACCCCACTGGTTTATTTTTCTCCGTGAGGTCATAATCTACTAATTGACAAAACTGTATAGCACAAAAAATAGCTTAGGCCTGATCTATACAGTTTTTCCATCATTGTATGGATACACAATTTTTAAAGTGGATTCTGTCAAGACCTACCTCTGTTGCAGACATAGCTACATCATAGCTTATGCTTCTTGTATTAAGTAATATCCTTCCCCTCCCCATTCTCCCTGGAATCACTGCATTGACAAAAAGCACCTTTACACTGATTTAATTGCATTTAGGCTGGAACATGGTTATACATTTATAATGATACACATAAAACAAATGCTGCAAAATAAATGCACACACACAAACTTTTTGAGCATGACCAATACTGCAAATAGAGACTGAAGATGCACAAAAATGGAAAGATACAAAAGCAAAAAAGTCTTTTAACATCACAACCAAAACCAAACACACACCACAATGAACAATTTTATAAAACCACACGTAGACTTACCACACAGCAAACTTCATTACACTTGTGTCGTCCACATGATCTTTTCTTGTTGCATCGCTTGTCACACATGAATGTAATAGCAGCTATTAAAAACAAAAACCCCCCAAAAAACCAGTCATAACTTTTATGTCTTTGCTTATGCTGAGAACAAAAGCTGCAATYACAATATTATGCTAAGGCTGTTGCAGAGCATGGTCTAGAAGAGACTAATACAGAGTAAGTCAGCAAGCAAACTTATAAATTACTTGCTCTTCGACATTAATTCCCCATGTGAACACTTGCCTTCCTTTAAACAAACCCTTGTTCAAAAGCATTTTGGAGAGCAGAATACATTAAACTAGTTTATTTCACATTAGTCTTTACACCATAAACTCTGCACAATAGAACACAGAAAACAGGATATCCTGATACTCTGGAGTATCGCAAACATCCAGTTTAAGACTGCTCAAATTGGTAAGGCAGTAAAAGTCAGCTAAATACAACTACTTCTGATATGCTCATGAAACTAGTGTTAACAAAGAACATCCTTATCACCATCCACAGGTAACAAAAGCAATCACTTCTGGATTCTGAAGAGCAAAGTCTTCATAGACAAAAGATCAAATTAGGAAATATGCATATTACAACCTTATGTATCTTGTAAATAAATACCTCAGTATGACAGGGGTCCATCAAGTAAACATTTCACTGAGGTGAATTTTGAGATGCTACATCCAGAATACCAAGAAGTGTCAAATGGGAACTCTCTGCCAAGCTCAGATGCAAAGACCAGCAGCATACAACTGTGAAGCAGAATCAAAGCTTGTATTTCCCCAGGAACTTGGACAAGAGCAGAGCAAAAGCATTACTTTGCATCTAAGCTGTGCAAGTTGACCCAAAGATACACAGGACGCTGGGGGAGCAACCTATTGAATATGGCAGGTGGCATAAGAAACTGTTCAAATTGAAATAAGACAATTGTCCGGAATCTTCGAGATCAAATGCTGAAAAATTCTTTCTTTATGTAAAAGATGGATAGAAATGAAAGAGGTCTATCTCAAACCTCTTCCCAAAAGTAGCAGCATCTCAAGAAATGACCAACTTGGCATAGAAGTATGGATAAAAGAAGCAGTACTGATAAGATGTTTGCCAACTTCATCAATCAAACCCAAAATTAGTATGAGCTGTGTATCGTTTTTAAAACAATTTCATATTGTATATGTAACATAACATTGTACCTTTATTTCTGAGGAGAGCACATGGGACTTCCTAGGAAACAAACAGGGAGCCATTAGGTTAAAACAGATGAAACAACTGAAACTTACTTATCTAGAAAACACCTAGTCACATGATACAGAAAGAAGCAGCACTCTCAGTTTTCATGTGTATAACACTTCTGTATACAAAAGTGAAACAGAAGCTGGGAAAAAATTCTCAAATCTTTTAACACAATACTTTTTCATAGGAGGTTCAATACCAATTAAAAAAAATTGTAGTTTTGTATTCCCCGCTTAATTCAGMGGACAATGCTGTGAAGCGACAAACAGGTTTGTCCTAAGAAACCAGAAACTTGCATGGAAGAAACCAAAAGAGCTCTCCCAGAGAATACTGACAGAGCGCATAAATTTGTGCTTTGACCAACTGTCCCAAAAATGCAAGTCTGACTTGATTAAAAAAAAAAAAANAAAAAAAAAAAAAAAAAAAAGGAAAGAGAGAGTGAAGTCAAATCTCATGATTGATGAAGTTGTACCTAGATTAAAGACCTCAATATGAAAATAAAAGGTGATGGATGAAAAGAACATTGTTGATCGACTACATTTAAACCTTCAGTCATCACAACTTTACATTCTGAGTTGTCATTTCTGAGCATCACATTTTTCATGACTGATTTAAATTATCACTGTAGTTCACTCATACTTTTTCCAGAAGCAGCTTTCTGGTGTCTGAGAAGCTGCATAAACTAAAACCCAAACCTCACTACTTTGTTTCAGGCCTCAAAATGAATGATAATCTGAAGCCTTCTACCCCATAACTACCTTCAGCAAACTTGCAGGAGAAAACTGTTCCAGCCTCAAGCAAAGTCTCAGTCATTTCTATGTACTTACAGACTTATATATTCAGAAGCCATCTCTACTTATAGATGATATATAACAGTTCAGAAAAGCCATCAAGGCTCCTGTGATAGTAGCCAAAGATTTCAAAGCTATGATCACAGAAAGCAGTATGGTTTAAAAATATACTAATTATTATATAACAATTGCTGAGAATCTGCTGGGTCTATACACTATATTTATACTACATTTATACACTATAGAAATGCACAAAGAATGGGGACCAGTAAAAACTTCGTATTCTCTCCAAAAAAATCTACAACAAATCTACAAGCTATTACTATAAAGTTTTAGTTAGCTTTTTATGTTAGGCTACCTTTTTTTCTCTCAGTTTACATTACTCTTGGTAAAACTACCATTCTTTGTGCTATACAAATACTGCAGGATAATACAGGACTTAGCAGCCAGCTTCAACAAACAGAATTCTGTGTAAACTCTGCAAAAAGTACTTCCAAAAATTGCCTATGTTAGCACTTCACAGTATAATCTAGTTAGCATCTATCAGTTAGTATACAATGGGTGTTGTTGCAACTAAGGAGCACAGCACCTCTTATACGTCTTAGCTTTCTTTTCCTCAACTACATCAGCTCCTTTTTCTCCACAGCTTTAAGAAACAACAAAGATTACCTGTTTCCATGGTCAAGCTTTATACACTCACCTTTTTTTTGAAGCCACACCTACAATAAATATTTGATGTATGAGAACACGGTCTACAGTCTCCTTCATGGCAAAGGCTTTCACATGTATGAATGAACTCTAGCAAAATGAAAATACAAAGATTAAGAATTAATAAAAAAATAAAACACATGATCTGGAACTTCATATTTATTAAGAGCATCACTGGTCAAAGATACTAAGCTTATGTGCAGCTGGGCTTCCAAACAAATTAACTACTTTGAGTTAAATGTGCATAAAATTTTGCCATTATTTTCAACTTTTTAATCCTGAATCTATAGACTAGAGTTTCAGGTCTACAATTAACGTTGAAAATGCATACATTAAGTATTTTTTACATTAACAAATTAAAAAAAAAAAAAAGATTGTGTGATACTCTCTTACCCAAGTTCCACAAATTTTAAGTAATTTTTTCTTCCTTTTCAGCCCAAAAGAATGACTCACTATGCATACCTTCATATTTCACTTACTAGCTTAACTGAAATTCAACTAAAAGCTAAATTACTCATTCCCTTTCTACTTGTCCTTGGATTGACAGAATGGATCAGTCATTAATAAGAAGCCCTCATCTTGACAGCATTCGTCTCTTTCCTCTCTAAAGTCTAACAAATCATGATTAAATATCTAGTCTGTAAAACTGGAGCTTCACACAATCTCACAATTAAATACACTTGAGTTACCTAATGCACTCACTGAAGTGTCAAATTGCTTCTGCACATAACTTTCTCAAACTTTCCAACACCACTTTTTACTTCATGACCCTCTTACAGCAGCAGGAAATGTGTATTTACTGGAGGCATCTGAACAAAGTCATTTATCTCTACCAGTCTCCACATGAAAGTCAAAGATCTAGGTGGGCTTTTAAAAGACATCAGTACATACTACTCTCTGGAAATTCCTACAGCTCTATTCCTCTACCAATATAGGAAAGGTGCATGTAAACAAAATTTAAAGGCTAGCAGTGGCTTTTACACTCAGTTTGGTTAAAACTCAAAATCACTAATCAAATATTTATTTCTTGAAATGAAACAGTTAAGGACCTTTTTTTTTTTAAAAAAAAAAACAATGAGATAATTTGAATATTCTGATGCAGAAAGTTCTAATTACCATAGCTACCACAAGAAAGAGGTTTGCCACATGTTTTTCCACACGACGGGATAGGGTCTGTGCATACTTTACGTTCAACACATCCTAGTTCCAGTAACTTGCTGAGAGGAGTCTGACCACAGGGACAGCGATACACTACTTGTGGAAGTCGTGGACAGAGCTGGCAAGGCTGAGGATGGCATACTTGTGTACAGTTGTGCCTCCCACAATTTAATTTTCTGGAAAAAAACAAACCCAAAGAAACGAGAGGGGAAAAAAAAAGAAAAAAAAAAAAAAAAAGAAAAAGGGGAATTATCTAAGAGTATCATGATCACCGAGTGTGAATAAAATGACCTTTTTCTTTTCAAAAGCCTAAATTATAGCAACCTTACTTGCCACATATATTCTGACATGAGAAATTCCCAAATCCATCAGAGAATTCTTCCGTGGTCCCACACAATACTTCTTTAAAGTTGCTTCCACAGTAACACACTGAAAGAAAGCAATATTCCACAGAAAACAACACAAGAGAACATCAGTGACAAAACACCTCCGGCAGTACAGCAAATATAAAAAGGTAAAATGTGAAAAATTGTTACAGTCAGTTTTTAGAAGGATAATGAATTTGCTCTTCTTTAGATTTATTTCAGCAATAGAGGTTTCTCAGTCCTACAGAAGCTGGAATTCCTGGTTTTTGTTTTGATAAGGAGATAAATCTAAAGTGGAAGTACTATCTGCACAAAAAGCTTACTTATTAAAGCAGTCTACATAACAAGTTAATTATTACCTTAAAAGTTGAGAAAATTAACTTGCAATTTTCTACATAAACTGTTCAACAAAAATGTATTTGTATACTGGCACACATACTTGGACAATTTAATTTCCATTCAAGATGACGTTTAGAAAATTTTAACAGAAACCGTGAGTAGCTTGTTGAAATGTGCTTTCCTATACCTCTTTCTACTCTTCTTCCATATACTGTTTAATCAAGTCTCAGAATTATGATAAGAGATTAAGTAGGATCATAGGACAATTCAGGTCAGAAGGGCCCTCAGGGGATCAGCTAGTCCAAGCCCTTACTTAAAGCAGAGACAGCAATGAGATCAGACCAGGTTACTCAGTGTTTTATTCAGTCGGGTCTTGAAAACCTCCAAGTTTCCAAGAAAAGAGTTTTTCCTTATAGCCAGTTATAACATTTCAACTTAGGCTCATTGTCTTTCATCCTCCCCCCATGCACAGCCTGTCTCTGTCTTCTTGATTACCTCCTATTAGCTATTGAAAGGCCACTACTCAGCCTTCTCAAGCTAACAAAGTCCAGTACCACCAGCCTGTTCTAATAGGGCACATGCTCCAACAGCCTCATCATCTTCGCAGGATTCTTTCTAGTCATGTTTATATTCTTATTTAAATATATAGCGATGCTGACACATTTTTCATTTTTTAAATATGCTACCAATAGATTTTGGTTTTGTTAAGTAAAAATAAAGCACTTGCCTCTTGGTACTGGTTTTTTCACCCTCTTGTTTTGTAGTATAGAGTGGATACATAAGGCATTCCAATACTTACCTTGCTGTGCTGTTAATTGGCAAGGTGAACATTTTCCAGCATGGCACACTTGAGTACAGCTGTGCTTACCACAGTTTAAAGTATTCCCACATACATTAGAACAATGAATTTTTGTTGATTGGCCACAGCGAACTGAATGACTGTAGAGAAATGACACCATAGTCTGTCAGCTACCTTAATATCTACAGAGCATTTATTAAAAAGGAAAATACTTTTTCAGTAAAATGCCAAAGCCTTTGAAAGGGAGCATAACTTATTAATGAAAGAGTTTTTAGGAAACAACTCCCCTGTTTTTCCCCCTGCTTCCCCTCTCCCGCCCCCTTAAAGCAGGACACTTAATCACAGTAGTGAGTCTACAGAATTTTCTCTCAACAAAATGGAAAAAAAAAAGGTGACACTGTAACTTGAACCTAATGTATGGTTATGCATCATGCCAGAAGAGCAGATATTTCTATTACAGACATCTTTCCAAAGACTTAAACAATTCTAAGTCCATTGAGCACAATGAAGATAGGGATGTGGGCCTTAATAGTGAGTCAGTAGTCTACAAAGAGAGCTGGGTTTTTTAATTAAATTGTTAAAAAAAAAAAAAAAAAAAAAAAAAAGGGACAAAACAATAAATTCTCCTCTTTTTCCATTCTGGCTGGCCTCATACAATGGCTGTAAAATGTACATTTGAAATAGTTACTTTAAAACATCTTAAAGTCAGAGGTGCCATACCACACATATTGGATGCTAATACAGTATATATGAAAAAATGCTATTTAGAAGCAAGTTTTAAGTATTAAATGCAGTATTACAAAAATCAGCAATCTGGTGAAAGTAGCTGGCACCTGGGAAAAAATAATAAATCAAAGTTGGTTGCATCTATTAAACTTTTAAATGCAAGGAATAGCTAGAATAAAAAAAAAGGTGATCTTACTATGTAAAATGAAATTCAGTAATCTACAACCAATCCATCCTTCTACTGAAGACAAAGTGCTTTCAACTACAAATACTGCCACAGAAATAGCTGTACCTTCTTTTGAAAAAATTAAGATCACTTAATATTACATTCAAAGTTTCAGAAATAATTGTAAAAGTCTGAAAAACTTTTTTCTAAAGCAAGAATGCTAACACTGAAATCGGGTTTTGTTTGGTTTGGTTCTGGAAATGAGCACAGGCAAACATTTTGTTACACAGAATCAGTTCTAGGTAGCTAGAACAGGGACTCTAAAGACTCAGAACAACTGAATATGAGAGATCACAGATAGTACGGGCAGTACAGTCTTGCTGTTGGCAATGACACTATATGCATCAAACATGCAAGGAAAAGATAGCCTTCAAGTCTGGATACTACAGACTTCTCTCTTGCTAGTGGTACAGCTTCCCAGAAATGTACACGTTATTTTTGAAATTATTATTTCTGGAATGGAGTAACTCAACATTACATTCCATTCAGACAGAAAAGGTGTGAACCTTTTTCTACTTCTTTCTCTGTGTCTTCTACAAAATAAAATAAATAAATACTAGAATAGGGTTTCAAAATCAAATCAACTCACAGACTGCTTGGACAATTCAGCTACATGTACCATAAATTGATTTTTAACACAGACAACTCTTAAAATTATTTTTATTTTTTCTTAAAAGATTAAAAGTAATTGCATTTTTTTAAAAATATAAAATTCTCCAAATTATTTTAGTGCACAAATAAAAGTTACAGCTCAGAATAAACTTTGTTCTGTAAACTTTTAATAAACTATAAGAAAGAAAAATTTTATTATATAAACTTTTAATAAACTATTCATATATAAACTTTTGTTTGTATAATAGAAGCATTCTCACCTTGTTTGTCCACATTCACATGTTTTTGTCACAAAGGCTGGGCACGAAGGGCAAGGTCCTGGATGGCACAGGCTTAAAAATAAGTCAAAAAAGCAAACAAAATTGTAAAGTTAACTTTAGCTTTGCTACACTCCCAGAGAAACAATCCACCATGACCCAATCCGCAGTGCATTACCAGAACATTATACAAGCCACCTACACTCCTGCAGGGTATGAAAGCATTATTAACACAAGAAAAAAAAAAAAAAAAATTAGATTATTACAGTTGCATCAGTCTCAAATGTCACTGATGTTGAAGAAAAACTTCAGTATTCCTGCTGCTGTCAAATCAACAGTAACAGTGCTAACACATTTCATATTGTGCATTTTGCCAGCAGACATGCATCAACTCAGCTGTGTTCATCACTGATAACACTCAAGATAAACATCACATGGCCAAACCATTAATACATTTCTTTCTTCAATGATCTTAAATAGATTAGAGACAAAAACTTCTCTATGAATTTCTTCTTTTGAGTTGGTGGCTTTATCTTTGAACTCAGCATTTCTAATGCCACCAGTAAGAGTTGTTGCTCCTCTTCTGTAAGGTAACATGTGAGAGATGCAGCAAGTCTGCCTCAGTTTTCTTTCTTACCATCAAGTGCAATTTCCTGTGAATGTCATCAATGCCAGTCCTTTACTTGATTATCAGATCTCACCTCCTACTTCAAGAAACACTAGATGGTCCCTATCTGCATATAAGACCTCTGTTGGGCACAGACAAGCCCAGGTTTGTGAAATTATACTTAACTAACTTGTCTGCACTCTTCCTTAGCCAGCTCCCAGTTCTGTTCCTTTGCAAATACAGCAACTCTCATGTGGAGCAATTATTATTGGCTAGGACTGACCAGCCCAGATGTCCTAGCCAAAAGAGAAAGAAAAAAAAAAAAAAAAAAAAAAAGAACCAAACCACCCAGCAAAAAAACCCATAAACACAGACTACCCAATTACATGGTAACTACTAAATTCCCCAAGTACAGTCGCTATGCAAGTGCTAATTAGTACACCAGTTACTATAGTCATATGCAATATAATTGAGTCATGTCAGCAGTTTGTCAACAGTGGTCTGGCTCCCTTCTTCCTCTACCACTCCTCCCAGTTGACAAGAAGGCCTAATCTAATCACCCAACTTATGCCAGCTCTAACAGCAAAGCCAAGCCATTACACGATAAACCAATTCAACACAAAAAACCACCACCAAAAACAAAACCAAAAAACAAACCACCAAGGAAACCACAACCCTCCCTTTTTTGATAGTCAGTTTTAAAGCATAATGAAGAGTTAAATAAGCATCAGAGCAGGCACAAGGAAAGGGAGAAAAGAGGAAAACTGGATGGAGCAGAGAAAACACGATAGAGAGGGAAACAGGAACAAGGCAAAACCATTAAATTAATTAAAACTGTGGAACTTCAGACAATGAAAACTGTGATGAAAGGTTGTGATGATAGATACATCTAGACATAGGAAAAATTAAACTTCCATTTTCCTGAAAATGAAAATTAACTTACGCATTCTGCAACAGAAAACCTCTTGTAAAAGGACAGCACTATATATTTCACTGTCTTGACTTCAATTCTCACAGACCCATGTAGGATTCTAAAGGCTGGATGCCAGCTTATAAACTTAAGAATCAGATTAAAAGTAGATATAAACTTAAAATACTATGATTTAGGTCATAACGTGGAAAAGGGAGAAGACATATCATCTTCAGAAATCTTGTCACATTAAGTTTTCTACCTGGGATACTATTTTCCTCAACACTGTCATATTCAAGCAATGTTAACATTGCTTCCATGAGCCCAGTCTTGGCACACTTTCTGATGATACTATACCACACAACAGCAATTTATACTGATCACAGATATTTTTAAGTCGTAAATACCTATAATAGCAGACTGCAGTCTTATAGCAAGATTCCTTCTGTTAGAAGAGTATCACGCAATTAATTTCCAGACATCTCCAAGTTTTGATAATGTGTGTTTCTCAGACAGTTTTAAGTAAGCTTGTGTCATTCTGTTAATATGAACAGAAAAATTCTAGTAATGCAAAAACTAACCCTTTGAAACCAAACTTCTGACTTTAAAAAATAAGTATTCTTTATGAATCCCTCCTGATACATGCATTTGCATGCTACTTATTTAGCAAAAGTCTCTGGTACAATTTGATTTATGCAGAAGCTACAGTATGTCTACAGTTCCAGGATTTACTTGATCAATACAACAACAGTTAAGATAGAAATTCAAATTTCATTCAGCACACAGACACACACAGAAAGTGCAGAAAAATTCTCCTTAGATGATAAAGATGGGTGATACCTTAGAGTTTTAGTCTGTTTTAAAGGGACTAAGCAAAAATTTAAGTTAAATGACTTAACAGTGTTACAAACTAAACTGAAAAAGAAAGACTTCAGTATTAACTTCTGTTCAGTGAATGCAGAGTCTTATGTTTACTGAAACTCCATTATCTATCATTAGCATGGAGGATTTATTTCACAATTTACTGCCGCTGCTCTAGAGAACTGGCATACAAGAAAGGTTGTGATGATAGATACATCTAGACATAGGAAAAATTAAACTTCCATTTTCCTGACTGTCAAAATACTATATACTGTAAGACAGCCCAAAGGGACTTCCAGTAACTGCTGTGGAAAAGATTACAGCACAAAAGATCTATGAAAAAAGACCAGACACTAAAATTTAAACTTTTAGTAGAGAGAAAATTTCATTTACTGCCTTTGTAAGACCTTTTTCAAATGCTCTCAAGGCCTTGCATAGTTCCAGTTGGCAGGGAGAACTTCAGAGTCTTGAAAGAAGTCTAAGTTTGTCATGAAGTTTATTACCAGGAACATTTTCTTGAAGGTTAAGCTAGATGTTTCTTTGATGTAGAACCTAACAGAGTGAAATGAATTTCAGTGTATTTAAACTAAAAATGTGAAGAGAACTCACTTTGTGAAGGGCTATGCACACCACAGCTCACACTAGCAAAAGGCTTGCAAAGCACTCCCCTTTCAAACAGCTGCTTGCCTGTTCCTCAGCTCTGCCAAGAGAGCTGTTTATATAAATGGTTACTAACCCATTTCAATAAATCTGAGCAAATACTAAAGATTTATTATTGAAACAGTGTAAATTAGCCTCACTTGTTTTCACCAAAATGGGCTAGCTAGTGCCACACTTAACACAAGCATCCAACTGAACTACACCATGGAAAGGAGATTAACACAATGACATCTACATTTAACAACAACAAAAAAAAAAGTCAGATTGAGGAAATATTGATGGGAATTGGCCAACTATTAAAAAATCCATACGCAAGGTTGGGGGATGGGGAGGGGAAGCAAACCCCCAAAACCCAAAATATAAATGAATAACCAAAATACCACTTCAGTAGAAAATCATTTGTTCTGGTGGTATAAAGGGGATCAGCACATAGGTGTAAGCTGGTTACAGGCAACAGTAGGCTGAAGAATTGCTGTATCTCTGTAAGCTCATTTTTTAAATTTGAACACCAATTTCAGACATTCCTTACAAGTGTAAAAGAGATGCCAAATAATTTGAAAGCCATAACCACCAGGGTCACAAAACCCACAGAAACATAGCTCTGATTCCAACTGAAAATATGTAGGATGCATACATGCAATGTCTCATCACATCATTTTAGACAGTGCTTAGAGACAAAGGCCTCAAAAATGATGGTCTAACACTGCAAAGTAGAAAACTATGACCAATTAGACCCCCCCACATACAACACACTCCTTGCCTGAACCTGGCTGTCATCCTAATCTCTCTTAACCAGGGTATGAACTTTCATATCCTTTCCAAAAGCGTCTATGTGATGCTGAGAGCTCTAGACATTCTTATTACCCATATCAGGATCTGTTCTCTTTTGAATCTTATTAATTATTTGCATCAATTTCTTGCAAGGAGATGCCCTGCCTAGCAGAAAGCATTTGATGCATTCTGAATTTGCCACCTTCTGATTTAAATGAAGGTCTCATTTCCTACTCAGGGAACACAGCGGGGGAAAATCCCCATATTTGCAATGTTTTCTTGATAAAACTAATCACTTTACAAAGTATTAAAGTAAAAGGATCCAAATCTTTTCCCATGACTTTTAATCCAATTCTTTCTCCTCAGCCACAAGAGTCTGATGCTTACTCAGTTTTAAAGGGAAATCAAGATTCTCAAAGACCCACTTTGATCCACTTCAACTTGCTACTTCATATTACATTAAGAATAATGTAACCACCTAAGCAGCACTTGGAATAGCACAACTGGCACTACTAAAAGATTACATCACCAGTCACATTGCTCTCAGAGCTGCTCATTCCACAGGGGACAATCGTTCGCACAAGCCTAGCATATAGCATAACACAATGCATACAGAAGGCAGACAGCAGGAGGGAGGCTGAAGTTTAGACCACCAACAACTATTACAATGGCTTACTTAGAACACCTCCTGTACTCTGCACATTTCATCTATGTGGCAGAGGGAGCAAATACAAGTATCCTAATGCAAAGCAATGAGAACAACGTTCCTCTGATGTAACATATGAGGAGAAAAGGGGATGATGTTTGTTTGATCCTGGTAGTGTCACATCAGATAGCTGCAGTGTAGATACATGGTGTGTGGTTTCTAAAACTGAGACAATACTGCAATTCAGATTCTGTTGCTAGGCACTGCATAAATAATTCTGATACAAAGAGCAGGGGATAGCTACAAGTGTCTAAATCTCCCATACTCTGATTGTGGATGCAATAGCCACAAAGAAAGATAAGAAACTAAGCAAGAATCCCATGACTCAGAAAGCAGGTTCCCCAAGACTCAGATTCAAGTCCCACCAATGAACAGGATTCATAACAGGATTCATCCCGATTAGCTCTGCCAGAGGCTCATGGACTGCAGATACAGAGGTCTGCTCAACTGGAAGACAATGGATGGAGCTGGACTTTAAATGAGTCCCACACACTTCAACTACAAAGGGTTTCCCAGAATAGATGGGATTAAATACTGGAGAAAGGGCAACATCAAGAACACCACACCAAGACTCAGACACACACCAGACACAGTCCACTGCCCATAACAGTGGACACATTCCTACTATTAACTAAAGTCACACAGACTTAAGAGCATGAGAGTTTACCCCAGAGAATTCATCGTCCTGTCACACTGTGAGGTGTGTGACAGGTGAAAATGACATGAAACATTTGACCCAGAAGGGGTCAAAAAAAAAAAAAAAAAAGCCAAAAAAAAAAAAAAAAAAAA
>JAYKAV010003404.1:125480-167232 GCA_035582835.1 Phoebastria nigripes | reverse complement strand
TGAAAATGACATGAAACATTTGACCCAGAAGGGGAAAAAAAAAAAAAAAAAAAAAAAAAAGGAAAAACAAAAAAGTTTTTAGGATCTCAGTGAGCAGAATTGCATTTCTGGTTCAACCCTTACCACCTTATGGGAACTTGTGGGAGCAGGGGAAAAAGGCACACAGCAGATCCACAATCCAAAGAAACAAGTGCTTGCAAGAAAGAGTTCTGAGATCATCTAAACTCAGGCAAGAACCATGAAGCAGACTCTTGGCCCTGATGGCAACAAGTCCACCTTTGAGTACTCTCTTGAGGAAAAACTCTGCCCAGATACAGATCATGATCTGGACTTCTAGATCAGTTCAGGTTGTCCAGTGG
This sequence comes from Phoebastria nigripes, assembly GCA_035582835.1. Classification (NCBI taxonomy): domain Eukaryota; kingdom Metazoa; phylum Chordata; class Aves; order Procellariiformes; family Diomedeidae; genus Phoebastria; species Phoebastria nigripes. Next base: position 166,873 of record JAYKAV010003404.1, on the reverse strand, counting down.
GGAGGAGGTGGTAAGAGACTGCCAAAGATGCATTCAGATGATAAAGCTCCACATCTCTAACTCCACCACTTCTTGATACAGCAAGAGGGAACCAGGTTTCTACTTGCTTTTTTGATACAGCAGATGGAAGCAGAGTGTGTCCTCATAAATACCTATGATTCCTATCCCACATGGGAGGAAGGAGTGTCCAACATATACTGAGAAATGTCCAAAACTGGGTAACACTGATGCTGAAAGTGCATTCCTCTCCAGATCACTATCACAAGTCAGAGAGTGCCAAAACCACCCATTATCTTGATCTGCACCCTTGCTGTTTCCTTACCTCCAGGACTGGATGATCTCAGCATGGTTTTACTCATGTGGAACGAGCTGAATGATAACACTTTTGAATTTGCTACAACTTAAACTGGTAGCAAATTGGGACTTTAAAAGGTCCAAATTTTCACAGCTCTTGATGCAGGTCAGACTACCAGGGACTACGAATTCATAGCTTGCAACAGGCACAATATCGCCACCACTGTTCAGAAGACTTCCCAGAAGAGAATGCCAGAGACTGAGCCTCTGCTGTAAACTGGGACAGGAAAGAAGAGGAAAAGAACAGCTGTTTCTTCCAAGCACTATAGGAAAGTTTGTCAGATAGCAGATTGCAGTCGGGGAGTTCTCAGAATAGTTAAGGAGTCTACTTATTTCTGACTGGGCAAAAAAGTCCTCCATGGACACATGCCTCTCCTGAGATGGAGGCCAGCAGCTGGCCTCCAAGGGAATCAGTGTTCTGCTGAGTCAGGATATCAACTACATCAAGTGTAGTCTGAAAGCTGATCTGTGTTTCAGTTTTACCCTGCAAACCACAGCAAAGAGGATCTAGTACGACAATGAATTAAGAAAACAGCTATAGCACTGAAATGACAGTCTGAAAAGAAACCTACTATATTTTCCTGTGTGGGAAAGAAGTATTAAAGAGTAAAGAAATACTCTTTCATTCAACAAGACGTTGAAATAGGTTTGAAACAAAACCTATTTTGTTTGGAATAAAACAATAAAAAGTTTGGAATAAAGTTCTAGTAAAGTTCTGAGTTTTAGTAAACCTTGGAAAAAGTGTAAGATGACAATCTATTTGTTGGAATGACTGAAGTTTTTAATTGTGTACCAAGAGCAGAAACAATTGCTTCTGACTATTAAGAATTTCTCAAAACAGAAATATGAACAGGCATTATGGACCAACTTCCACACATGGAAAATGAAGCTAGATACACTAGGAACAACATATAATTTATTTTTCTGACTAGCAAGCATATTTATACATTGAAAAAGCTTGCCTAATGCTGTTAACCTTATCAATATAATACTACCACACTGCTAAAAAAAGATCTAAAGGAAAATATCCAAAACTGAAAATAGAATTGCTCTTCTTTGCCTCTCTTCATTGAATTATACTAATAAATGTTAGCAAAAACAATCCGAGTTATGTATACTGATTAAGATCTCCATGAGGGATTCCAGTTCAACCATCTGGTGGTCTCAACAAATAGATAAATACATATAATGCCCTCTTATCCTCAACAGTTTACAAGCCAAAGAAAAGAAAAAGAAACAAAGGATAGAAGTAAGCAGTCCTTCAGTTTAACCAAGTACCACTGGCTCTTAGATTAAGATATACAAACACTATTACAGGAAAAGCAGTACCTAAAACATCTGGTGGACCACTGGATACACTTTTAAAATTACTTCTATTCACTATTATTTCTCTACTTCAATGAAAAGTTTTTGAAACCAAGTCAGGCAGCTGGTTCAGTTCCTAAAATACAATGGAAATGTTGCTACAACTATTGTTGCTGACCTCCTGTTCATTCTCTCATATGAACTCACTTTAGACATACAAACACAAATCGCCTCCATTTCTTCCAGGCTTCAGTTGAGCCATAAACCAAATAGACCTCTAAGCATATCCTATAGTAAAAAAAAATCCAAATAAAGTCTTCAGAAATTTTCTCTAGATCATTTCAATATTCATATAATAAACATTTACTTACATGTTACAAAGATGTGGACAGTCCAAACACTGTCTCTTCTTTCCACAAAGTTCCCCACAGCTATGTGGGATTTCATTTCTATTCCATTCAGGATTGTGCACCTTACCTAAACCATGTCAAAGACAAAAATATATTTATTGCCTTGAATAAAATACTGAGTTTGGGAAAAATATCACACCAAAAAGAAAAAGCTGTATTTTCAATACTGACAGTAGTCTTTGAAAAACAAAATGACACAAGATGTTTTAGGTTTTTCTCAGCTTTCAGTGTTGATATATACTCAACTTCTTTAAAAGTACGTGCCACTGGAATATCAAGCTCCAGAAGATTCTTTCTATGCCCTCAGCAGGCACTTAGGTAGCTGGTATTTTACATTAAATTAAACTGATAAAATACAAGAAAATTAAAAGCCCCCTTTAGTTGGTCAGGCTGCATAGTAGGTAAGAAAATTAAAAGGTGAAACCCCCTTGCTGCCTCAACGCAGAAGAAGAAGAAGAAAGAAGGAGGGGGNGGGGGGGGGGCGGGGGGAAGACACCATTCCCAGAAAATAAGATCTAGCTGGTAAGGTGATGGGGAATAGGGGCAGAATGAAATGACTGGGCAAATTATAAAAGTCACTTCTCTAAAAAGAAGCAGAGTCTACATAAATCTAAACATTAAAGGTTGACATTTTGATGAATGCAGCAGGAAGTCTTGAACAAGAAGTGATAAATCCAGTATGTTTGCTTCAAGTATTCTGTATTTCACATAAGCACTGAAACCGTATTTTAATTAGTCTGACATACTGTTAGCAAATCTCATAGCTCTAAGTGCATGAGACGATCATCAGTGTTAAAGTTAATTGCCATGGTTAACACATGCAAACCTAATTTGGCTCTCTGCAAGAGTGGAATTAAACTAACAATGAAGCAACTGAGCCAATGTTACAAATTTGAGTTGCAACAATTAAAAACACCAAGAAAATGTATTTTTGGTGACATCATTTTATATAATTTTAACTCTTTTAGTACACCTTTGTATATTCTACAAGTAGCAAGTTCGGAAAATATGAATAAACACCACAGATGGCATTTATTCACCTGAGTTTCAATTAAACTAGTTGAATATCCAGGAAAATCCTGAAAATCAGAAGATTCAGAAGAAAAATAAGCTAGGAATTTCCTCATGGAATGGTGAAAAAAACCACACTTAACCACACTCAACACATAGTTAGTATTTTACATCAAATAGAAGATAGCTTTGCATAAGCAACTGGTAATGTCCAAATGCCGTATCGTTAATATAAAATTATCTATAGAAGATTAAAGTCTTATGTTCCAACATGGTGCTCTGCTAATATTAACCCTGTGGACAACCTGAGGTTCCTGCTGTAGATCTCCCAAAACTATGAAACAGTCTTTAAGCCTACGCAGAATTGCTTTCCTATTTAACAGATGGATGACCTGTCTTAAAAGTGTAATTTTCATTTGGAATCAAAACACTCATTCTAACTTAATTGTTATCCCTATACTCGTAAGATTTCACATATTGTCATACAAAAACTCTGTCTTACCTGCATTGCGCTGTTCTTAACTGACACATTCAGATAAAGAGGACTTTACACAAAATTGTTACCTATTACAGCATAAGTCTAGTTTCTTTAGGGCAAGTTCACTGACTCCCAGTTCCTGTCTCAATTCCAGAATACTCTGTTTTGTAGAAAGCGAGGTGAAACTTTCCAGTGACTCTGATTTAAGGAAGGGAAAGCTATGTGAAATCAACACAAATTTTGAAAGTGTGAATCCCAAACAATATTTATTTGCATGTATGCAATTAAGTAACCTAATTCATTTCTCCCTTTTTGTCCTATACTTATGGCTTAGTGAATGTTCACTCACTTCATTGACCTCTTTTATTAAACATGTATCTCCATAAAGGTCTGAAAAATCTGTATATTATTTCCTATTTGACCTGTATGTGTCCCCGATCAACATAAATGACAAAATTGCTAAATCAATTTAAAGGTTTAGATAGTTGTATGCTTGAATTGTGTATTATTTTGGTGTATCTTGCCACAAAGACAGACATAACACATGCAGGTTATTTCAGCCCTTCTACAGAAGGAAAGCTTGTAGGATAGCAGCCCAGTTCTATCATTATTCTATTAAAAAATCACTGTTTTTACATAGTGATATGAAAATATCACTTATGATTTAATATTTCATTTTCTAAATGTTTTAAGCAACATATGTGTGATTCTCTGCGCAGCCACCTTCCAGTGTCAATAAAGTTTTAAACAAGGCTAAATTTCAGGGATGTAGGCAAACAAGCAGCAATATCTGAATTCAAATTAAAAAAAAAAGAATCAAAATGACAAATTGTTTTTCTTTGCAAAAGCAAGCAAGAAACTCACCACAGAAACAAGTGTAAGTTTTAGGAACTTGGGTAGAAGCATTCTGACAAGCTGGACATCTCCAACCACTATTACCATCTGTAGATAAAAAAATTAAAGATAAAAATGACTTGAAGTAAATAAAGGAGCTAATTTGCAAACCTAGAATAAGTGCTCTCACCTTGTTTCTTACCACAGCTGCAAACAAACTAAGTTTTTCCATTTACTCAGAAGTGATGAGAAAATAGGTTAATAAAAATGGATTTTATACAGCATCAAGATAAACACAGCAGTGGTACTTCATCTGACCAGGCTCCAACTTTAGAGGCAAGAACATTTTAAAATTGCACTTTTTCTATTATTATGTACCCTGTTACAAGACATTCTACTAGAATATAGACAGTCTTCACCATATCTAAAGATGTGAGAAAAAAAAGCGTTAAAAGTGTTGGAAATTGGTGAGAAAAATATAATTACCTGTCTTAGGCACCACCTGTATTTTCATTTTTTGTTATCCTCTCATGTTATGAGTTTACGTCTCTTGTAGAAGACCAATTTAGTATTGCTTCATGTTCAGAATGAATTAGTGCTATATAAACCAGAACAAATTTAAAGGTTACAATACCTAGCTATTGACTAGGACATTATTCTTCAGGTTGGTATTTTATTAAATAGTAGTTTTCTTGCCTCTGCGTTTCAGGAGGGTGTTGGTTAGCAGTAAAGGAAGAACTTCAGCGTAAGGAAAGTAACATCCACGAAGATGTTTCCCAAATTCAGTACATATCTGGCTATGAAGAATACCAGTGTGAGAGCACTATTGAACTCAAAAGGGGGCAGGGAGGAGAGAGTTTTGGGTTTTTTTTAGTATGCATAGGTATATAGATATAAAAATAAAAATATATAAACTGATTAGCTTACTGTCTCTCTTAGCCAATCAATTCGGTGCTGGTAAATTAATAAAGCTGTGATTTTAGAACAGTTCTTCACGATTAAGAAATCTGACCAAGATTTATGATATTTTCACATTATGAATGCAGGAGGGATTGCAAACAGGAAACCCTATGTGTGACAACTGCACGGCAATGACAGGCACACCTAGGTTCGCTATCAATTGGATTGGAGACTTCTTTTGTTAACCATCATAAGGCACAACCGTAATAATTTTCACAAACTGGAAATGATCCAGATTATATACTGCCTTGACACTCTTGAAATGCAAATCTAAAGGATGTCTATTCTTTTCAATTCTTCAATCCTATTCATACCCCTTGTTATCCTGGCTTTTATCACTGTGCCACCAAGACTGCTGCAGAGAGCTGTACAATTATGGGTTGAGCAGCTGCAGGTCAGTGGCACAAGGAGTATACTCTCATATTCATGCTCAAGACCAACCTCCATTTCCTGACCAAGATTTTTTTTTTATTTGACTGCTACAAACTGAAGCATCTCAGAAAGAAGCATCTCAGAGAGAAATGTTAAAAGCTACAGGTAAAACCTGGCAGCAGGTAATACCTGAAAGGGGTATCTGCTGACAAAGCTGTCAGCACCTTATGTGGCTCCTCCCAAAAGCTAGCATACTAAACCCTAAAGGATTCCCTATGGGATTACTTTGTACAGTATACTTAACTGTTACATTAACAACATAATTTCTTTCATTGTTATTCCACGTTATGTTTTTCAAAAGCTGTAAAGGTAAGCCTATCATCAAAGCTTCAGGAGGCCAGCAGAAGGCCCCTCCTGTCAACATCTCTCCTGGAGCAGGATGCCTAGTCCTCTACAAGCAACAGTTTCTCTAGAGTAGAGTGAAGGTCCTTGTAAAATAGGAACCTTTTACCAAGCAAAACAGCCTTTCAAGATATATTTGGTTCTTCTTAATCATTGATTATCCTTTGCTCTTCTAAGACGTAACTACATTCATGTGGGTCCACCCACAAGGAACATGCACAGTTGCTTTCCTTCAAAAGTACAAGAAATAAAAGTTTTCTTCCTGGATTCAGATGCAGTTACAGTAGGACAGAATGTCAGTAGGATGACTCCTGACATCCACATTTGTAAGGAGTGGTTCTGTAACCACTCCTTACAAATCCTGATTACTGAAGAAAGTGAGAATGAGGATGACATTCCACTCTCATGAATAGGAGCGAGGTAGGCAGAATTCCAACCAAAGACACCAGAAGGACAGTTGTCTAAGAAAAATCAACACACCTCACTCCCATTTACTAGAGATCGTTTTAGTATTTGCTATCCTCTCCCTCCTTCTGGGATAAAAAGATTCCTTACTTGTAATTATTTACCAAAAATTTTTCCATACACTTTCGTATTGCAAGCGTCCCTATTTGTAGCACTTTCAGCCACAAAAATCTTAATCTGTGGTAGTGTCCTGGTTCCAGCTGGGACAGAGTTAACTTTCTTCCCAGTAGCTGGAGGGGGGGTGTGCTGTGTTTTGGGTTTGGTATAATAGGAGCCTTGATGGCCCATTGATGTTTTGGGTGTTGCCGGGTGGTGCTTGCACGGGGGACTTTTTCGGCCTCCCATGCCCTGCCAAGTGCATGGGAAGCTGGCGGGGGGGAGCATAGCCGGGGCGGTTGACCCAGCTGGCCAATGGGGTATTCCGTGCCATGTGACGTCATGCTCAGTATAAAAACTCGGGGGTGGGGGTGGGCTCTCGCGGCTCGGGACAGGCTGGGCATCAGTCGGCGGGTCGTGAGCAGTTGCATTGTGCATCGTCTGCTTTGTATATTCTATTGTTGTTATCATTGTCATTATTACTGTTCTACTTTGTTTTATTTCAATTATTAAACTGTTTTTATCTCAACCCACGAGTTTTCCTACTTGTGCCCTCCCGATTCTCTCCCCCATCCCACCGGAAGGTGGGAATGAGTGAGCAGCTGCGTGGTGTTTAGTTGCTGGCTAGGGTTAAACCACGACAGGTAGCATGCCCAGAACCCTGCCCTTTCCTATTGTATACCTGTAGTCATAAAGGCACAGTGAACGATCTCCTAAGTTTCCAGAATCGTAAAGGATTAAAGGGCTCAAAAGAACCTTGAGTAGGAAGAGCTGGGAATTATATGTACAGACTAGGGATCTTTACGTGTAGTTTCAAACAAGCAACTTTCCTCTTTACATGCTTGCCTAGATGAGTCATAGGTGATTACATAAGAAAGGATCCAAACACATCTGCTGCAATAAAGAGTGAATGCTAAAAGGCTACATTTCCAAAGGCAGGAGTACAGCAGGAATTTTCAACATATATACAATGCTACTTACATAAAAAGAACTCCGAACAGAAGATTTCAGTCACTTCAACTGTAGTAGAATATATTAGAATCAACACTGGCAGTTTCATGTTACCATTTCTATAAGGTCTTATGTAGTTCTCCAATGAGATAATCTGTATCAGAATAAATTATTGCTTTGACTTCTCAGCTAGAAAAGAAAAGCAAATGGCCAAAAGATACGGCTCTCTGAAATGCCATCAGGATTCAAGCATCTAAGGTCATTGTCTTGACAGATAAGCAAAACCTCCCTTATGCAAGCACATACTCTTTTGATCAAGCAATAAGCTGTTTCAGGGAGATAAATCAGCTCCAAAGAAGGTGAAAGAAAAACAGCTAGGAGATAAAGGTTCTCAGCAGTCACTCTCAGTTTGGCTTAGGATCTCAGTCTTACCAAGAAATCTGTTCCCTTCTCAAACATTCCAATGCCTTTATGTTTCAAATCTTGTGCTGGTATTTGTAACTTCCTTTCTACTGTCAGTATGAAGCATGACCAGCCCTACCCAGAAGTCTGTCTATGCATCTTCAGAAATCCAAGAACTTTGCAACCAATCCTTTCTGCAAGAGATTTACAGTCTGTAAGAACTTCTCTCAAACATTTGGAAGTAGCTGACAGACTATATTTCCTTGGTCTGCCCAGAGAGAGACAGAAAGACACGTGAAGAATGGTAAATGCTAAACAAGCAGCATACAGAAAAAATTAACCCTACTTCAAGATTAACATTGCAGTTTTCAGAGTGTGTGTCTACATCACACAAGTGAACATAGCAGAGAGGGTGCAATTCAGCCTTAACTTACACTGAAGTATTCAAAGGGCAGAATGTAGTGGTATAAGAGTTTCAAAAAGTGGTATAATACAAGGAATCTGGAACAGTTTAAGCTAATGACAAAGGCAGAAGCTTTCTGCCTTCTCTGAATTTCATTTCACTGCATGGCATTGGTGACGGATTGCAGGAGTACTTTATCTGAGAACAGAACTAAGAAGTGGTTGAGTGAAAGCAGACAACTAATGCTTGGAGTGCTGCTTCTGTTTGACTGCTCAGCCAAGCACAGATGAGAGAAGATGAGACATTTCTTGGTGTGTAAAAACACAGCCACAGAGCTTTGCATCTTGATGCACTGATTTCATTGAGTGGTCTTATACTTATGTATCCAAACCTGGAAATCAGTTTTAGCTAGGATACTAGAAAGAATCAAAACAGTTCGGAGGATTATACAAAGCATCCAAAGAACCCTGAAGAAAACCATTTTTTATTTAAAACTTTCTTTGTTTACAGCTTACTGGTTACCTTAGACAGTATTTATAAGTATAGTATATGTTTCCAACATAAGAAACACATGAACTTTGCTATTATATATTTTTGAGAGAGAAAGTGTGTGCAAGAGAGAATACCAACCTTCAGCTTGTGAAGCTGGTGATCGTGCCCACTTCTTAATGCAATTCAGGTGGAATACATGGTAACAATTCTGACAGCTCCACACTGGGGCTACTATTCGGACCACCTCACAGCATACCATGCACTCGTACTTCTCCGTGGTCAGCTGTTCAATCAACGACCCTGCAAATAAAATACATTATTTGTGATGAAACATCAGCTAGCTGAGAAACAGAATTCAAACGAAATTCCAAGATTTCATTTAAATTATAACAGAACTTGTTTTTCCTGTGTGGCTATAAGCAAGGTATTAGTTTACTCCTGGAAGATTCCAGTCTGATACTTGCTATGCATTTCTCTAGTTTCAGAGCAGGAAGAGGGAGTATAAGATTCCCATAAAAGTGGCAACAATAATTCCTGTTGATGAATAGCAATCATTCTGGTCTTACAAATTAGTTAATAGTCTCAAGCTTGGAAGAAGTTTGAGATTTTACTCATCACTTTATATGGGAAATTTATCTTTGCATAAAGTTTAAACCAAAAAGTTTCAAGCTCTTAACTACAGAAGTTTCAGCCAAAATTAAATTTAATTCCCATCCTCGAGTATTCCTGGAAGACCACACAACAAATATTAACAGTGAAGTACCTGGATTACGGAAATAAGCCCGTCATAAGCTGACTGCTTTAGGAGTGGAATTACTGGGAAACAATAGTCAAAGTACAGGGCCTTTTGAGTCATATGAAAGAACGTGAAAAAGTACTTTGAAAATAAAGCAAGAACTCCATGAAAGACAAAACAGCCTGAAAACATAGTTAGATGTGCAACCATAACAAAGGCACCACATAACTTCAGTGCTGCCAGATTAACAATCTCATCAAGGTAAGGCGACCAAATACACCTTAGAAATGCTACTTGATCTATGCCCACAGAATTTTAAAATATCTTAATTACAAGTGTAAAGTGTAAAAACGTACCATTTTTAGATGGTGCCAATACAAGGGAAGTTAGACCTCATAATGAGGGACAAAAAAATGAAAATAACAAAAGAAAAATTACTATCATTCAAAATGTGCTTGTACCACACATGACTGAAAGCAAGCTCATGGATGTCTGGAAACTTGGAAGTGTTAACACTGTTTGCCCTCCTTAATAGGATATAAGCACTTTCAAGCTTCTTTTCCAGCCCTCCCGCATCAAGTACCACAAGATTTAGAATTAACAGTCATTTCTGCTTTCAGTACCCCATGAATTCTACCTGCTGCAAACAAAGCATCCCCACCTAAAACATACTTCTTTTCTCCAGAAGACCAAAGCTATACCATACTCAGAAAGGATAGCTGTCACATAAATAGTTAAAAAGCACAGACTCAGTCCCCTGAAAATAGTGGCAGATACTGTTTCCAAAACAGCTCCCAACTAAAGCATGCAAAGAAAAACTGCCATTTTGGAAGGGGAAGTTCCTTAAGTTCCCTGTAAGAGATTASTGCTTCCTTCCTGCTTATTGCATATGTTTTTCATTTAATAATAATACTGGGAGAAAGACTGAGGTATCTTTAATTTTATGACTYAAGTAGAACCCAGGAGCATGAAAGTTAATGTATTTAAGTTAGAAAGGATCAAGGAGGATCCTGAGAAGCAAAATCTTCGAAAGATTCAATACCACAGTTAAGATAACAGGAACTAGTCTACCCGTCTATCATTCTGGGCAGCAGGAGATCAGGCTGAGATGCTTTGTGGAAACCAACTAAATACAATTCTTAGTGTTTGTTCAACTGGAAAGAGACACCCCCCACGACGCGNAAAAAAAAAAAGGAAAACCTCTCTCCTTATCGCCTCTGAAAGAAAACAGGAAAACAGGACTACTTCTGCTGGGTGCTATGAATAACATGACACTATTTTCTCAGTGCACGCTTATCTAAAACAGTAAGAAAAAGCTAACTAGGTTGTCTAGAAACAGAAACCAGTACCATGGCATTGGAGAGATTCTGATTTCCATTTAAAGTTTTAAGTCCCTAATGGTATGAGTTGGCACAAAATTCACTCAGACAGTAAAATCCTGTGGGTCTGCTTTACACTGTCAACGGCACGTGTTTCTATTATCAACTTCCAAAAATAGTATCCAGAGACTTTCTCTATTTCTAATTACCTTTTGATACTACCATTGCAAAAAAAGAGCAAAAAAAACCAGTTAGGAGCAGAATACAGTTCCTCTGTCTGGCATTTGCCTACTTCTACATAAAACATGAGAAAACTTACTCTGCAAAAATCAGTTTTAGGATTGTCCCTCTCAAGTCACATTGTTCAGAATGCTCAGAATTTTACTCCCCGCTCCCGCAACATACATGTTTTAACGTGGTGCCTGACCAGGCCATCATTTGCAGTTTGGTAGTAACACAAAAAAAACTTTAAACAAAATCTGTTCTTCCCTAGTAAACTTACAGAACACCTCCCCGCTCAGAAACCACACATTTACATTTAATTCTACCCTCTGAAACTGATACTAACCTAATGTGAAATAATAAGCCTCTTCAGGTAGTCAAATGTGAAGGCAGTTTAAATTATTCAAGATCCTATCTTTAATACAGGAGTACAGGACAGTCTAGAAAGCTTACCTGTGTGAGTTTCTTTGTTTTTTGGTACATCACTTTGCTTTTTCCAGTACTGGGTCCAGCTGAAATGAAGCGCAGGTGCCTGATCCCCCTTTAGCAGGAACTTTCTTCCMTTACATCTGATAGAATCAGACTGATGCCTGATTTCACTGGTCAAGTTTTCATCATTTTTGTGAACAGAGAGTTCTTTCTTCCTCTCATTTTTATCTTTTGGAGTATATGCAAGAGAAGACTTCTTACCTACTTTTGTATTTTTACTACGGTGAGAATCATGTCTTTTCTGACACTGCTTTTCTACCGGCGGTTTATTCCACACAGGCTTCCGGGGATATCTTTTGTTTACATAATTGTAGCCTTTCTGCTCATCCCCACTACCAACAGGTGCATCACAGAATGCCTTTCCAACAGATGATTCTGAAGAGTCAGACTGAGTCAAATCCAAAGATGGAACATTTTCAAACAGCTCTACTTTCTGTTTAGAGCTCACTCTCCTTTCCCGCTCATGTACTTGCTTTCCCTTCTCCCTGAAACCTCTTCCAGATGCATGCATCAGATGTGTTTTCTTTGGCTTTGCTCCTCTGCTATCTGCATTAGGTACCTCCCTGTCACTCTCTGAGGAGAGAAAGTCATTGTATCCTCTAGGAGGTGCTCTTCTCCCAGGTACTATTGCAGCATCTGAAATTCCTGGACCTGCAGCAGCATCAGCAGTACCTTGCCTTATCTTACTTCTAGTACATGTGCTATCGTTTCTTGATCTGTGCCATCTCTGGCTTTGCAAGTTGCGATTCTTCAAACTTTTACTGGTACCAAAATATTGGTGGAAGTCTTCAGAATTCCCATACTGACTTTCTGGATTACAAAAGCCACGATGCTTTGTGGAAGAGCTTTCATAATCTGTACCTCTTTCAGAAGACAGACTAGGAAATGATAAATTACTTCTATTCTGACTACTGTTAGAGTCTTTCCTATCTTTATTTACCCAGTTTGTATCTGTAGGTTGTCTTTCTCCTGGAATGGAATCAGCAGCATCAGGACTGAAATTCAATGCACCTGAGAAGTGAATAAATAAAACCACAGATATAAGACTATTCAATAGTAAACATTTCTTTTCAGCAAAATTACCATACATGCAAAGGCCCAGAAGTTCAATCAATCCCACACTTGACAGAACAACTGCAAACAAGTTTCCAGAAACTAGAGTTGAATCATACAGTGCTTTGTGGAAGTTACGTTCTCTTGTCGTCTTTAGAGAAAGACTGTGATGACCCAGAATTGAGATAAGAATATAAAAACGTAAGGTGAAGAAAAACATTTGAAGCAGCACTGTACGTATACAAGACATGCAAGTATGATAATCAGTGTTTAACGTGTGCTGAAGTTTTTCCTAGCATGTTTACATACACACACAAACCTGAAGAAAAAGGGGTCCTTTAAATACAATGTCTACATCAGATTTTAATATTACACAGAACTTTGAATATAAATTAAAATCCATCAGCCAAAGAGTAGCAATAGTAAATGCTTGCATGAACTCTGATTACACTGTTCTACATACAGACATATTAAATGGTAGAGGGACTACCCGGGGCAGCTTTGCAAAATTATTTTTCTGTTACGAGGCCATCAACATGAACCACGCTTCTACTTGAGAGGTCTCCTGTCATTTCTATGTCTCTAGATAAAAGAAAGAGGTGCACGTTAGAAATCCTACGTTGCTCAACTTCGTATCACATCGTGCCAGCAGGGCCTGCCTGCAACAGGAATTATCAGGTGAATATCAGGGACAGTTTAATGGGCTGTGGCAGATTGGTTAACTCCTACACAATAGTGTAAAAAAGAGAAAAGGCTTCTAAAACCTCATAGAGGTAGTGCCCATTTTACAGGTTAGGTAGGTTACCTCTGACAGTAGGGCAGGTGCAGTTTATTCCTTGTTCAGGACAATTCAAAGAAAGAATCAAGCACTTGGGCTATGAACATAAGAGACTCTCCAAAAGGCTAATGCTATTTGGGTCTCCCAACTACCTATTATTTTAACTTTTCAGTAAAGATTGTGGAAGTTAACATTTTGAAGGGAAGAACAAACCAGAACACTTCAAAGCATTAATATACTTTTTTCAGTGAATTTCATTTACTTTCAAATGAAAGAGGTTTTTTAAACCTCTAGAAATGGTCATAACTACTAYGAGGAATTTGGCAGCCAAAGAAAAAATACAACATACAACTTCAGGGAAGTGAAGCTTTAAGCTTACTAAAAGTTAGGAATTTAAAATTACATTTAAGGATGTTCTTAACCACATAACCTAATTCACGCTTGTTTTTAAAGACAGACTCAGTTGAAATTACTTTGKTTTTTTGTCTTTGCAAAGACAATATATATAATTATAAATCATTATATACTGTTATATGATTTATATTTATTAAGAGATATTAACAGTATAATATAGTATATGTTATTAACATAACATAGTACATTATATTATTATATGCTATGCTATATAATATTATATATTATTATTAAACTAGATATAAATGGCAAATACAAAGTGTTTGGGTTTGGTTTTTTTTTAAGCTGTAATACTAACCTGATTTTGAGACAACAGAATCAGGACACCAGACAGAGGTCTTTCAAAACAGCTGGGGATTGAGTTAAGAATCAATCTTAACTCAAGGGGAGGGGAAGTGGAGAGGGGGGTGCTGATCTCTTCTTCCTGGGATCCATTGCCAGGACGCGTGGGAATGGCTCAAAGCTGCGTCCGTCAGGGAAGGTTCAGACTTGACATGAGGAAACATTTCTTTACCAAGAGGGTGGTCAAACCCTGGAACAGGCTTCCAAGTGGGGGGTGGTCGATGCCCCATGCCTGTCAGTGTCCAAGAGGCATTTGGACAACGCCCTTAATAATATGCTTTAACTTTTGGTCAGCCCTGAAGTGCTCAGGCAGTTGGACTCAGTGGTCATTGTAGGTCACTTCCAGCTGAACTATTCTATTCTGTCATTAGGACTGCAGACCCTAGTAGGTACAAAATATTAGGCTTATACATCTGAAGGAATCTGGACTGCAAGCAGCTTCCCTGGAAACATTCTATTCTTCTCATCTGAGCACATGTATCCTGTGCAAAGAACTCAAAATATAAAGTTGTCCTTTTTACAACTACACTTACTTTCATTTTTTCCAGTGTTTTGCCAGTTTCTCTTCTATCACTAATAAAGAGGACTACAAACATAAATTGTAGTCCTTTTACATTATAATGTAAACGGCAGTCATTCAGTATAAATTACTTAAAATAGTTTCACATATTTTGATTTGAAGACAGGATGCAATCCTATAATTACTTACAAACCTTATTTGAAACAACCCATTTTATTAGTTGGTTTAAGATTTCTTTTGTATACCCTAAAATTTAAAGTCTGATGGATAGATATAACAAGGTAAACCAAATGGCTTCTTAATGTTTAATAAAAACATGTTTTTCAAAAATCACACAACTTGCCTCTAAAAAGTATATTCTATTATTAAAGACCATTGTTTCTTCAGTTATGAGATGTGGTATGTAAAATGTATGCATGAATTATAAACAAATTGCTGTAGAAGGCTTTCAAAAGAATGCAGTAAATAAGCTTGATTAAGTATGTTTTGTAGATCACTAAAACATACTATCTTATACTGACATAAAAAACATGCTGGACATGGCTTTAAAATGCTGGTTTTCTAAAACACAGTCAAATTGACTTTTGAGCATGGCCTCCATGAAGCATAACCAGGACTTGAAATGTAGCTGTGGAAGTGATATTTTTGAAAGCACTTTCCAAATAATCTATTAAGTTTGAAGAAACAGATGGGAAACCAGGATTCAGATATTTAAAAGCACCTCCAAAATATGAATAATTCATTAGGATTTTTTATATCACCCATGAATAGGACTCCTATTCTTACTGTCAGCTTTTACATTATAAAAAAATTCTAAAGAAGTGGTAAATTCTGTTAAAACTGATTTCTGTCTGCCAAGACAAGAAACAGCAAAATACATATACAAGTGTAATAATCAGTAGCTAACACTGGCTCAAATTTCCTCTGACATGTTTACATGTACATACACAAAAATCATAAGAAAAAGGGAACCTCCAAAGCCAGATTCCAGCCTGTATTTCTATAAAATAAACACAGAAAATCACAGTAACTTTTGAAACAACCTCTACATTGCAGATTTTAATATCCCTAAGAGCTTGAGTGTGAATTAAAACCAAGCATATGAAACTCATATGGTTTCATGCCTGTTCTGCCATAACATTACACATTACACCACTTCAGCATTAACTGTGGACAGAGCCAGAATGCCCTAGCAAAGTTAGGAAGTCTGTGTGAACTATCCTTCAGAAAAATGATTTGATAAGGACACTTTTAAAAATATGAAGCAAATTAGTAAGTACATGTCTCATTTTAGTAAGTACAAGCTCTGCTTCAAAAACAGAGCTTACTTTGGGGACCAGTACAGCCATTAAACTTAATAACTTAGGTACTTTTTTTATGAAGACATCAATAATGACATTTGAAGGTGCCACTTAAAGACATCATGCCTAAGTGATATTTCTTCGCACAGTTTCAGCAAGCTAAATTCAATTAGATTTTGAAGAGCCATTAAATAATGTACTTTAATTAGGCAGCGACTGTATGAAGTTGATAATTAAGAATAAATATAAGAAAGAAAAAAAAATTATATTGAAGAAGTCCAGCCAGAAAAAAATACAATGGCTACAAAAGTCCACAGGGTAGCCCCTTCGGTGTCAGAGGTAGTACTTCTTTATTCTTAAATGAATTCAGCTCTATCTCCTAGATAGGAAGAACTCTGATCTTCCTTCTGAAGCTTCAGATCAATACAAAACTGAACTAAATAAACAACACTGATTAGTACCAGTCTTTCTGACTGGACAAGCACTTATTTTTTAATTGACCACTTCTTATTGAGATACACATAAATTCAACCAAAAATAGTGTCACCTTGAGTACTGTGTGCAGTTTTGGGCTCCACAATACAAGAAAGATATAAAAATATTAGAATGTGTCCAAAGGAGGGSAACAAAGATGGTGAAAGGACTAGAGGACATGACTTAGGAGGAGCAGCTGAGGATAATAGCTTTGTTCAGCCTGGAGAAGAGGAGACTGAGGGGTGACCTTGTTGCTGTCGACAGCTTGCTCATGAGGGGGAGTGGAGAAGGAGGTGCTCCTCTTCTCCCTGGAGGCCAGTAATAGGACGTGCGAGAATGGCTTAAAGCTGTGTCAAGGGAAGTTCAGACTGGATAGTATTAGGAAAAAGTTCTTCAATGAGAGGGTGGTCAAGCACTGGAAAAAGCTTCTCAGGGAAGTGGTCATGGCCCCAAGCCTTTCAGTGTTCAAGAAGTGTTTGGATAATGCTCTTAGATATCTGGTTTAACTTTGAGGTTGCCCTGTGTGGAGTGAGGAGTTGGACTCAATGACTCTTGTGAGTCCCTTCCAACTCAGGATATTCTATGATTATATGTTCTGTTTATATACTGGCTCCCAGTAGAAGACAAAGGTAATTTCTGGACAGATGCATTCAGTTTTAAAGCAATTCAAATAACGTATTCTTTCACCTAAAGACAGATGACAGTACAGAGTGCGTACACAACAATCTGTTTCAGCACTGCATATATCCAGACAAGAAATGGTCCAGTCAGCTGAACACAAAGCACAAGTTACGAGGAAGACATTCCCTGCAGGTCTTATGGTACCTATATTACACTGTACCACAAAAAAACCCAGGAATGGTGCATTAATGAAATCTGAGGCTTTTCCCATAGCATTGGAAGCTTTAAACCTCTTTCTCACAGAACATCAAGCTTGATCTTTTCTGTCTTCTCTGATCATTTTATATATTCACCTACAGCATCCTATCATTTCCAGAGATGACACAGATTTACAAAAGGTTGGATTTCTTCCTAAACAGGAGTTAACACTGTTTCAGGCTTAAAGACTCAAGCAGTGCGAYCCATTTTCATGCAAAACAATCTGCCTGCCCAAAATTTGTTGTTTATTCCAACTGTAATAGCTCATCTAATAAAAGATATGCTTCCTTCCCGCAACTCTTGCCAGAAATTATTAGAGTAAGATTAACACGCAAAATCATCACTACCACAGAATCACAGAATGGCTGAGGTTGGAAGGGACCTCTTGAGATCATCTAGTCCAAATACCCTGCTCAAACAGGGTCAGCTAGAGCAAGTTGCCCACAACTGTGTCCAGCTGGGTTTTTAATATCTCCAAGGACAGAAAGGCTACGACCTCTCTGAGCAACCCGTTCCAGTGTATGACCATCCTCACGGTAAAAAGGCTTTTTCTTGTGTTCAGATGGAATTTCATGTGTTTTAATTTGTACCTGTTGCCTCTTGTTCTTTCACTTAATACCACTGAGAAGAATCTGGCTCCATATTCCTTACTCCCTCCCATCAGGTATTTGTACACAGCACTAAGATCGCTCTGAGACTTCTCTTCTCCAGACTGAACAGTTCCAGCTCTCTCAGCCTCTCCTCATATGAGGGATGCTGCTCCAATCCCTTAATCATCTTTATGGCCCTTTGCTGGACTTACTCCAGTATGTCCATGTCTTCCTTGTACAGGGGAGCCCAGAACTGGACACAGTGCTCCAGGGGTGGCCTCACCAGGGCTGAGCAGAGGGGAAGGTGCACCTCCCTTGACAAACTGGCAATGCTCTTCCTAATGTAGTCTAGTTGGCCTTCCTTGCAGAGAGAGTGCATTGCTGACTCATGGTCTGCTTATAGTCCTCCAAGGGCCCAGTCTGCAGAGCTGCTTTCCAGCTAGTTAGCCCCCTGTATATATTGGTGCACAGTGCTATGTTTTTGTCTTTTTATGCTATTGTCCAAATTCAGTGCATCCACATTTTGAACAGAACATGAAGTTTTAGCTAGCCCATTTCAAGATGACATAGGAGAGATATAAAAGTAGGGAAAGAAATATAACTTCACCATAAGTAACTTCATCATCCTATGAGAAGTATCTACTACAGAATGGATTTTGCATAAGAAGAATAAATGTATTATAAGTTTTCACTTTCCTGTTCACCCTTACAGTGGGCTACTCAATGCTTTATAGCAACTCCCTGATCTCTTCAGTTTAATGATGCATTGTACCATGTATAATGACCCAGCTGCCACTGTGAAGACAAAAAAACCAAAATGACATTCAACAGCAATTACAGCAACTAATGGAAAAAAAATCCATTAATGGCATTAAATACAAATACCACCTGTCCCTTCTAGATGCACAGGGCTGGAAACTAGAAAGGTATATCAATGTGACTATCTATTCTACAATTGCCTTGTTTTTTATATTCTTCCCCTTTGTCTCTTATACTCGTTCCCTGGGTCTCAATAACCATTCACTATTGGCAAAATATCCTAGATGGGCTGCACATCTGCCGTGAACCAAAACTGTCATTCTTCAACCTCAACTGCTTCCCCTGATCTACCCTGAGAGCAGAAATATCTTTCATATTTAAGCTCTCAAAATCATACACTTGCTCTGCCCATGAAGATGCAGGGCAAAAGCCAGTTCCCATCCTAATACTGCACAAGCACAATTCGAAACTTACCTATGAGATGGTTCTTGATAACATAGTATGTATTACCATAACAAGGAACGAACTCCAGAACTTAATGCCATGTGACAATATCTGTGTTAGCTTAAGTATTATAACGCAAATGTAGAAATGGTGTACCATCCAGACTAATCTACTGCTTTTCAGTAAAGCTATTTTTAGCTCAGTATACCTATTTAAGACCCTTTATTTCAATACATATACGCTGTACAAAAGGTTTCAGGACCAGAGCTGACTCGCAGCCTGACAGCATGGAAGATAAACAGACAAGCAGACATTTGCCTGCACCAGCTTCCCTTTACTGAAACTATCAGTCTCTGCTCTCTGAACCATGTCCCAGGCTATTCCACTTCCCACAAGGCAGCTGTGGACCCATTTTCATCACATCAAAAAATGAACTCAAATAACTTTTCCATCACAATTGCCAAGCTACCAAGAACAGAGAAGAGACACAGAATGCTATTTAGGATATAGTCTAATGATAAACCTTAAGCTGAATTAACATCAGGGTGCTGCAAAAGTAGAGATTCCTGTTTTCTTCTTCACCCCAGCCACAAAAGTCCAGGATTCTTCCTGGCAGAAATCTAACTACTCTACAAACAATGAAATGAGTTAGCTCATCAAGTGACCCCAAAGTGACATTGATTACCCGAGAAGTCTACCCAGACTGCAAGAAAATCAAGAGACATGATGAAAACACTAAATATCATGAATGACTCTGGGCAACAGTGTTATTTGTAGTTACGCTCAAGACACAATTACATAAGGGTTCTTCTATTGTTAAGTGTCTGTAATACATGATAAATCGTTAAATGCGAGGCTGGAATATGGATCTTGAAGGGCTATTCCCCCTCCTCCTCAGCAGCCACACCCAGTAAAACGAAAATTAATCTGAACCTGCATCATAAAAGCCAGCAGGGAGAAACAAACAAACGAAAAAAATGTTTTCGTGCACTTGTGGCGTTCAGTCCCACTCCAGGTCGAGTCCCTAAGCCGCTCTCCACCCGTGATCCCTTGCCTAGATCACTCTGGGCAGGTGGCACCTGCTCTAGGCAGTCACCTCCGGCACGCCCCAGACCTCTGCCCCTAGACCCCAGCGAGACCCCACGAAACGCCGCAATTGTACAGCAGCCCGTGGGGCTGGGACAGGTCAGGCTGCCCTGTGCAGGCAGCACCGCCCTCTGCTGGGTTTCACGGGCACGGGTGGGCAGAGAGCAGTAAGTTTTCCAGAAACCAGCCGGCTCTTTGTATTTTTTCTGGCGTTCCCGTTCGTTTGTCACATTCTAGAAGCTCACACATTCCTCCTCGGGCAAAGTTTCCCTAGCGCGCCCTGTGGCAAAGGCGAGCTCAGCCATTTTGAGCGCCACAGGCGCCGCGAAGTTGCGGCGGGCGGGGGCGAGGCGGCGGCAACAGGTGGTGCCGCAGCCCGCGCCCCTCGACACGCCAGCGCTCGGCCGCGACCGCCACGGCGCGGCCCTCTGTCCGACAGCATCGCTGCGGAGCGATGACTGCTCCTCCCCTCCACGCCCAACCCACCCCACCGGCCCCCTCCCCAAGTCCCCCCCCGAGCACAGCAGCCGCGCTTACCTGCGCCGGGCCGCGCCTCCGCCATGCCAACGCACCCCCCCCCTCCCAGGTCCAGCTTCCTGGCCGCCGCGCACGCGCACAGCTCGTGCCCACCCCCGCCGGCGGAGGACGGCCATGCGCGCGCAGCCGCCCTGGAGCTCTGAGCGCGAGCGGGAGAGCAGAGGCGGGCACGAGGCGGGAGGGGCGGGGCCGGGGGCGGGCGGGAGCGCGGGCGCGGGGCCGCGTGCTCGGCTGGGTGCACGGGGCAAGCGCTGCTGCGTTTGCCGGCGCCGGAATAAGCGGGAAATCGGGAACTTTGTCTGATACTGCAAAGGAGGAAGAAAGGAAAACTAACAGCGACAAAGAGATGCTATCGCTGGCCATAAATTGGCCATTTGCTTGGCAATCAGCTTGCCTGCTGCGGCCTTTCCTTGAAACGGGCTTACTGGACTGGCTGCCTGTCAGAGCCCGGCTAAGGGGGCCAAGAGCAGGAGGGCGGGTACAGGACAGCTCGTCGCTCCCTCTCGGTGCGTAAAAGAGGTGCTTTCTCTAGGCGTAGGGTAGAAAGTAGGGATGTGTCATCAGGCTATGTATTGCATCCTGCATGCACTGCTCTAGGGAGGTGGCAGAGCCACACACTTGTCACCCCAAATGAGTGCTGGAACTTAAGCTTCTGTTGGAAAGCCCACGCAAGGATTCCCATACCACAGCTGGTGCTGCAGACAAATCTTATCATGCTCCAGCTACAAATACTCCGTAGAACTGCACTCTTTGTCATACTGCGGGTTTCAGCACCAGTGTTTAACCATTGTATGATTCACACCTCCCTGCAGAGGTTTGCAGTGCCATGGTTACAGTACATCTACAGCACAGTTCTATGCTTTTACTGCTGCAATGTGGCTCCAGAGTCCTTACAGAGCTGCTGATCTTTTCAGACACTGCAGAGTAAGTTCACCGTTCCATAGCAACTGCAGCTCTGAAGAATGGCACCTCAGGAGCACTGCTGCACACAGCCTGCATTCTGCCCTCCACACCCTCCTGGTGAAATTCTTGGATCAAAGTTCCATTTGCTGCATAGTTCTTCTCCTCCTAGTGGGCAAAGTTCACGGCTCCAAAGCCCTTAAAGAACCAGTGGGCTTATTACAGAAACACTAGCTGTTGAAATGCACCCCAGACTCCTGCCACTGCTGCAAAGGAAGCTTGCAAACTGGTATGGCAACAGCCTTATGAAGATGCTACATGTTTTGCCATGGATTTTGAGTGTGTTTGAAGTGCTTTGCTATATGTAAGCATTGTGACCGTCTGAGGTTGCAAAGAAAGGTATGTGGCAGTGGCATCCTTTCAGAGGTGATGCATGGTTTTCCTGCTGCTGTCAAGAAACTTGCAATAGTCTTCTGGTTCCCATAGGCTTCTCTGTCACTACTGTAGAGATGTGACCATAACATTCACATAGAACTACTACAAATTTTTAGCACTGCTTTACATGAATACCACAGCACTACCTCAGTATCCACACTCTTACTTGCTACCACCAAAAAACCAGTTGTGGTATGGAAAGCACTATAGGGATTTGCACCTGTATGTGCTGCTGCACAAATGCCAATGATTAGGTCTATCCAGCTTTTCCTTTGTTCCCCCTTTTCCCTTTTTATCTAAACAGTTCTGCTTTTTTTTTCCTTTCTTGTCTCAAATCTGCACTGGGCCAATCCCATCCACTCCTGATAGCCTAACTTAATTGCCCAGCATTTCTGTACAGGCATGTGATTTTATTCTCCTCTTTAGTTTGGCCAAAATAGTCTTTTTATCTTTTCCTCATCATTTCTCCTTTTCAGTGCAGGTATAGGGGCAAGGATCTCCCCACTATATCATACRCCCTCCCTTAAAACATATTTTTTGTTTCTACTTTGTCATGCTTTAATATTTATCTCCCCATACTTTTGCCATTTATCACTCATTCCTTTTCTCAGTGGCTGCTTTTTTCCATCTGACTGTCAGGAAGCAACAGGGATAGACTGCTCCATATGGAAAGTAGAGCTGGGAGTCAGCAAATTCCACAATACCTGAGCAAGAAGAGCAGAGCAAGTTCACCAACACTTTGGGCAACAGGCCAGGTTGCCAGGCAAGCCTGTAGTGACAGGGCAGCTCAAGCCAGAAGTCAAGCCAGTGGGTAAGGGTCAGAGAAGGTAGGTACAAGCATACCTGCAACGTAGTTCAGGCAGACACTAAGCACAAGAGCATGAATTTTAAAGCAGCGTGGGAAAGAATGAGGGGCAGGCACCCATTGAGGCTTCTCAAGGCCTGACAGATACTTACAAAAGTTGGCGCTGAGCCCATCCAGACAAACCCCCAGGGTGGTGGGAAGGGACATGGGGGAGATGTACTCAGGGCCCTTACAGTCACAGATCTCTCCTATATGCACCAGGGATGCTGGTAAACAGCCTTGCCTTCAAGGGAGAGGGTAGATGAAGTAGGGAAGCAGAAGGAAGGGAATCCTTAGCCATAACTGTCAGTGCCAGCATGCCAAGGAAGATAAATCTGCTAAGAGAAACATATTCACTCCTGAGCTGGCATCATGGTATAGTCATTTTTAAGGACCAGTCAGCCCATGGTGGGGTCAGTGACTGCTCAGGAGATGCCCTGACATGAAGAGAGCAAGGCTGCCATGATGCTGAGATTCTGGTGAGGAAGACGAAATGGACTACAGTCAATCAACTGCAAGTCTAGATGTTCAGCATGAGTCTCCTGCATACACACAATACCCTTTTGTGCAAAGGATTTCCTGGAGTTCCTGATTTTTAAAGAAGCTGTTCCTAGGTGTTTCCAAATGCCATTGGGGTTACAATCCCTGCAGCCAGAAGCAGTAGTTTAATACAGTACTGTGTACCCCTCCAGAAGGCAAGGGAAGAGTTACAAGGTGCTGTGGGCACAGTCCATTGCAGCACACAGTGATGTGCTGTCTCTTTTGTCCTTTCCTTCCTTGCATAAAGCCCTTACAGACAAGCAAAAAAAAGTCCACCAATATGTGCTTTCATTTAAAAAAAAAAAGAAAAGGAAACTACCTAAAAATGAAGAAGCTTGTTAAAAATGGAGGGGCGGCTAAAATAATTATGTTTTTGAGGGTTACATGGAGACTTTAAGGATACCATACTGGAGGCTCAGGGCAAGTGCATAAAAGGGGAAAAAGGAACATGCCATGGTTAAACAGCAGGGACAAGGGAGCCTGTTGCTGGGGACAGCTTTTCAGGAGCAGCCTACCAAAAGCTAAATTTGGGCATAAAATTGAAAATAGAATCCAAACTTGTGACAGATGAAAAGTAAACCACACCATGAGACAGGCCAAAAGGGTTTGAGGAACAACTTGCATAAGGCATAAAATCTAATAATAAATCCCTTTTCAAACACTTCAGGCTCTGGAAGCCTGCCAGACAGTCTGCAGCACCAGGAAAATTAAAAGAAATGTAAAGGAGCATACAGAGAAAATAACAGAAAATCTAAGTTAATTCTTTACATCTGTGTTCATGACAGCAAAGTTGGATGAGATTCCCAAGCCAGCTCTTCTTCTTTATGGGGGGAGTCACCAGGGATTGTGTCTTAAAGGAGTCAGTATGGAACATATAGGTTATGGAACATATGGTTTATGGAACATATAGGCAAAATTAATAGTAACAAATCACAAAGGACCAGATGGTATGTAACCAGCAATTCTAAAAGAATTCAAGGGTGAACTACAAACTGTCCTGTACAATCTCTAGTATAAAACTGCTTTGGTAGCAGGAGACAGGGATGTGTCAGCTGTAACATCAATTTTTTAAAAGGATGCCATAAGAAATCTAGAAAAGTACAGGCCTGATGTCTGTAGCAGGCAATTTAATGGAAAATGTAAGATAGATTAGAATTAGTGAGCATATGCATAAAGATACTGTAATAGGGATGAGTCAAAATGGCTTTTATAAAGGGAAGAACTGCCTCACAATCCTACTGAAACGTTCATGAGTCAACAAGCTTGTGGCTAAGGGAGATAGACCCTGGAATCCTGACCATGGATTTCTGGAAGGTATTTGGAGACGTCACTCATCAAAAGCCCTTAAAAGTTACACTGCCAAGAAATAAATAATTGCAGGGGTAAATAACTGGTTGAAAGACAGGAAATAAGACAGTAGGAGTCAATAGTCCGTTTTCACACTAAAAGGAGGTCACCAATAGAGTCCCACAAGGATGTGTTCTGGAACCTGATCTGTGCAACATATTTCTCAAGGATCTGGAAATGGCAGGCTGAGAAGAACTGCAAGCAGAAGAGTCTTAGGATACTGAGTGTATAGGCAAAAAATGGCAGATGGAATTTAGGGAAGCTCAATGTAAAGTAGTGCATATGGGAAGAGACCATCCTATCTTCACATTTGAAATAAAGACCCCTGAGCTGTTGCAACAGTTATAACAGGTTGCATGAAAATGTCTTCTCTGTGCCCGGTAGCGTGAAAGAAAGCAAATCAATTATTAAACATTGCTAACATTGCTAAGAAAGGAATGAAGAATAAAACAGAGAAAACATCAAGACAGTGTATAAATTGATAAATATCGTACACCAATTTGGGTCCTCCATCTCAAAAAGAATACAAAGGAATGGGGAAAGGTTTAGAAAAGGGCAAGGAAAAAGGGATCATAAGCATGCAATAGCTTCTGTACAAGGAATGACTTAGATAAACCTTCTGGAAAAGGCGGGGGGGGGGTATGATAGAGGCCTGCAAAATCTAGAGCAGTACAGAGGGAGGAAACAGACTGAGCACTGACCTTTGACAGGTGATGTCAAATTAAAGATCATTTGCAGTCCTGGCCAGGCAGCACTGAAAGAAGGTAAAATGTCAAGATTAAGCTGCACTTGACCTAACAAGTATGGGTGCCCTGATGATCCAAACAAGTTAGAAGCTGAAAGAAAACATAGTGGTGGGGTACTGATACTAATAACATGATACTAGTGACAGAACGGCTAGTCTGGTTTGAAAAAATCTGAGTGTCCATCCCAAAGCACCGCACAGGAAAATTAAGGCCATGGGTGAATCATAGCATAGCATGGTTTGGGTTGGAAGGGACCTTTAAAGGTCACCTAGTCCAACTCCCCTGCAATGAACAGGAATCAATAGACCTTACTTGCCCTGACCAGCCTCACCTGGGGCTTCCACCCACACGCTCTGCCCCATGGGCCCAGGAGCTCCACTTAAGTTCAGAACTGGGTCCCTGACTCTTGCCTGAGCTACATCATAAGTGTACCACAGGTATACTTGTGCCCACTTGTCTCCTGTTGCTTGTTCTGTCTCCTGGATTTCAGGATTGACCTCAGATCTAACTTACCACCTTGCCTTTGTCTGATGATCACTGGACTCTTGATGAAGCCTGTTATTGTTACCAACCCTGCTTGGGTACTGCACCGTGAGTGGTGAGATCACTGCCCCTGCCTGTTTTATGGTCAGTCCTGGCTTGTGTTCCCCTGTGGAGCAGTCCCCACTCCTGCCTGAGAGCTCAAGCCTCCTTGGACTCTGCGCTGAGCACCACGGGGCCAGGCCCTCAGGCTGTGCAGGGGCTAGCCCCAATGGCTCCCTACAGCTCCAGGCCCCAATGGCTGCTATTGTGGTTTAACCCCAGTCGGCAACTAAGTATCACACAGCCACTTGCTCACCCTCACCCTCCCCCCGGTGGGATGGGGGACAGAATTGGAAAAGAAGAGTAAAACCCGTGGGTTAAGATAAAGACAGTTTAATAGGACAGCAAAGGAAGAGAAAATAATAATAATGATAAAAGAATATACAAAACAAGTGATGCACAATACAATGGCTCACCACGTGCTGACCGATGCCCAGCCTTGTCCCTGAGCAGCGATCGCTGCCCCCTGGCCAACTCCCCCCCAGTTTATATACCGAGCATGACATCATATGGTATGGAATACCCCTTTGGCCAGTTTGGGTCAGCTGTCCTGGCTATGCTCCCTCCCAGCTTCTTGTGCACCTGGCAGAGCATGGGAAGCTGAAAAGTCCTTGGCTTAGTATAAGTGTTACTTAGCAACAACTAAAACGTCAGTGTGTTATCAACATTATTCTCATACTAAATTCAAAACACAGCACTATAGCAGCTACTAGGAAGAAAATTAACTCTATCCCAGCAGAAACCAGGACAGCTACCTACAGCTCCAAGCTAATCTCCAAACCCTGGCCAGGAAGCAGAGATAGGTCACAGCCCTGCACGATTCTTTAACATCCCCTGTGCCCAGAGTGACCCCTGCCCCCAGCTTTGCCAAACCCACTTCAGTGGGGATCAGGTGAGGGTTCAGGGGTTTATTAGGCACACATGGCTAATCTTTACGGCCAAGGCAATAGATACTAGCTGCTCTGCAGTCATAATCTCCTGGCTTTCAGGGTGGCCCTGGATTGAGTCACTTCCATAAGAAATGCAATGACTGTTTTCCGGAACCCTGAAGCCTTATTCACTGATTTGAAGTGGTGTCTTTGGGGACCATCAACATGCAGCTGTGGCTGTGATTGCCAGCTCCAGCAGGGAAGCTAGGTGGTTGCTGACTAGACAATCCAATTTATGCATTGGCTGTGGAAAACTGGCTGGGAAGAATGTGTCCTTAATGCTCACTACAGATTACCGCCTACTCAAATTCATTTCTTTGGTCAGGCGATGGGTGGATGGAGTAATTTGTGTAATGGTTTCTTTCTGCTGCTCCTTGCTTCTTACTCATTTTCCTCTGCTCTGGTATGGCTCACCCATGGGCCACAGTCCCCTTCAGGCTGTACCTCCACAGGTATAGAGCACCTCTTTTCAGGAGTGCATCTCCAGCTGTGTCCCCAACAATGTCTCCTTCTATGTGTTTCCTCCATTTCTCCTTTCATGTCTCCTCTGCTTCTTCTCAGTGTCTTTTCCTCTTCTCCTCCCTAAGTGGCTGCTGCTGTCTCTTAAACATGTATGAGCTGGGGTGCCATGTGCTCCTCTGAAGTTTTGGGGTGTAGTGGGTTGTTTACATTGATTTCAGAGTTATCTGGTGCTGGCTGTGACTGGCACAGGGCAATACATGATCTTCTCCTGCACATGGCACCCCTGCAACCTGCTGCTAAAGCCCTGCAATTTATGTCCAGTCCACTGCGTTACAGAAGCACAACCTTCTTGTAAACTGGCAATTGGGTTTCTTGTGTTTCCCTGCAGGAAAGTCTGCCCTGGAATCTTCTCCAGGCTGTCTTCCCCATTTCAGCACCCCATGTGGGTTGGTCTGGACTCCYATGTTCCTGGTTTTACACTGTGTGAGGCACCACAGCACAGCCTCAGCCCAATACTCCTACACCACTGCAGCTCTGTTTTGCCAGATGCCAAGATTGTACCACTACTTCAGCCTCTGCTCCCCACCCCTCTATGCTCCCAGATAAATACAGTGATCCTGTGGATGTCTGTGAGAAGAAGGAGGCAGAAAACACTACTATCCCATTACTCATGACTGCCACATTGACCTGGCACCAGGAAAGGGGGTACCCTTTGGGTACATCTTTGCCTTACAGCACCCTGAATTAGCAGCCTGCAAGGAGGTCCTCAAGGACTGTTTGGCATGTAGGTTTATCCACCCCTCCCATGTCCCTGCTGGGGCCTCTGTTTTTTTTTTCCTTCTTAAAAAAAAAAGTCTCTGTGTAGATCGCAGTGGGCTGAATAGCACCAGGGTAAAGAACTGGCACCCTCTGCCTCTTGCCCTGGAGTTCTATGAACACCTGCTGGGAACTTGCTGGTTCACAAAGCTAGACCTGTGAGAGGCCTGGCAGGAGAATGAATGGAAAACTGCTTTTCATACCACATACAGCCACTATGTTGTGATGCCATCTGCTCTCTGCAATGGTCCAGCCAACTTCCAGCACATTATAAATCATGTTGTGAAGGACCTGCTTCATTACTACATAGCAGCATCTCCAGATGACATCTTTGATATTCTGCACCACTTAAGAGGCATATGTAGACCATGTCTGGGAGGTCTTGAGTTTCCTGTGGCAGCACAGAATTCTATGCCAAACTTGAGAAATGGTCCTTTGACCAGCAGAGGATGGAGTTCCAGAGGCCCCAACATCTTGCGTATGGACCCCAAAAAAGTTGAAGCCATCACTTTCTGGTGTGCAGGCAGTGCACAGGATCTTAGGATTTGCCAACATCTATTGAAAATTCATGAAGGGTTTTTTTTCTGGTACTGTGGTTCCTACAGGAGCATTCACCTGAAGTGGGCTTGCTTTTGGTGGATGCCTGTAGCACAAGTGGCTTTTGAGAAAATGAAATGGGCATTCACCACAGGTACTAACCTCTACCTAGACCCCAGTTGGCCTTAAGTTGCAGAAGCAGATGCCTCAAACCAAGCCACAGTGACCATCCTCCCTGAGAAGGTCAGCCTTACACAGGAATACCACCCTTTTTTCTCTTAGCAGTTCCTCCCCGCTGAGAGGAATTAGAAGCTTATCTGGGATAAGGAGTGTCTTGTCAATCAAAGCTGCCTTTGAGGAACAGCAGCAATTCCTTGAGAGGGCAAAAAACACAACAGTGTTGCTGACCAACCATCAGAACATGGAATAGTATCAATGGGTGAAGTGTTTCTCTCTCCATCTTGCCTCCTTTACACGGTTCCCCTTCAATTTCACATTATGTCCAGGAAAGCAGAACAGCAAGGCAGATGCCTTGTCATGGAAGGAAGATTCAGATTTGGATGCACACCTTCTGCATGCACCCCAACCCTGTTTTCTCCAAGATATTTCATTACAGCCATGGCAGAGGATGAATTCACTGCAGAATTTTTCCTGGCCACTGCAAGCAACCTGAACCTAACACAGCATCCCATTGACACGGCCTGTACCATGGCAGGCAGCTCTACATCCTACAGGGACCACTGCAGACACAAGTCTTCTGCCGATGCCATCATGTTCCTACACCCAGACACAGGGACTGATGGATGATGCAGTACCTGATTACCTGGTGGCCCACAGGACAGGGACATGTGGCTGACCATGTCCAGGCCCACAACGGCTGTGCTTGCACCAAAAGATCACAGGGTCCCTAACAGCTCCTCCCTGCTGCCAAATAACCTTGGCTATCTGTGCGTATGGATTTAATAGCAGACCTGCCCACCTTGGAGTGGAATGCAGTGGTCATAGTGACTGTGGACCTGTTCACCAACACAGTTTACTTCATCCCCCTCAGAAAGTTGCCCGTAGCCCCACAGACTGCCTCACCCTTCCTATAGCATGTTTTGTGATGCCATGGCCTCCCAGACAGCATAATTAGTGACCAAGGGGCCCATTTAACAGCCAGATTTTTAAAGGAGCTTATGGGCCTTCTCCAAGTGCAAACCCGCCTCTCCTTCTTGTACCATCTCCCAGACAAGTCATCAGACTGAACATCAATCAAATCCTGTACCAATACCTCCAGTGTTACAGTAACTTTCTCCAAAGAGGAGAGGGTCACCATCTTCCTATTGGTAGCATTTGCCCATGCTAACAACATCCATATATTTACACAGCAGACCCCATTCTTTGCTTACTTTGGTTTCCTCCTGTGAAGTCATCCAGCCACACCAGCTGCTTCATGCTTACTTGCAAGTTGGAGATCTGCTCACACAACTCCAACAGCGTTCTAACCCCCTCATAACTCAGCTGGACAAGGCCAAAAGGGCCTACAAAAGATGAGTCTTGGCTGGTTCTTGGCAGTTCTCCTGGGACATGTTCTGCAGAGGAACAAGTATAGCTCAGGCCTCCTCCAGCTCTGTTGCAAGCTGAAGGCTTGGAATACTGGTGTCTACGGGGAGGAAGAATATGGCCAATGCTGTGCTGTAGTGTGTATCTCCGGACAACACCAAGAAACATGTCTTTCCCACTTCTGATTTCTGAGGTGCATAGCACAACTGATCTTACGTTTGCTTCTGGTGTCCCAGGTCCCAACACTGCTTTCCCTGATGAACAGCTTATGGAGGGCAAGTTCTGAAGTCCCCATACAGCCCTTTTACCCAGACAAAAAGAGGTGGCCTACGGCAACTGTTCCCTTTTACATATTGCTGAGATACCAGACCAGCCCCTCAGGGCTCCACAGAGCTTGCATCTTGGGTTGGAACCTCCAGGAAGCAGCAGCTCTGCTGTCCTAGGTGGAAGAAGGAGGCAGGTCCCCCCCCAGGCCTAAGCAGGTGGTGAAAGCTGTCTGGCATGAACGCAAACAGCAAATGAGGTAGGAACATTCATCACCCACAGACAGCATGTTGTGTTACCAGGAGAGATCATCAGTCTGCAGGTATAGAGTAAGTATCGTTTTAGAATGGCATCCATAGGGAGGTAAGGAAAGGGAGATGTGCATGGCGTACTAGAAAGACATGCTGGCAATTAGGACCAAAGGCCTTTATGCTAAAGGACTCCTGGCAACTAACTTCTGATTTGCATGCAGCAGACACCCTATTTTGGGAGAAGAAGAATTTAGCTGTATAAACATAAACTATATCTTGTTACAAAGTTTCTGAGCCTCCATAGTTCTATCTGGAAAATCTCAATGAGTAGTAGTATGTGCTGCTGAGATGCCCAGTATGAACACAGAGCATCTCCAATGCCCATGCAAAATCCAACATATTGGGCTTACCATGCATATATTTCTCAGGTAACTACACTTCTAACCAGAACGCAAGGCACTTCTCCATGTGCATCTGTCACACGTACAGCTGACATGCAGTGGATCTGTAAGCACTGAGTAGTCACATCCCTGTGATTTCTAGTCAACCTTTCCTACTTTCTGTAATTTCAAGGAAGAGAATACAAGAGGATTCTACCAATGTTGTGTCACCGAATTTACTACAATAAGTTTAAGCTTTTTTTTTAAGAAAGACCTTAAAATTTAAACATGGTGGATTTCAAATAGGTCTTTGTAACCAGTACGCTCTCCTTCCTCTACCACTTACCATTCAAATATCAGAGGCAAACAAGTAAAAGAATTCACTGCACGCAGTAGAAGTATACAGGAGGACCATGCCAGATAATTTACCACTTGGATGTTCTCCCAATACTGAGAAGAGGCACAAAGAATGATACTTCAGGAATGATACAGAAAAAATCTTTGATGTCATGGTAACAAAACAAAGAACCAGAGCCCCTCTCAGAGTTATTTTCATAATCAGAAGAAACTGTACCTCTGAATTGATGAGCAGCCTGTGGCAACAGAGTTGCTTTCCAACATCTGACAAATCAGAGAGGAAAAGAAAAAAAAAGATCTAAAAAAGAGGGATTGCAGTACTGAAGAAATATGCACAGAGCACTCAGAAAATAGGGTAAAGAAGGAGAAAGCCTGAGAAAGGAGATAAGGATATGACACATCATTTTCACCCTGAACTAGGAGTTGACTCACCCAGATTCCTACACAATGTCCATGAGACTATAGGAAACAGAAGCTTTTGCGTGTACATATCTGTATAGAGAGTGAGGGAGAGAAAGAGAGACAAGAAAAATAGGAAGAAGAGAAGTTTGGATATACCAGATAGACAGAAGGTAAAGGACTCCTATATGACTAACTGCCAGTGATTATCTAGCTGGCACCCTAATTGAATAGTATTTCTTAAGGGTCAACACTGAGGCTGACACTGTTTAACATCTTCACCAATGACCTGGAAAAAGGGACGGAAGGACCCTGAGCAAGTTTGCATATGACACCAAACTGCAGGGAGAACATGATATGCTCAAAGGCAGGCCTGTCATTCAGATTGACCGTGACAAGTTGGAGGAATGGGCCACCAGGGGCTTCATAATATATACATGGAGAGGCTGAGGTAACTGATTTTGTCTGGCCAAGAGAAGAGAAGACTAAATGAGAGATCTGATTGCTATCTTCAACTACCTAAGGGGGTTTATATTATTTTCTCAGAGAAAACTGAGCCAAACTCTTCTCTGAGATGCACAGCTAAACAAGAAGGAACAGACTCAAACTGAAACAACCGAAATTCTGACTGGAGAGGAGAAAAGGATTCTTCACCCTCAGAACAGTTAAGCAGGTTGGCCAGAGAGATGGTAGGATCTACATCCTTGGAGATTTTTAAACATCACCTGGACAGGCCCTTGAGCAACCTGATCTAGCCTGTAGTTAAATCCACTTTGAGCAGGTTGGACTACAGACCTTCAGAGGTCCCTTGCAAGCTAAATTTTTTCTACAGTGCTGTAATATTATTTATAATAATAAAATCATAATATCCTTGCCTGCTAATGTCTAAATAAAATAGCTGTTTCAAGTCTGTCTTAAATGAGTTGTTTCCTTACCTTTATTGCATCCCAGGGTACTGGGGATAGGAAGCAAGAAAAAGTGAAGATTGCACTTCCATCCTGAACTGTTGTCTCTTTAGTGAGAAGAGTGGTATCCTATTTGTCTGTGTTTCTATTCTGGAGATGTGAAGTACTTCAGAGACCTTGTACATTAGACCGTCAATAGGAGAACACCACAAGAATCTGAAATTGGCAAGAGCAGCTGAAACAAGAGATT
The DNA here is from genome assembly GCA_035582835.1 of Phoebastria nigripes. Classification (NCBI taxonomy): domain Eukaryota; kingdom Metazoa; phylum Chordata; class Aves; order Procellariiformes; family Diomedeidae; genus Phoebastria; species Phoebastria nigripes. The sequence continues at coordinate 133,506 of JAYKAV010003404.1, read as the reverse complement.
CCACTGAAAGACTGCATAGAAATTCTGTGTAGGAAGTACCTCTGCATATCACCCACAGCTGGGATAGGTGGAAGTGGCACATCTCCATGGAGTAATATTACTCATTTGATATTTTTGTTCAACATCAGGTAAGACATTTGGATGCCAGTAAAGCCTTTGAAAGAGTTTAATGTAGGCAAAGTATTAGTTATACTAGTGAAAATTCATATTGTTACAAGAACTGTAGGGGTGTAAGGTTAAAGGGAAAAAAAAACAAAACCAGGTGAGAGGGATCTTCATTTATATAAGAACTAGGAACTTCATTTATATAAATACTTAATAATCAGTCCAATATATATCAGTCCAATAATATTTCTTATTTTTTAATGGATTTCACATCAGATTAAGTCCATGATAATAGAATTTTCTGAGCACACTAAGCATTGTCCAGGGGGAACTGCAACAGCATACAGAACTACTTGGATATTATAGAGAATGAAGGGATAGCATCTCAGTGAAAGGTAATGGCTCAATATCCAGGCCATGCAAATAGTTACAAACCAGACACAATGTTTAGAAACTCAAGAAGAAGGTGGCAAGTAGGATTTTGAGTTGCAAGAGGAGATGAGCTGTCTGCAAAGTTAAAGAAACTGAGTTGCCATTATCCAAAGCACAAGTAAAACTCATCTGAAATTTCCTCATCTGGAATTTAATTCATGTACATTCCCGGTCACTATGTTTAAGAAAATGTGACTCTATCTTCTATTCAGGGAATAGAAGATTTCTCCTAAGAGATAAAGCAAAAGCAGCTCAGATTGCTTAGCCTATCAGAGGCCAAAACAAAACAGGTCAGGGTCAAGAAAAGCCAGGATAGAGTTTGGTTTTGTTCTTTGTAAAAGAACAACATAGCAGTACACAGTTGGAAGTGAGGAGAACTATTTAAGGTAACAGAAGAATTGGCAGAAGAACAAAAAGATATAAATTGGCTATGATTAAATTTATACTGGAAATTAAAAATGGGCTTCTAACAATCAGGGAGTGACATTCTGGACCAGCTCCCAATAAACAGACAGAATAAGAAATCTAAATATCTGATAATTGCTATAAAGGATTACATGTGACTGCAAGATGCTTGACTCAATGATTCAACAGATTTCTTCCAGCCCCATGTTCCTAATTTCTATATAAATTATGAATACCTGGTGGCGTCATAAACTACCACCAATATATCTCTCAATGACATTGTCTTCATCACTTTATCAAGAGTTTAATAATAAAATTCAGTACTGTATGATGACCTGGAAGCAGTAATATGTCACTGAAGCATGAAGCATGAGCAGGGATGTCATTAGCCACTACCCAAAATAAATTTTGACACTTAATGCTACTCAAGAAAATTTTCCCAGATCATCTTGTTGATCAGGTCTGATCACTGTGCTAAGCTATTGTGCTATTTGATGTCCTCAGTTCTTATATCAGAAGGCAAAGTAAACAGTCCTCCATGCAACTCAAGTTCTGATAGGCTTTTATAAAAATACCTTGGTCACCTCTCTTCTGTCAGAGTTCTTGCATGTTTTTGCATGTATTACCTACCTTTGTTTCTCCTTTATACCCTTCTCTGAATCTTTCTGATTGTGCTATATCCATTTTTTAGACTGCTGAAGTGAGAAGAGGGCAAAAAGAACAACTTACAACATATAAGATGCAGGCATGTGATGGGTTTATACAGTGGCTTATTGATAATTTCTTTTCTCTGCTTACTACCATCAAATATAATTTCAAATAATCAATAGATTTAAAAATATTTCGGGGAGGAGGGAATGGATGACACACAATGTAACTGTATATCTTTCATCCCTCCAGGAAACTAAGTTAAAATGACTTAAGAGAATCATATTAAGGTTTCCATAGAGGACGCTTTTTTATCTCTTGCAGCAATGTTTCAAACTGTAGTATAGGTAGTTTTGGATGTCTGCAAACTCATGTTGGAGGATATATGAGAAAAATTCCTTTGATGGCAGACTACCCATTCACTTATCTGTTTTACAGATTGTCATTACTCTGACATCGAATGAAGCAATAGAGTTGAATTTCCTTCAAAATGCAGGTAACTTGTTTTATCATAACTAGATTTTTATTGGTAACTGGCAAAGTTCACAAACTGTAAATCATTTAGGATTCAAAGGACAGAAGTTACTTCTGTTTTTGCGTAAAACAATACGTATGTCTAGTGTCATCTTTTTGTCACTTGAACAACTCAGATTCCACTCCTGCTCCTTAATATTTTGCATAATTTCCTATATTATCTAATGCAATGTAATACACTAAGGCTTACTAAAAAAAAACCAATTAAATTATAGCCCTACAATTTACAAAGCTTACACTGGTCTCTTCAGTGGTATTAGTTTCTGCTGATTATTTTAGCACCTGGAATCCCATGGTTTATGTTAGAGACACTTCCTCCTGCCTGGATTACTCTTCGGGATTCACTTCCTACCATTCACTTCAGAGTTGTCATTTTGGCACCACAGCTTTTCTTACACTTGGTCCATGGGACACCACATAGATGCTATAAGAAGACCAAAAGCTGGATCCAAATTTTGGTACTGAGGGTTCAAACAGATAAAACTCAGAATATAATTTTTCTTGCAATTTCCCTTGAAAAAATCAGCTCTGAAGCCCATACACTACCAAGGGGAAGATGACAATTTCCACAGGATCCCCTGCTCTTACAATTATGCATGGCTCATTCAAAGACAGGGGACCCACATTTGAGCTTAAATGCAGTTCCTGGGTCCATGGGCAGAGGGCATGTATAGAGGTCTCAAGTGAGGCTGCTCAGGGCAGTCAAATCCTACTTGTGCCCTTGGGGCTGTGCCAGCAGCCTCCTCTTACATCCTCCTGCCTCACTGTCACATAGAGACTCCAGACAAGTAACATGGGGCTTTTTCATAGCCTCTGCAAGTGGGTTCCTGTGCTGTTTTATTTATGGTATGTTTGGCATGTCCTAGGTATGGTGTGTAACAGGGTGTATGTGTGTTTGATCCCAGAGCATGCCAAGAGGACCGTTTTAAAGGGCATTTGCCAAAACAGCACACACTTGTCCACATTGCTACCTCAGTCCTATCCCAATAGCTATCCAATAGTTAGCCAAGGCATGTTTGGAAGAATGTTGGCTAATACAGCCCCAGAGGATTGTGCAAACAGTTAAACAACTGGGATGATCATATGCCCTGTTTACTCCTGCAGAAGATGATTATACTGACTCCTGAATCCAGATGCTACTGAAGTGGATTACTTAAGAGGGAGAAGCAATAAGGTTTGGTGGATCCTCTCTAACAGAGGCTATCTGTAGTTGGTTGACCTTGGTTGGCTGCCAGGTGCCCACCAAGCCATTCTATCACTCCTCCTCCTCAACAGGACAGGGAGAAAATATGACAAAAGGCTTGTGGGTCGAGAAAAGAACAGGGAGATCACTCAGCAATTACCGTCATGGGCAAAACAGACTCGACTTGGGGAAATTAATTTAATTTATTGCCAATTAAACAGAGTAGGATAATGAGAAATAAGAACAAATATAGAAACAACTTCCCCCCACCCCTCCCTTCTTCCCAGGCTCAACTTMACTCCCAGCTTCTCTACCTCTGCACCCCGAGCGGCGCAGGGGGTCAGGGAATGGGGGTTGCAGTCAGTTCATAACACGTTATGTCGCCGCTCCTTCCTCCTCACACTCTTCCCCTGTTCCAGCATGGGGTCCCACCCTCGGGAGACAGTCTTTCATGACCTTCTTCAATGTGGGTCTTTCCCATGGGCTGCAGTTCTTCAAGAACTGCTCCAGCATGCGTCATTTCCATGGGGTCACCAGTCCTTCAGGAACGGACTGCTGCAGCGTGGGTCCCTCATAGGGTCACAGGTCCTGCCAGAAAACCTACTCCTGCATGGGCTTCTCTCCATGGGGTCACAGTTCCTGCCAGGAGCCTGCTCCAGTGTGGGCTCTCCATGGGCTGCAGCWTCCTTCAGGGCACATCCACCTGCCGCAGTGTGGGGTCCTTCATGGGTTGCAGGAGGGGTATCTGCTCTACTGTGGACCTCCATGGGCTGCAGGGGGACAACCTGCATCACCACGGTCTTCACCATGGGCTGCAGTGGAATCTCTGCTCCAGCACCTGGAGCACACCCTCCCTCTCCTTCTTCACTGACCTTGGTGTCTGCATAGTTGTTTCTCTCCCATATTCTCATTCCTCTCTCTCACAGCTCATGTGCAGCATTTTTTCCCCTTCTTAAATATATTATCACAGGGGCACCACCCTGGGCTCAGCTTTGGCCAGCAGTGGGTCTGTCTTGGAGCCGTCTGGAACTGGCTCTGTCGGACATGGGGGCAGCTCCTGGTCTCTTCTCACAGAAGCCACCCCTGCAGTGCCCCCCCTACCGAAACCTTGCCACGCAAACCCAAGACACTATGATACATATCTCTTGAATGCCAGTTGTAAATAGTAAGCATTATTATAACTTAGCTATTACAGGACTGAAACAAAACCCGAGTTCTAAGCACAAAACAACTGCAGTTCAAAACACTGACTAAATCAATCCACTTTTAATGTTTATTTTCTTGCTATTGCTGAAAAGATTTGTAGCATAGTCAATACATAGTCATTGGCGTCAGAGCACTGGCTGTGAATACTGAAACAAAACCAAGATTCCAACTATGGAATAAAAACTTATCTTTCAAAACACTTACTAAATAAATAATTTTGTGGCTTACAGTTCTTGTGGCTTACACAGTTTGAATATTTCATTTTCTATTTTCTTAAAAATATTTATAAAAGAATCAGGGCTTCCTTGCCTACTAATGAAAGTATTTAACCCAGGAATAATATGTAACTGAAGCCTTATTGTGGGAAAATTTTCTGTTTGCCAAGAGAATTTGAACTGACTTAGTCTATAAAACCCCACAATTTGTTGTTTGAAAATATTCTAGTTATTTGAAACGTTCCACTTTTTGAGCTATTCCTCCAGAAAACTACAAAGCAGAAGTGTAACATGCAAGGACCAATATCCACTGAAATAAGGAGGAGTCTTTCATTAACTTCACTTTGATGAAACCCTAAAACTATCTAGGAAGAAGGTATGGTTGACACAGTATATTGAAATAGTTTCTACTTCCTTGCACAGAACCCGAGACAGGAGCAGTTCCGAGACCACTGGCCTAATCTAGAACAGAATCATAGAATCATTTAGGTTGGAAAAGACCTTTAAGATCATCGAGTCCAACTGTTAACCGAACACTGCCAAATCCAACACTAAACCATGTCCCTAAGTGCCACATCTACACATCTTTTAAATACCCCTAGGGATGGTGACTCAACCACTTCCCTGGGCAGCCTGTTCCAATGCTTGCTAAACCTTTCAGTGAAGGACCCCACTTCCTAATATCCAATCTAAACCTCCCCTGGCGCAACTTGAGGCCTGGGAAAAGAGACCAACACCCACCTCGCTACAACCTCCTTTCAGGTAGTTGTAGAGCGCGATAAGGTCTCCTCTCAGCCTCCTTTTCTCCAGACTAAACAACTCTAGTTCCCTCAGCCACTCTTCATAAGGCGTGTTCTCTAGACCCTTCACCAGCTTCCTTGCTCTTCTTTGGACACACTCCAGCACCTCAATGTCTTTCTTGTAGCGAGGGGCCCAAAACTGAACACAGTATTCGAGGTGCGGCCTCACCAGTACTGAGTACAAAGGGACAATCACTTCCCTAGTTCTGCTGACCACGCTATTTCTCATACAAGCCAGGATGCTGTTGGCCTTCTTGGCCACCTGGGCACACTACTGGCTCATATTCAGCTGACTGTCGACCAACACCCCCAGGTTCTTTTCCGCCAGGCAGCTTTCCAGCCACTCTTCCCCAAGCCTGTAGCATTGCATGGGGTTGTTGTGACCCAAATGCGGGACCTGGCACTTAGCCTTGTTGAATCTCAATACAATTGGCCTCAGCCCATCAATCCAGCCTGTCCAGATCCCTCTGTAGAGCCCTTCTACCCTCGAGCAGATCAACACTCCCACCCTACATCGTGTCATCTGCAAACTGACTGAGGGTGCACTTGATCCCCTCATCCAGATCATTGATGAAGACATTAAACAAAACTGGCCCCAATCTGAGCCCTGGGGAACACTACTTGTGAGCGACCACCAACTGGATTTAACTCCATTCACCACAACTCGCATGGCACACACATCTTAGCCCTGTATAAGTCTACTGTTGAACTCACAGGGCTTTTTAAATTCCAGATTTATAACCCTCCTCTTTTAGATCCTGTCTGCCCTTCCTACTGCCCTCCCATCCCCATGCATCCTCTCTGAACTCTGATGTGCTCATCACTTGAGATGTAATGAAGCAGAGCTTTGGAACTCCAGACCCTACCATTTCTCTTCTTCTTGGCCTAATCAAGTTAAGTGCAATTTAAAAAAAAAGCATATAGTTTACATTATTTCATACTCTTTGTTTTAAATTTTAAAATCTCTTACTTTTTTGAAGGAAATGCTTTTAATAACTAGTTTTTGTAGGGTGTGTTAAAACAGAGTTTTAAAATATTTTCTTCTTGTCAAGGAATGGGAACTTAACACAAAAAATAAAATGGCAATGCTGAATTTTCGTAAGTTTACTTGCCTAGTTCTGCATGTATTCAGAGTCTGAAGCATTGAAACTTATGAGGTTTTATAGAAGAAGTATAAACAACTACAAAATTTGGGCATCTGCAATGTTAAAACAGAATTTTGAGGATAACATTTTCACTTAAGCATGAATAGTCGCAAGAAACACTGAACTCTTCTGAAAACATCTTATCTATTTACTTCTTTCTGATAGAGCGCGGTTTCTTTCTGCAGAACCCTGCCCTTAAGTATCTCACCTAATAAAGTGCCTTGTTGCCTGACCTAACCATGGCCCCAGCCTCTCAAATCTAAACCGAGTAGCGCTCAGCTCCATTCCCCAGGAGGGGCACTTCGCATGGCAAATTTACTCACCCCAGAGGGAGTGATTCATTCCAGCGACACTGTCACTTAAACTCTACTCCTGCTCTAACAAGTATTTTATTATATTGTTGTAAAGCTCTCAAAGTAGAAAGATTGAGAAAGCCTGGAATATTCTGTTTATTCAGAGCACTTATACAGAAAGTTTCAATCTCTTAATCAAGGCCCGGTTAACCATGCAGCTGTACGCACTACTGCTAGTGAGAAGGAAGATTTAACGTGGCTCCGCAGATCTAGAGATGAATAGTGACTCCCCTGAGGAATATGTACACACTACTAGGAAGACAAGAGTGAAAAAGCAATTCGAAGTACCTGGATGAACTGTGAGCCAGAGAAAGTTTCAGGTAGACTAAAAGTTGTGTAAGCAGCAGCAATGTTGCAAAGAGCATTCAGTAAATAAAGTCCAACAGCATGAGCTGAATAGAAAAAACCCCACAAACTAATTCACACTGCATGCAACCATCTATCCTGTGTACTAGATACTGAACGACTGCTATGGGAATAATGCAATGGGACCATACCTCAACAGTAACACAGCGTGGAACAACACAGTCAGCAGTTATTACTTTGACTTCTGTTTCTCTAAGCGATCGAAAGCACGGCCTGCAATGCGTGAAGTCTCCTAGCTCGGTCTCTATATAAAGATGTTGTGTAAGTGGTAGATGCAGGCAGCCATGATGATGACAAGTGATGCTAAATATTGCCCTTAAAAATCTCTTTATGAAAGCTTGGATGAAATGAAAAGCTTGATCTCTTGCCATGAATAGCATGCTCCCAGAAGATGCTGTCTGAGTGAGCTGAACCGGTATGCTCCCATTTTAAGAACTGGTTCTGTGTATGTCAGGGAATAGCAACAGCTAAGTATGGCCATGTCTAGGCGGCAGCTCTAGCTCGCCAGCAGCCAGCGGCGGAGGAGCGGGAGGGCGGCGAGGGCGGCTCGGCTCGGCGCGGACCCCCGGGGCCAGAGTCCCGCCGATCCCGGCTCCAGCGGAGCTCGGCCCCGCCCCGCGGCCGCGCTGCCGCG
>JAYKAV010003404.1:17588-125404 GCA_035582835.1 Phoebastria nigripes | reverse complement strand
CCCCGCCCCCGGGCGCCCCGCCCCAGCAGCGGCCCCGTCCAGCCTCTCGCGCCAGGCGAGAAAAGCTACCCTAGCCCGCGCCTGCGCCAGGACCGCAGCAGCGCCCCGCAGAAGTGCCCGTGCATAAAAAAAAAAAAAATAATAGTACTCGTAGAAGGGCGCGGGAGCACTCGTTCCTTTCAGTGGGCCAAGACGGTGTTCACCGGGCGCTTTCAACGCTCGGCCTCTGCAGAGAGCACCTTCTGCCGTCTTTTCCGCTGCCACTAGTCAGGCAGTGACAGGGTCACCCTCGAGGAGGCGAAGGCGAGCTGGGTCCTTGCTGAGGCGGTGGCGCGGCGTGTGACGCAGCTTCGGCCGCGCCCCCGCGCCGCTGTCGGGGCTGGGTGGAGGGACGCGTGTGGCTGCGCGGGGCGCTGCCGGGCAGCGGGGCCGGTGTGGGGCGCGGCGGTCACTATGATGCCTGGAGAGACACCGCCGCCGCCGGCCGGGACTGCAGCCGCCGCCGCGGCCTGCGCGAACTGTGGTGTTCTCCAGCAGGTAGCAACGGGCCGCCGTCCCTGTGGCGCTGGAGCGCCTGGGGCGGGGTTTTTGCTTAAGGACGCGACCGTGGGGCGACGCCGGGCCGCTGGCGGGTGGGAAGCGCTGKGTGCCGTGGTCTCCGCTCCCGGTGCAGCGGGAGCTCGGATAGCGGATGTGCGAACGGGCTCTGTAAAAGGAGCGGCAGTGGCGAGCCGTAGCCGGGCGAAATGCGGAAAAGTAGCTCGTGTCTCTGCGGCGTGCCTGGCGGGATCTGCTAGTGAATTTCTAGGCGTATCCTTTTGAGTTTTCTTCCGTGCAGTGGAAGGAGTGTCATCGTTCACCTCCTTTCTTCAGCGCTCTTAAGCGAGCGTGTAGTTTTACAGCGTAACGCTTCGGGCAGCGTTTGTTTCCCCTTTAGACGAGGGGGAGGCCCTGCGGAGGGTTCAGAGGGCGGAGGAGGTCTTCGGGCGCACGTAGAACGGGTCTGGATTGAGACTCTGGGAAGTCTGTAGGCTCAAAGGCGCTAGATGCCGTTTATCGGTAATATTCTGCCAAAGCTTAATTTGATTTTCAGAGAAAAAGTTACGGGGATTTTCATGTATTATCTACTGTAAAGGCAAAGTTTGAGGAGCTTTTGTAGTAAAGCCTCATCTAAGTATACATACTTTCTTGTGGAGCCTGCATTCTCTATATGTATTTGTATGAATATATTTTTGGTGAATTAGTAACTTGTTCACTAAGAGAACTGAAAAAAAGAAGGCGGATTATTGTATTGTGTAGAACATTAGCAATCAGTTTGGGGGTTATTTACAGTCTATGGTACTGGGTTTTGGGGTGAAACTTCTTTACCAACTTGAGACTCTTCCTTACAGAATATAAATGAATATGTAGCCGCATTAATTGCACTGAAGCAAAAAATGATTGATGCAGAGTAAGTACAATTGCACAAGTGTTTTATTTTGTTTTGGTTTGGTTTTTATTGCTCTTAAGTTCTTAAAGCAATGCAGCAAATACATTTTGTGGAATTTAGATATTCATTAATGCGCAGAACTAAATCCTTCTCAAAATGAAAGTAACTTCTTCACTAACAGGTCCTAAATTTAGACTGTAAGACTTCTTTAATTTATGCCCTAAAACATCTGTGTGTAATTGTAGTAAAATAGGGCTATTTTGTTTAACTATAATAGCTTATATATTATTACGAATACTAGCAGAAGCAGCTCTTTGAAGGTATTTATTTCATTTTATCTGTTGTGAAGAATATAGTATGAGAACTAAAAGTCGAGCACAGGTGTATACAAACCTCTTCAACAGAATTTAGTCCAAGCATTAAGGTGTGAAATGCTGTTGGGATTAAATATCAGAATACGAAAAGTGAGGCTGAACATCAGTCAGAACAGTAAGGTTCTAAAATGCTTCTCATAGTTTGCTTTCTCTTCTGTAATTGCTTCCACTTCTTCTCAATAACCATCAACATACGATTGTATGGAATAATGTATCGAGATATGTTATGTATACCTCCAAACTATGGCCTAATATCCTTGCTATGTCTCCTAATTGTAATGGTTTATTTCTCATGTACCCTCTCCCAGATACGTGTCAATCTGGCTTTAGCGAATCTAAATTCCAGTCCTGCATTCTGGTTTCCAAAAAGTATTTAAGAGAGCCCTCACTGTCTTAACTGGGACCCTTTTCTTCAAAGCTTCTTTACTCTGTGTCCATAGATTCTTTTTCCTACCTCCAAACTTTGTGTCCCTCTTCTCTCTGCCAGTGCATACATTTCTTGTGGGAATTACCTGTCCTTTAACTACTTGCAGCTCAGCCCCTTTCTTTTTTGCCTTACTTGATTACTCTTAACTGTTGCAAGAGAAAGTAACGCAGCCCCCTCTGTATTGGAGTAGCTGCCACGGTATTTCTCTTTCTTGTCCTTTCTTCTCTCCATTCTTAAAAACCATAAGATTTGAGGAAAGGAGAGAATAGCTTTCCTTGGTGCTGTCCCGTGGCCCACTGTACACCTTGGATCAGAGTAAGTGTTACCCTCTTATGGCTGCTAGGAGAACAGTGTAAAGATTAGAGCCTTTTAGGGTCTTTTGAACTGTTTTTCTTACATTTATGTGTTCTTTCCTAGGAAAACATTCTTTTAAGTTTGGGAACTAGGATATGATTTTGTCATTATATGTATATTTTTTGATTATATGTATATTATGCTCTTTACCTAAATAATGGGTTTTTGGGGTTTTTTGGGGGTGGGTTTTTTTTTTTAAAGCTGCAAATAGTTAATGGCTACAAATTCATGTAATTGCCAGTTGATTGGGGTTTTTTTTCTATTTTAAAACAGCCTGATTTGAGGTTTGAATGGCTTGATGAAACAAAAGGGTTATATGACTACTATCAGAAAATGCAAACTAATCTTACACTTTCTATATTTATCTATAAAGCAAAAGGAAGGGCATCCTAAGACATGATTGTCAAAATCAGGTGAAAAAATAAGTAATGTCTTTTTTTTTTTTTCTTGCAGTCGTTTGCTGACAGAGTATCAACAGAAATGCACTGATATCCTTTACTTCTCTATTAGCGTTCTTACAGAATTAGTATATCAACATCTCTTATAAGAGGGCTTGAGACTTTTTATTTAAGGTTTAAATTAAGAGGTGATGCCTCTAGTAAAGAAGAGACTGGATAGGCTTTGGAAAGAAAATAGCGTTTTGGAATTAAAACTATCCACTTAAGATCCGTCTGTGTCTAATACATGGCTTAATATGGACTATTTGAAATCTGCATTGCTGAGAACGACTCAAGTTTTTTCATGTAACAGAAGAAGCTCTGCTTATTCACTTCAAACATACTGAAATGTTTCAATTAAACACTTAGTTCTGCAAGTCCTATGTTTTTTGGGTGGAAGTCTTTATTGGATGTTTCTTTGCAAGTGGTGATTGGATTGAAATATACTTAAGGATGTTTGATAAACTGTTTTTAATTTCTACCTTAACAAGAGATTACAGCTTCAATTTGCTGAACGGTAAGTTTGATTTAAACTGTTTACTAAAGATACTGTGTTCTCTGAGTCTTGGACAGTTTTAGGAGTCTGATGTTGTAACAGCAACAGCCCTGGGTCTAGGCTGAGCTTTTAATATGGTCCTTTCTTTTACCATGCTTCCTGGGCCATAGTTAGCAAAGATACCCTTGATGAGGAGAGAAATCTGTCCTTCTTCTACAATACCTGTGTGAAATTCTTTCCTGGCCCTGTGTTACGTAAGAGTCTAAAGTGACCAAGTGGAGATGCGGAGCTCATCTTTTGGTGGTAGTTAAATGTAACCGTATTTGGGGCAGCCCTATTTGTATGAAGCATTTTGTCTTAGAGTTGCGGCTGTGTGTCCTTGGTTACTCTACTTGATTATAGAGGAAGAGGCAGCATATAATCTTTATGGACTCCATCCTGCCTGCTGAAAAATCCTGCAGTTGGACTCTGCTCTTATTTCACAGCACTACCTATGTAGAGACACTTATTCCTGGCACTTCAGTGTAGGCAGCTGGGCAGTACTCCTGTGTGTCACATGCCATCTGCTTGCATCTAGCTTTAGGCTCAGTTTAATGTTTTTAAATCAGATCTTGAATTTTCTTTGAATGTAAAATGTTGGATGGAAAAATGAGAATACTTAGACTCTTAAAAGCCTTTGGGTAGCTCTCACAGCATTTTTCCATAGGGGAAAGCAAAATACTCAGACACTTGCCTGAAGAATCAGAACGTTGAGTTTGAAAGCACCCATGGTTTTTGGCAACTTTTTTTTTAATTACACTTCCCGTTTCAGAGAGATCTCTGCTCTTCGTTGCCAAGTCGAGCAGATGCTACAGAAAATCCTGCCTCTGGAAAAGTGCCAGGAAGAGTTGGGTTCCTTGAAAGCAGAGTTGGAAGAGAAAAAGGTGTGCTTGTAAGGTTTAAATAACTTGCACTTTCTCTGTTGAAGGAAATGTATATATTTAATGCTCATCTTAATGAAGCAGGCTTTAATGACCCCAGTTGTTATTTCCAGGTCATTGGGACAGGCAGCTCTGGTTTTAGGTGAAATTAATTAAATGGCAGCAGGTTTCAGATAGGCAAAAAGTTCAGGCTTTTGTAGTTCCTATGATTTTTGATCAGATTATTTGGGTTTTGTTTCCTTATTTAGGAAGGAAGGAGATAGATTCAAATTCCTTTGGTTTTCTGTTCTGATCTTATTTAGATTACTAAACTCTATATAACTTGTACTACTAAAAAGGTGCAAAGAGGGTCTGTGCAGAATAGGATTTTGCTTCTGTTACCATTTTGAACATACACTTTTACATTATTAGCTACTTGAGTTTATTCCTAATTTCTCTCCCATCCCTTATCTGAGATGTAGTCTACAGAAGAAAAGCTTTTGACTGTTCAAATCTCCTAAATATATGTATTTCTAGACATTAAATATTATTGCTGCAAAAAACACTCCACCCTCTTTCTTGTAGTTTTTTCATGCCGGTACAAGGTAGGATATTAATATTTGCCTTGTCACTGTACCTAGTTTTTCTTCTATGTTAGAACTGTTTTTTTAAATCCTCTTCCCTCAGCAAGCATTAGTAGCTGATGTCCTGACAGCACTCTTTCAGAAAAAGCAGGATTATATGTATGGTGTATAATAGTTGTGCTCTTGACTTCAGCTATCTAGATAGGTGTTGAGGCACATACTCAAAAGATAGATATAGATTTATTTGTTTGTTTGTTTGTTATAACTTCTGCCTTTAAAGAAGAAGAACAACCTGACTTTTCAACTTGCTGCTTGTCTCATTGAATATACTTTTTTGGCTATGCACTGTTTTCATTAGAATAGGTAAAGTGTCTGTTATCTATTTTTTTTGCCCTCAGTAAGGACATATTTTAACTGTGCTTTCCTTCTCCACAGAGTTCTCTCAAGATTTATCGGGAGAGTCAACTGGAATATGTTAAAATTAAAGAAGAAATAGTAAACAGTGATGCTGTGTGAGTGATGCTTCTTTTTTTCACAACCTTTTTTTCCCCTGCTTACCTCTTCCAGAACTTGGTCTTGTACCTTACCTAGTTATGCTTTCCATTTTGCTAAAATTTTTATGCTTATGGGTTCTTAGAACAGGGAGTTGATGGAGGAATGGTCTTAAATTTTGTAGCAAACACTCTGGAAGGTAGTATTAGTTTAATTATTATCCTGTCTTGAAGTGGCTTTTGGTGGTTGTTCAGCGAAGTTTTTTAAGAACAGGATGAGACTGGAGAAGAAGCTGTAGTTTCTCCAGTTTTAAGTGGTTCTTAGTCTTGGCTTTCTGTTATTGCCATCTGTTTCCACTGTGCTGATAAGTCTCTGAGGCCAATATATAAATGATATTGCCAAAGTGATCTGCACTTAAAATCAGTCCTTAAAATAATTGTTTTTACAGAAACAGCTCAGCAGGCCCTGATCTGTCCACCGTGTTTGGAAATGGGCAGGAGGGATTTGGCACCAAATGGCAGAAGCTATTTTTGCTGCCATAGTACAGAATATTGTGAAGCTGTGCCTTGATAATTCCCAAAGTTTGTTCTTCCAGTAACCAGTTACTCAAAGGCTTCCTTGTCTGGAGCATATGTGTGCATTATCATGTCTTACAGCTCTTTATGGACTCTCTAATGAATTCGTCTAATTGCTTTTTAACCCTGTTATACTCCTAGCCTCTAAATCACCTGTATCAGGGAACTGTGACTTCTCAGTATTGTATGGAAAGGTGCTTATGCTCTCAAAAGAGAACCAGCTAATACACGGCTGGGTGTTGTGAGTTTGTAGTTGTGGTTATTTTTCTGCATATGCATCACTTTGCATTTATCAACACCAATGATTGCTCTCTAGTCATTTGGAATTCTAAGACCCTTCTGCTGTTTTTTGTAGTCAGCTTCTGTTTCTGATGTGTTCCAGCACACATCCTAATGGAACTCCTACTGGTGACTCCTTCCTTCCTTCCTTGTATACTGGCTATCATTTTTAACTTTGGTGTTCCTAAGCTATTTTGGTGTTACCAGCAGGTCGAGGGAGGTGATCATTCCCCTCTACTCAGCACTGGTGAGGCCACACCTGAAGTACTGTGTCCAGTTCTGGGCTCCTCTGTACAAGAGAGATACGGGCATACTCGAGAGAGTTCAATGAAGGGCCACGAAGATGATCAAGGGACTGGAGCATCTCTCAAATGAGATACCCTAGTATCTTTACATGGCTTGTGAAACATACGCTACTCACAAGCACAGCAGCAAGCCACTATCATCCAAAAGATTGTACAAGCAGACTAGCATTGTTGTCACTTGCTGTTGTCACTACTTCTGCTAGACTGCACTTATTTCACATAGAGGTACTCTATGTCCTGTGAGCTTAAAGGAATCTTTAGCACATCGTCCTATCTAAGAGCAGCAGAGAGCAGCTACCCCATGGCTAACTGCGTCTTAAGAGGGAACTGACCACCCTAATGTGCTGGCAATAAACCATGTCAGTATAGATATATCGCCTGTCTCCTATCTGTCACTCATATCTTTAAGAAGGAGGAGCCAGGGAACTAGAGGCCGGTCAGCCTCACCTTTATCCCTGGGAAGGTGACAGAGCAGCTCATCCTGGAACCCATTTCCAGGTACATGGAGGACAAGAAACTCCTCAGGAGTAGCCAGCATGGCTTCACCAAGAGGAAGTCATGCTTGACCGACTTGGTAAACTTCTACGATGGACTGATGTGCCTGGTAGATGAGGGGAGAGCAGTGGCTAGTGTCTACCCAGCCTTCATTAAGGCCTCTGACACTGTCTCCCGTAAGAGCCTCATAGCCCCTCAAGCTGTTGCTGTAGGGGCTGAATGAGCAGACAGTGAGGTGGATTGAAAACTGGCTGAATGGCTGGGCCCTAAGGGTGGTGATGAGCAGCGCAAAGTCTAGTTGGAGGCTGGTAACTAGCAGTGTACCCTGGGGGGAGAGGAGGAGGGCCGCATACTCAGTCCAGTCCTGTTTAACATCTTCGTTAGTGATCTGCACGATGGGGCGGAGCGTACCCTCAGCGAGTTTGCCAATGACACAAAGTTGGGAGGAGTGGCTGACAGGCCAGAGGGGCATGCTGCCATCCAGTGCGAGCTTGACAGGCTGGAGAAATGGGCTGAGAGGAACCTCGGGAAGTTCAGCAAGGAGAAGTGCAAAGTCCCGTACCTGGGGAGGAACAACCCCACACACCACTATATGCTGGGGGCCACCCAGCTGGAAAGCAGCTTGGCAGAAAAGGACCTGGGGGTTCTGGCGGACACCAAGTTGAACATGAGCCAGTGATATGCCCATGCAGCAAAGGTGGCTACTGGTATCCTGGGCTGCATTAGGCAAAGTATTGCCAGCAGGCTGAGGGAGGTGCTCCTCACTCTACTCAGGTGCTCACCTCTACTCAGCACTGGTGAGGCCACTCCTGGAGTACTGTGTCTGGTTCTGGGCTCCCCAGTACAAGAGGGACACGGACATACTGGAGGACCAGTGAAGGACCACAAAGATGATTAAGGGACTGGAGCATCTCTCCATTGAGGAAGGGCTGAGAGAGCTGGGACTGTTCAGTCTGGAGAAGAGAAGGCTCAGGCATGATATTATCAATGTCTATAAATACCTGAAGAGGGGATGTAAAGACGACGGAGTCCCGCTCTTTTCCATGGTGCCCAGTGACAAGACAAGAGGCAACAGGCACATACTGAAACACAGGAGGTTCCCTCTGAACATCAGGAAACACTCTTTTTACTGTGGGGATGACTAAGTACTGGCACAGGTTGCCCAGGAAGGTTGTGGCCTCTCCATCCTTGGAGATATTCAGCAGCCATCTGGATATGGTCCTGGGCAGTGAGCTCTAGGTGGCCCTGCTTGAGCAGGGTGGGTTGGACCAGATGACCTCCAGAGGTCCCTTCCAACCTCAACCATTCTGTGATGCCATAGCTATTTTATATACCTTTGACGCTGAGGCCATTTTAAGCAGAGAACTCACATGAGTTCAGTAATTTGAGAGCTGAGTTTCTTCAGAAGCGGAGTTCTAGTGAATTGTTCATAAAATGAATGTTAATGTACAGTCACTGTAAAATAATTTAGGTCAAAAATTATCTCTCAAGTCCTTTCGTCCAATCTGCCATTCAGAGCCAGCGTCAGTTAGGTTGCTCAGGACCTTGTCTAGTTGAGTTTTGAATATTTAAAGCATGGCAATTCCCCAATTCTGAGCTTATAACAAGCGTGATAACTTGAGACAAATACGCATGTCCACTGTGAAGAAGGTTTTAAGTATGAAATCACTCCTACAGGCAAGCTTTGAAAGAAGTACGCAAAACGTTAGACTGTTCCAGAAGTAATCATTAAATTAAATGATCACATTCTCTCTAAGGATGAAATAAATATGACAGACACAGTTGTTGTTTGTATTTATATTTTTCAACTTTTCAGTATTACAAATAGAACCACATTATGGGTTTTGTAGTTTGGGTAGATTATAATACTGTATGTATTCTGCTTCTGAATACAACTTCTGTTAGCATAGCTTTCTGTCAGCTGAAGTTGTGCATGCATCTTTAAGTTCAGATAGGAGCTCAAATTGTGTCGTGTAAGAGGAGTTCTGTCCAAATGCGTCATCTACAAACCTTGCTTTTTGTGAATTAATAGATTTAACATCTACCTATTTTCTTTCTTAATGTAATTGCATGTGTTGATGAAATTAGTCAGTATACTACTGCACCTGTAAAAGTAACTGTTTTGTCTGTAARTATCATTGCAATGATAAATGTTGGCATTTAGTGGCTGTCTGGTTATTCAGATTCTTAGTTGTTTGTATCATAGAATTTCTATCTTGAGTTGAAAGGGACCTATAAGGATCATTGAGTCCAATTCCCTGCTCCTCGCAGGACTACCTAAAATTAAACCATATGACTCAGATGCTCCTTGAACTCTCACCAGCTTGGTGCTCCACTTCCCTGGGGAGCCTGTTCCAGGGACCGACCACCCTGTCAGTGAAGAACCTTTTCCTAATGTCCAATCTGAACTTCTGCTGGTGCAGCTTCATTCCATTTCCTCGTGTCCTATCGCTGGTCACCAGAGAGAGGAGATCAGCACCTCCCCCTCCACTGCCCCCCCTGAGGAAGTTGTAGACTGTGATGAGGTCACCCCTCAGCCTTCTCTTTCTAAGCTGAACAAACCAAGTGACCTCAGCTGCTCCTTATAAGTCTTGCTCTCGAGACCTTTCACCATCTTGGTCACCCTCCTCTGGACACGCCCTAATAGTTCGATGTCCTTCTTATATTGAGGTGCCCAAAACTGGACACAGTACTCAAGGTGGGGCCACGCCAGTGTGGTGTAGAGTGGAACAATCACCTCCCTTGACCAGCTAGCTATGCTGTGCTTGATGCACCCCAGGACATGGTTGGCCCTTTTGGCTGCCAGGTAACACTGTTGACTCATATTCAACGTGCCATCAACCCAAACCCCCAGATCTCTTTCTGCAGGGCTGCTCTCCAGCCTCTCATCCCCCAGTTTGTACATATAACCAGGATTACCCCAGGTGGAGAATCCGGCACTTGCTCGTGTTGAATTTCTTATGGCTGGTGATTGCCCAGCTCTCTAGTCTATCCAGGTCTCTCTGTAAGGCCTCTCTACCATTGAGGGAATCCACAGCTCCTCCTAGTTTACTATCATCAGCAAACTTACTTAATGTACACATTCGATTCCTGTGTCCAGATCATTTTTAAAGAGCACTGGCCCTAAAATTGAGCTCTGGGGAACCCTACTGGTGACTGGCTGCTAGCCTGATGTAACCCCATTTACTGTAACTCTTTGAGCCCAACCCCTCAGCCAATTGGTCACCTGAAGTATTATGTTCTTGTCTAGCTGTGTGCTGTACATTTTGTCCAGAAGGATACTGTGAGAGACGGTATCAAAAGCTTTGCTGAAATCAAAAAAATCCCACATCTACTGGCTTCCCTTAGTCAACTAGATGGGTGACCTTGTCATAAAAGGAAATTAAGTTAGTTAAACAGGACTTTCCCCTTGTGAACCCATGCTGGCTATGACCAATGACTGCGTTGTCTCTCAAGTGTTTTTCAATAACTCCCAGAACAACCTTCTCCATAATTTTACCTGGTACTGGAGTGAGACTGACAGGCCTGTATTACCAGGGTCTTCCTTCTTACCCTTCTTGAAAATTGGGACATTTGCCAGCTTAGTCAACTGGGACCTCTCCAGACTCCCAAGCCGGTTGAAAAATAATGGAGGGAGGCCACACAGACTTAAGAGCTGGAGCAGCAAGTCTTGAACAAGTTCAGAGTTGGCTGGGAGTTTATCATTCCCCCAGTCACGGACTTCCAACACAGGGCTCTGGGGGTCCCAGGGCCCATCATTGGTGTTAAAGACAAAACCGAAGAAGGTGTTAAATGTCCCTGCTTTGTCCACGTCCCTATTTGTTAGGTGACCGACCTCATCAAGTAATGGACCAATGTTATCTCCGATCCTTGTTTTGCTGTTAACATATTTTAAAAAGCCCTTTTTGTTGTCCTTCAGAGTACTGGCCAGCTTGAACTCTAATCAAGCTTTGGCTGCACGAATCTTCTCTCTACAATGGCGAAATGCCATCTCTGTAGTCCTCCCATGTCGCCTGTCCTTGCTTCCAATGTCCGTACATTGTAGATGCAGTACTTCTGTGCATTGGTCAGAAGATAATCTACAGAGAAACAGAAGTTCGTTACTTGCTGTTTTTTAAAGGACAACTCCCCCGCCTTTTTTTTTTTTTTTTTTTTTTTGCTGCAAAGATGTTTTATGAGGATTTTTTTCTGAAGTTCTCACCTATGGCTTGACTGTCAAAGCCATCATCTGAGTATGGAGAGAGTTAAGTATGAACCTGTTCAGGCTGAGAAGGCCCAAGAGCATCGGTCTGTTACTTTATACTATAAATGCTTTGACTACTGAACATGTCAAAGGTGGTCAGTCATCCTGTTTCTGAGTGGCTTTTCAAATGTATTCCAGTTAATGTCTGAAGTGATGATTAAAGCTTGCACATCCAGAAAGACTTAGGCTGTAAATCTCAATCCATTATACAAGTTTTAATGTGGGGAATGGATGAACTCTGTTCTTCGTCAGGAAAGTGATCAGTGAGCATTGGTAGCTTGTGTTTGTCAGGACACAGCCCTCTACTTATCACAAGAGTTTAAAAACCGTTTCTGGGATTTTGGGATTTAACAGAAGGAAATAATAGAAGTGTTTACATTTTTTTTATTATTTTCTAGTTCTGTGTATGTTTTACATATAAGATAGGGTTGGAAATGCTGAAGTCAAAATTGTTCAGGATGCATGATTTTTTTGGTTTTGGTTTGGCTTTAGTAAACACCTGGATATTCTGAACAAAAAGCTGGGGGACATAAGTGATCCTGAAGGCTATTCCTAATTATCTCATTGCTTAGGTCTTATTGATTTTAAGCAAGGCTTAATCGTTTTTAAGGAGTAAAACTAAGCTGTCTGCGTTACATCACAGAAATGCAAAAACCAGAAGCCAGTTTTCTCAGGTTGTGTTTGTAACTCCAAGTTGTAGTTGAAGGTATATTTATGTACCTGGATTAGTGGACTGACTCTCTTAAGAGCAAACTCTACCTCTGTAACAGATATAGCTGTTTGTGTGAGAATGTCAGCAACATGCCACTGATTTAAGTTTTCAACTGCAGGGACACATTGGTCTCACAGGTCCTGGGTCTAGGAACTGTGTTTTCTCTGAAATGGCTAGATTTTTTTTTTTTTTTTTTTTTGGCTTTTCATGCAACATAATTCTATACAAAAATGATGTGTTAATGCCTTCTTTTTAACAGGAGAAAGAAACTGGAAACAAAAGTGAAGAAACTTGAAGGTAACTTTCTACATTGTGTTACTGTGCTGTTGTCCTACTCCATCTCTTGATTCCTTTTTTATCCAAAGAAGTAATTACAACTTTCTAACTGTGAGGCCCCATGGAGCAAGGCAGGGCAGTACTATGTGTGGTGCTTAGTCTCTGAATTACATCAGCCCTCCTGCAAAATGTTTTCTGTTGAGTATCTTAGGCACATGGTGTAAATGAAGTTGGAAGGGAACTTCTGGTCGTGAAAACCTCGAAGGATGGAGTCTGCCCAGCCTGTCCAGGCAACTTGATTCACTGCATGACTGTCTTCATGGTGAAAAAGCTTTTCCTTATAGCCAGTTGGAAACTCTCTTGTTTCAACTTATGCCTGATGTCTCTCGTCATCCCGCCATGCACCACTGAACAGTCTCATTCCATCTTCTTGATACCTCCTTGTAGGTACAGGAAAGCTGCTCTTGGATCCCTTCTAAGGTTTTTTTGTTATTTTTTTTTCCTCTCAAGCTAATTAAGTCTAGTTCAACGAGCCTGTTTTCATAAGGCATGTGGTCCAGCGTTCTAATAATCTTGGCAGGATTCTTCTAGTTGTGTTTATAATCATATTTAAATATGTAGTGATCCCGACACATGTTTTCTGATTTTTAAATATTCTGGCAATTGGTTTTTGGTTGGTTGGTTTGTTTGTTTGTTTTGTTTTTAAGTAGAGATAGAGCACTTGCCGCATGGCACTGTGTTTTTCTTGTTTTGCTAGTAGAGGGTGGATATGCGTAAAGCATTCTGATACTTAACTTGCTGTACTGGTAGTTGGCAAGGCAAATATTTTCATTCATGGCACACTTACAGCTGTGCTTACCACAGTTTAAAGTACAATGAAGTGAGTGACTTATATCTTGGTGTTAGAAACCCCCCAAATCCTACTGTAAAGTACAAGTAGAGGGTGTTTATTTTGATGAGCATTTTGGAGTTCTGTTACATGGCAGCAAGGTGTTTATACCCTCTTGCCCCCAAAAATTCCAATTCTGGCAGAGCTAGAACAAAATACTCTGAGATAGTTTGCATTAGGTCCAATTTGAGTGGCTAGTTTATCTGTTTTGTTCTTTTCTGTGTTTGTTAAATATCCCAGACTCCGTATTTTAGCCTGGTATCTTTTGTCAATCTGAAATTTTCCCATGATTGTTTTCTGTCAGCCTACCACCTGAGCTGCCTTTTTAATGCTCTTTCTTTTGATATGCTCTCTTCTATGACCTGATCTGATCAGCAGGCAAGTTCCATCTGTCTTTTCTCTGCTATCCGTGTATCAGTCACTAAGCTGATCTCTCAGGAGTTCTCTCAAGTATCTCTCTCGCTTGAGAATTTCCCGAGGAACCTCACATTCAATCCTCACTTACCTGCCTTGTAGTTTTTATTCCCACCCGTCTGCACTCTTCCCAGGTGTCTGTTAGACATCAAGAGATAAGGTACTCTTCTCTGTTTATTAGTCTTGAGTGCTATCTACATCTTTCTAATGCAGTTGGCTATGGTGTTTTCATCTTTGAACCAGAGCCCTCTTTTAAATAAGAGAATAAAACACATGAAAAAAATATTGCACCTCATTCTTAATTTTATTCCCTTTTTTCACTTACTGTATATTGTTCTACAGTACAGTATCATTACAATATGACCCACTCTTCATTCTTGCATGTAAGTGAGAAAAGTAATAAATGTATTTCAGTAGTTTAGAACAGTAATTATGCAGTGGAAGATGACATACTTGTATGCATGAGTTGTTGTCTTAATGAGCCAAAATACAACTTCAATAGATTTGTATTTCACACTATTTTTTTTTCTGGTAATTTGATTTGCAAACTGGTGACCAATACTACTTAAATTAGTTGTCTCTCATATTGTAGTTTCTAACTTGAATTTTGGTTCTCTTTCTTGAAGAGGCTGCAACAAAGCATACACAGGACTTCAGACAACTGAAAACTGAAAAGAAAAGGCTTGAAAAGGAGCTAAAGAAGGCACAAGTAAGACTTTCCTGGTCTTTTGGATGAAGCTTCTTTTAGTATTTCTGGGGGGAAAAAAGGAAGCTACTAGTAATAGAGATACTGAAATAGTAAAATTACATTTGTTGGGAATATTGAGTAACTAAACATAGCAACTCTGCTTAAGAGAGAGAAATTTTCCAACTGAAGCATGACCTTTGAAATGTTCATTTAGATTTCATGCTAATTAAGAGTAGATGCTCTACAAACTACGTATGGCATGAAAAATTAATGTTATTTAATTTTAACAGGGAAAACTTGATGGTGTACTTAAAGAGAAGTGCAGAAAAGGTAAGTGTTCACCTTTGATTGCCTTCAGATTTATGTATGGTATTGTTCCATTTGAACATTTCCTTTCCTCCCTCTCCTCTTTTTAGTAGTTAAGCATGCGGAGACCCAGAGTTCAAGTGAAGATCTTACAACAGATATAGACAAAGGTAAGATTTTTTGCAAGACCGTTCTCTGTGCAGAACAAACCATTATGAATTTATTGCAACTCTCTGGAGTTGTATTTTTGGAAACGGAGGATACCGACAGAAATGCTGTAAGAGCAGATGTGGTTGATACAGCTATGTTACACTGATGAAGGACTAATGTAATAGATGACTATTTTCAGTTTTGCAGTAAGGAAAATACTTGATTCATTAAAATGACTAGTCTACCCCATGCGTGTGTGAAGTCAATTGATGTGCAATTATAAAACAGAATGCAAACACTGAGAAAAATACAAACAATATCAGTCTTTGAAGCTCATTGAAATAAAGGAAGCATGCAAAGCAACAGACACAAGATAGGAGTGTAATCTGCTACAATTTCTATGTGAGGCTCTGTAAATCAAGTGGAAATCCAGGATGTATAGTTGTTTCTTATCCTATTGACTATTTTTTCCCTAATGATCTGAAATATCTGCTACAAATTATCTGAATCTAACTGTGTAATGGAGCAAACTCCTAAATTTCTCTTAAAGTACTGGGGCCAAACTTTAAGCAAATTTATTTTTTGCATTTTTGCAGTCTTTTAAAATACTGGTATTGCTTTTGAATTGTTTAGAAATTCTGAAGGCAATTTTCAGGCAAAAGAACTTCCCTGTTCTATTTCTTGCTTTGTAATATTTGTTTGTTGCCAAAATTAAACTGTTCTGAAAAAGGTAGACCTTGTCAGTTCTTGTGTGTTGGCATATTTTTACTGCCTTTTGGATTGTACTAAATTGGTACCCAATTTCATCCTTCAATTTTTAATTAATGGCAAAATGGGAAAATTAAGATCTAACCTCTAATTTGAGCTTCAAATAGCAGCAAGGCTTTATTACTAATGAGAAATTGTTAGTGTTGTTAATAGCTGTCATGCAAAATTTGGCAGGTTTTCCTCTTACGTGCTGAGTTCTTTTTAATATGTCTCTTCATAAAATAGTAGCAGTTTGCTGTGGTCTTTGATTTAAAGATTTAGCACAAAACCAGTAGTCTCGGTTCCCGATTGTGCATCTGATAATAGTTTTGGCATAAGTAGGTGAGGTGCTTGTGTATTTTGTTGAGTTTTTGGTCTGTTTCTCCCTCTCCACCTGCCCTTCTGGTTCTGGAACTAGGTTGTTTGGCATCACCTAGCAATGGTGCTGTTAGGACTCCAGACAATGTCTACTAATGTTGTGGCCTGATAATTAATTCAGATACATTTAATGTGCTGTTACTCCATGGTAAGACTAAGATGAGTTACTACTGAGTGGGCATAAAGAAAGAATGTGATATAAATACTTTCTTCCTAAAAGATTTTCTCCCCCATTTATATTCATGTCACCTGAGTTGTTTTAGAAAGCTGTTTGATTTCACTAATGCTACATTCAAATCTGCTTTTACATTTTACTCTAGGGCTGCTACAACTTTTTGCCACCCTCATGATAGAAAGGAAAAGCTAAAGCATTCTGCAACTGTTCCTTCAGTCTGCTGTGTGGCTATGGCCAATACAGGATCCATTCCCTCAATTGCATTTAGCATTTTCCTTTCTCTGAAGCTAAAATGCCCTTATGTCCCTTGTCTTAATTTTTGTTGAGGGTATTTTGTATTTTGTTGTAGGCATGTCTGTGTTCTGAGTAAAAATAAAGAAACATAAATTCTTAGCTCTCTGAGCAATTGAGGTTTTCCTCAATTTATAAAAATATTTATTTTAACAGAAAAAATAAAGCTCTTGTTAGAAGAACTCTGGATGTGCATTGACAGTGCAACAGGAAAAAGAGAGAATCAGGAAAATGATCCTGTCTTGGGTAAGATGGCATGCAGTCTTGGCCTTTTCCTGAAGCTGTCTCTTCTTCTGACCAAAAATAAATATTGGTGCATTTTTTCAGCTTCTGTTCAGGATAAGGCATGGCCTGAAAAAAGACGACTGACTGTTACAGAAGGTAAGTTCCAGTAGATGTGAATTTGTTAATATGCAAGTGCATTAATTTAGTCTTACTGGGATATCATCAGGTTGGGTACTGTTTGCATAACACTTTTTTGACAGACTTAAATACTTTCCTTGGTGATTGCCTGGTCAAGTACATGTGTGATCAGAATATTTGAAAATAATTGCAAATACTAATTTGAACAGCCAAGTAAACTGGAATGATCTTCTAAATAAAAGCAGTTGTAATCTGCTGTTGCAATTGAGAAATCAAATTCTTCTTCTATAAGCTGCTTTGACTATTTCTAAGTAGTCAAAACTCACCTCTCATGTTTATACCTTAATTATTATATCATTATAAACTGCAGTATATAATGTGAATTACGGGATGCAAGCGCTCTTTTTAGTCTGAAACAAACACATGGTAACATAGTTGGATTGTAAAATTTAAGAAGCTGTTACCACCATTTTCATTCATACCTGTCTGAATAATAATAGATAACGGTGCATTAATTTTCATATTCGTGATACAGAGAAACAAAGCGTATCATTTGGTGATAGCTTTAATTTTGTAACATGATATTCAGTATAATAATAAAAAATAATCTGAGTAGTTGTCCACATGCACATTCACAGCAAACTTGAACTGCTTTAACTTCACATAACAGATGTCATTTTCCTTCTGCCCTCAAGAGTAATAGATGCCTTGAAACTGCATTAGTATTTCTGTAGTTGTCTCTCCAGAGTGTGCTTATTAATCTTTCATTTTTCTTTTATTTTCTCTACTACTTTGGTTTTCTGTAACTCAGGCTGTAGAGATACTGTCTGGGATCCAAGTCCTGTCCCATCTTTCCTATTCACATCTTCTCAAGGAAACTACAGTACTTTCACAAAAGGATGCAATTGTACATAACAGTCCCTTCTAGTCAGTCCCTCTTTTGCTTTTGTTGGAGTGGCTAGATATTGTAGAAATACATCTTTCTTTCTGTTGCTTTGGGTTTGTTTTTTTCTGTCTTTAAACCTAGGACAGCTATCTTGTTGTTCTGCCTCTCATGAAAGTGGCCATTACCTTAGATTCATAATAGCAAAATGCTTATGTTTACAGATGCAATCCTCTAGCAAAAAAAAGGATCTTAATGAGTTTGCCCTAATTTCTTGTCGCATATTATAATGGTTTCATCTTAGAGAGCAAATCAGCTTGATGGTAGTATTGTTGAAGCATCTTTTCCAGAGAATGTCAGTTCATCTGTCTGCCTGGATCTAGCCTTTCAGAAAGATACCTCTTTGGCTGATTTCTTAGTACACACAAGTGTGCTGTAAAATATCCAAAGCTTTGCACTACAGTCAGTGCCTTCTCTGTTCCACCAAGGTTGATACCACTTTGAATGGCTTTCTTGAAGAACATGTTCATGTATGAAAACTGGAAGACCCATCAGGCTTTCCATTCATGCTTTTTCCAAGAAATGTGCCGTTGTGAAAGCCTCATAGGACAATGAGGTTTTGCCAAACTTAATTTAAAAGCATTTTTGCTTGATCTTGGTAATATTGTTACAAATCTGCCAGTAATAAAGTTGACTGTACCTGCAGTTGACCATCAGACCAATAACCTTAGACCATAATCTAAGGTTAATAAGACATTGCTGGTTTTTTAGACTTCAGAAAACTGTTTCCCATGTAATTTGAGCATAAAGTCACCCACATTGTGAATGGGCATGTGAAGAAGCATTTGAAGAATCTTGTAGCCCAATGCTGAAGATTTTTGTAATTTGGATTCTCCAACACGCACTGTTCGTATGCAGGCTTATGGTGAGAGGGGATGAGGAAAGATGGGAAGACCACGTCTGGGAGGAGCTGAGCCTCTTCAAGTAGTATGTATAACGGGGTTCTGAGCTAAATCTGGCCTACTGCAGTGCTATATCCATCTTATCTGATCTTCCTTTTCATTTGTGATCCAGGATAGGGGAGAAGCTGCATATAGATGTTAAGAGCGGGGATGGAAAGGAGCACACTGGAGGTACCTTGGTGTCTGCTTTAATACCAGATAAAAGGAGATACAAGGCAGTGGCATTACATGTAAAATACAAAGATAAGACCAAATCCCTAAGGACCTGTGTGTGTTTTATGGTCCTGAGATTAAAGTCCATAGGATGTGAGTGATTTAAGAAGCAGACCTGTTTTCTGTCTTTAAGACCATATGAAAATCTCTCAAGATAACATCTTTTTAGATAGTGTAGCATTGCGCATTTAGTTTCAGGTATGCAATGTTCATCCTAATTATTTGTTTCATATGATGGGATGTGTGGATTTGCTGTCTCAGAAACAGAATACTGTCTGTAGCTCTAAAGAATACCTAGTGTATAAAACATCCTGAAATTCACATAATTGGAAACAGGTTAAAAAATCGAGGCTTGTTGGCAGGGCATTAGAAACTTTCTGTGGAGGGATTTTTCCTCAGAGAAATACTGCTGTTTGTCCTTAAGAAGTGTGCAGTTGCTTCTGCCAGGCATTTGCAGTCACTGTGCTGATAGTGATGAGTTTTTGCTGTAAACCAGAAGAGATTCTATGGCTAGATGAATTATTTTGATAAAATAGCCAGCATCTTAATCTGGTCCTTCTTTTTGAGAGAACAAACCAAGACTTGTTTCAGAAAGTTGCTTTGTTGTTTAGGGTGGGGAGAGAAGAGGACATTGTTTTGCAACGGTGAATTGCCCTGCAATGTGGACAATCAGGAGCAAAGATTTGAGTTGTATAATTCAATTTGTTTAGTCCCAAGGCAACCTATGTTAGCATTGGATTGCTTATTTCATGTCTGCTCTCCTTTCTCCATTCTTCATCAAGAAAGTATTTCACAGTAGTGTGTGGTAGATTTTGATGGTGTTTTCAGATCAGAGTAATCTTAACCTTCTCTCAGAAGTGGGAGAAGGCAGCAATGTAAGGGTTTGAAGCTATGTGGACTAGATTCCAGGTTGTAGATTTGAGGAAAAAACTTAATCATTTCAGTAAGTGACATAATGAAAAAGAGTGCAATTCCGTGCATAAAGTAAAATTTGTCTGTGAAATATGGTCTTTGAGAGGATCCTTCCAATGAGAAGGGCTTTTCCTGGACCTGAAGTTCAGGCCAAGGTGCTAAAGAGTTGACTGTTTCCTGTAGAGAAGTTTACTATATCCCGAACCTTTGAAAATTGCTATGACAACTCTTCCTACAGATAAAGGGGTAACCATGAGAAAAGCTCCTCATTCCTAAAGAAATTCAAACAAGGACTGGGTTGGAAAGGGATTAGGAGAGAAGGATGGAGAATCTCTTAGTTATTCAGAAATTATATCTTTGATCCATTTCTCAGAGGGAACTTTTCAGTGGATGGTATTTATCAGTATTCTTGGGCTCCATGTAGGCGCATGACTGATCTTGAGAGTATAGATAGGATGTAAAGTTCCTATTGTGTAGTTTACTGTGCAAAGTAAACTTCCCAATTGTCTAATTGAAGGTCTTCTAGGGGCAAAATAGGGAACTGTGTGTTTCTGCCTGCTTCAGTGTGGAGAAAGTTCTGAGCTTAGAACTGGTTGGCACAAAGGAACATGAAAGAAATCTAAGATACAATCTAAGATTATATCTTAGAGAGAACCACCTTCTGAATTTTCCTTCTTTTCTTTGTTCCTGCTAAGGAAGGATCTCCTTTTCCCTTCTATGGTCTAATGGGACTCAAATTGTAAAAGGAATCTAGGTTTTTCATGACAAGATGTAGAACATCCTAGAAGCTCTGTGTGACTGTAGCTTGTAAATAGCTTTGTAAAACAGTGTGTGATCTTAAAACTTGTAAGATGCTGCTTTGAGCAAAGGACATATCAGAGCTTACTTATCTTTGCGGAAAATGAGGTGGTAAGGCCCTTTGGGCTGAACGGTTCTCCCTCCTCCTACTGTGTGTTGCAGCAACTGAGATTTTGACATGGAGCTGCTACGTGAAGTGGCTGAGATGGATCTTGGATCATCTTTTTTTTTTTTGTCAGTTTTCCTACTAACTCCTTTAGTGGAGCCAACATATCAGAATGTGCTTAAAGGTTACTGGGAGACAGATTTCTGGGAGGTCATTTTCACCTATTGAATTCAATTAGTATTTTTGAATCTGATACTACCGTTGATGCTGCTTCAGGAGTATCTCTGCAAGTTCTAGTAGTGGATAAACACCGACAGCAATAACGAAGCATATTATTCTTTTTTATTTTTCCAACAGAATGCAAGTTGTGCCAATTAAATCAATACATCCTCTGTTCAACACCATTTTGTACATGTGCTGTTCTTTATACTGTGGAATGGTACTTGGATGTACACAGAATAGGATTGATCTCTTGCTTGAATACTGCTGATGCTATGTCCAATAGTGTTCATGAGCACTATAAACAAATCACACATACAAATGTCGTATAAGAATTGCAAACACTACAGAGTAGGTTCTAGTTCCATGTGGCACGCTGGGGTTTTGGGATTGTTGATTTCTACTGTTTATTTCTACTGGAGGTCATCTTTTCTTTTTATAAAATCATAGAATTTAGACTTCAGAAAACTGGGCCATCCTTTCACTGTTAAAAGTATCTAGCACAGTTATAATCAATATTTAAATTGTCTCTACTGTATAGACTTTCCTGGGGCAACATGTTTTGTCTGCATGCATAAGAAATGGGTTACTGTGTAATAATAAAAAGTGTGATTTGAAAAGGAACAAAAGTACAATGCAAAGAATCACACAGAGCATTTGGACATGCTTTCTTGCTGCTAGAATAACTGTGTAAAACTGGTATAGTTGACATTATCTTGAAAGGGTTGTCAACTGCTCAGTATCTTGTCTTAGTGGTTCACACTCCTTTGTGCATAGGTATGTTGCAGGGGAAACCTCACTTCTAAGAAGGTCTTTTTTTTTGAGGGTTCAGCTTTAACTGAAGTCACATCATTAAAGACAAAATCTTGTATTAGACTCAATATTGAAATTTAGAGAACGAACACTTTAAAAGCATATGCGTATTAAATGATAAAACTAGGAATATAGCTAAGAACTCCCTTGCTGTGTTTATGGCAGGGTATAATTGTAACTGGCCTGCAAGTGCAGCTGCTGGCTCAAGGCTGCAGGCTGCTTTAAGGTGAGAATTACAGTCTGAGTGGGGAATGTCACTGCATGTTTGTCCTGCTTTTCCTGAGCATCAGTTACTGGGCTAAAACTGAAATAAATCGTTGAGCTGTATGGACCTTCAGTCCTACCCAGTATGGCCCTTCCTGATAAGAAAAATTGGGAAGAATAGTCTTAATGATCCAAGTCAGAAAGCAGTTTGGGGGGGAGCTCTTTGCACATACATATATCTTTTTCATGGAAAAAGAATTGTTTGTGACTAACAATGTCTGATCTCTGTAAGGAAAATATTTCTGAAAGTGACTTAAGTGCTTCTTATTACTAGTCTATGGGAACATCGCTTGAAAAGATGGTAATGCATTCTTATTACTATGATGTATTATCTCTATAAATAAAAAAGGGAGGGGAAAAAAATTCTTAACAATATTTTTATGTCTTAGAAACTGTACAAATCCACCAAAAGATCAGGAAGTGTGATGGCAAAATGCTACCTTGGTATTCTTCACTAGAAAGCGCTGGAAAGCAAAATTCTGTAACAGCCATGCAACTTCAAACAAGTACTGAGCCTTTTGGAGGTGACTGTGTTGAGAACAGGACTACTGAAGAATGTCTGCATGGTGGTGAGGATAAAACTGTAGATGTGATAATACAGACAGATGAGGCACACAGCAGTTCAGACTTCTCCGATCAGGAGCAAAAGGGCCCAGGTGGAAATGTGATGGATATATTGAATTGGGCCAGGCCTCTCCCTGCTCTACTTTCTCCAGTACAGCTTTCACCACTAACTACACAGGTGAGTTTCAGGATGTGTCTGACTTGGCACTAACTTGGTCGTATAATTACTGCAAAAATAATGATTTGATACTCCTGGACTTTTTTATTTTTTTGAGTATCAGTATTAGTTACTCATGCACTGAAAAGGTCTCTGTGTGAGTGTTTAGATCCATATCGATACTTTTTTACCTTCTAGCATACTGCCTGTGGAAGGCAGCAAAACATAATTTTCAGAAGTATATTTAAAACAAAGTCACCCATGTCTCAACTGCTATCATAATTTCTTTTCCCAATGTTGCAGATTTACAGTCCCAACTCCTGTTGGTTATAAGTGTGACTTTCATAGCAAAATTCCACAGCTTGAAAGTCAAGGGGAATGTTGTTTTCCAGTAATCTTAGAATGCAGGTAGGTAGGTAAAGAAGTCTCTGACTTTTCACAGGGGTACTTTCCATTTGCTATGAATAACAATGATGGGGAAAGATGTAATTCTGTTGATCAGCCTTAATCTCTCAAAACCACTGCATGTCAGGGCCACCAGTGTATTTGTTTAGAGAAATAGATCTTAAGACTGATACCAGGCTTTGGAATATTAACTTTGTATTTTTAATTAAAGGATATATTGTTTGGAGAAGTCACAGGTTCCAGCGACGAAGAAGTTGATTGCAGTGCTTCTGCAGTGGAGGATGTTATACAAGAAGACCAAGTTCAGCCTCAGAGTTGTGATGTATTCAGCCTCAATGAGGAGTGTAACAGACAGAGCAAATCACGTGAGCATGGTCTTGATGCAGAAATCTCATGTAACCTGAGTTGGAATGAAAAGAATGTTCATATCGGTCCAAAGATGTCAAGCAAGGAGGAGAGAGATGCTCAAACAAAACAAGCTGAAGATGCTACTTTAATTACAAACATGGGAACTAACAAAGATTGTTTGGAGGAGAATTCTGAGAATATGGAAACTGAGAAGAGAGAACTAACTGAAGCAACAGCACATGAATTGGAAGCCATTGAAGAACAGAAGGGAGATAGTGAGGACATGCACAGTGAAGAGGGAGGTTCTTCAGCTGATTTTATGTTACACAGTTTCAAGCCTCAGAATCACATGGAAAAATGTAGTGAGGTAGAGCAAACAGCGGAGAATGTAATCAGAGCTGTTAATTATGAGGGTACACACGAAAAGCATGGTGAATTAATGAAAGCAGAAAGAGATGGATTATCAGGAGAGAGAAGAACTCCCAGGGCAGTATCTGTTCCCCAAAATGTTAGTCATTTGCCACTTGAGCAATGCATTGTGCTCCAAAGTAAAGATTCTGAGGAGAAATCCGATGTGTTGATACAGAATGAAGTGGTTGAAAATGAATCAAAAAAAGTAATCAAAGTAACTAATATGGCAAGTGATGTAGGGGAAAACATAAAACAAGTGATAACTGGAGAGGAAATAACAGCTGCAATACAGATGAAAGGACTGTGTGCAGAGGCAAATAATGAGAGAGAGCTCTCTGAAAATGTATTGTCTGATTTCAGTAGTTCAAAATCCTTCTGTGAAGTAGAGTGTCCTAAAGACCTAATGATACAGTGTGATGGGGAGGGAATAATTATGGAGACTGAGACAGAGACTGGAGCTATTGAGATCTCTGCACACTCTCAGTGCCCTGAAATAAAACATGACAGTGAAGAGATACTGGAGAAACAATGTGTGCAAACAATAAAAGATGAAGCAGACAGAGAATGCAAACCAGAGACTGTTAAAGTCTCTAGACATTACTTACCTGTATCTACTATTGAAGGAATGAGAAATTCATTGTCTGTGGATGACATAGACAAGAATGTAGGTACGGAGAGGACTGCTTTGTCAGCCTTTCCAAAAGATGATGAACAGCTCAGAATTGAAGACATGTATCTAACCAGACCTGAGACTATTGAACTAGCCATGAAATTTAACGCAGAAAGTGTTCTAGAAATAGCTGAATCATCACAGCTACTCCATAGTGCAGAAAATGGAAAATTAGTAGATATAAAGGAGGAGGGGTATTTAAAAGGCAAACCACACCAGGAAGAAAATGGTATTAATTTATTGCAAGGGAAGTCAGACTTGGAAAGTATACTTGCACTACCAAAGATGGCATGCATTGTTGATACAGAAAGCAGTGTAGCTAAGTGTGAATCCTCTGTGTTAGATTTTACAGAAATAAAAGGTGAAATAAAACAACCTGAAAACCTGTGCAGTACATTAGAACATGGGTTGTCCAAAACTCAAAACTTTGGAGTGTTTGAATCTCAAGAGACTGAATTCAAAGTTAATCCAGAAGATTTCGGAGAGGAAAGCAGTGAGCTGTTAGAAAGAGTGGATACCATTGAATCTGTCTTAGTAGAAAGTAATCTTACTTCTCAGGCACAGTTTGCAAAACCTCTGAATCAGTTCTTGGTAACTGAAAATGTTAAATGTGATGAAAGAAAAGCGGAATTAAATAAAAAAAGCAAGGAATTGGTGACTGAGACTTGTTCCAGTTCATTTAACTGGGAAGAGAATGTTGTGCAGAAAAATAATACTTCAGAGATCATCTGCCAGCCTACTTCAGAAATTGGTTTTAATAGTGGCTTGGCTTTTTGTACTCAAGGGAACTTGGAGGTGGGCTGTATAAATACTGAAGAAACAGGTTCCCCTGTGCAAGTGGGAATTGGCTTGGAATCCACAATGCCTCCTGATCTAAATTTCAGTCTTCAGAAATCTGTCAGTTTTGTTGAAACTAATTTCACAGAAAAGGCTGCTTTTTCCTGTACATGGGAAGACAAAGGAGATAAAAATTGTGTTACAGGTAGTGAATTTAACTGTTCTTCAGAAAGCTTAGAAGAGGGTGCTGAGATCCTATCTGCTGAAAAAGACAACATGTGCAAAGAACTGGACTTCCCTGAGAGGGAATACGTACACAAAAATGAAGTGAAAATTCCAGATGAGAAGGAGCAGCTAGTAGATAAAGAACCTCAGGCATCTGTTAAATCACAGATCCTGGATGCAAACTCTTATAATAAGAATACTTTTCTTCTCCAAAAGTTTGATTGTCAAGAATTGGGATGCAGGACTTCTACGTGGGAGGTTAGAGCAGATCCTTCTAGAACTGGTTCACTAGCAGCTGGGGGAGAAAGCAAAGAATTGAATAGTTTTGAGGCATCTGGGAAAAATGCCATAAAAAGGCCTAAAAATGATTTTGATATGCCAGAGCAGAGCAATGAATCTGAAGAGAAAGACTGTTCTATACAAAAAGTTAGATGCATGAAATGTTCTGAATGTGTTCCCATGTTCAGAAAGGAACTGAGAGCTTCCAGGAGAATTGCAGTGGGTACTCTGGAAACTGGTGCAATTGTTGATGCTGATTACCAAGTATGTGAACTTCATTCGCACCCAGGAAATACTTTGACAGTTAGTAATCTAAAAGCAGACACTATGGTGGATATGGATACACACTGTGAAACAAACACCTCTCCAGATACTGCAAATGAGTTGTCAAGTGTGGTTGGGGAGGGTTATCCTAAAGACTTAGCCTCTTGGAAAAGAGAGTGTATATTAGTAACCTCTGAAAATACTGAGGGTGCTAATGAATGCATGGCAGATTCTAACAGAGCTGGATGCATCAATGACAGTGAGGAAAGTCTGTTAAAAACTGGGACATCAAAAGAAAGCCCTGTGATGCCAAATGCTTCAAAAAATAGATTACCACTATGCCAGATGTTAACCAGATTCTCAGACACTTGCAGACTGGCTGTAAAAAACAGTAAATTAAATACAAGAATGTTAGCACTTGGCAATTTCTTGGAAGAAAATGATTCTGAAGAACTTCAGTCAAATGTGGAGCAAAGTCTACTACACAGTGTTGATATGGGGGTCTCAGTGATTGAAGAATATAATCATAATCAAACTTGCACTGCTTGCAACATAGGAGAAAACAGCACTGATGTTATCCCAGATGGTAGCAGTAGAAAAAATTTTTTTGTCAAGTATCTTCCAAATCCAGCCCTATCTGATGTAGAGTGCAATTGTCAGACAGTTAGGCAGCCTTCTGAGCCACAAAAAACAGTATTTGAGAAGCTATGTATGTTGGAGTCAGAGTCTTGTGTGGATGTTGATCTCAAAAAGAGCAATAAATTGCAGTGCAAAGAGCAAGAACCATCTGAA
This sequence comes from Phoebastria nigripes, assembly GCA_035582835.1. Lineage (NCBI taxonomy): Eukaryota > Metazoa > Chordata > Aves > Procellariiformes > Diomedeidae > Phoebastria > Phoebastria nigripes. The sequence continues at coordinate 98,564 of JAYKAV010003404.1, read as the reverse complement.
ATCTTGACTGTTTCAACCAAGACAGCTGCCCAAGTAATGCATGCCAAGCTATCGAAGAGGCTGTTTCAAGGTAAAAGAAAAACAAAGACTCTCAAAGTTAAACTAACTCAGCCAGTTCTTGCAAATGCTGATACTTCTATGCCAACAAAATGCTCGTCTGAGACTATAAATAAAATTAGGCAAGAGATGGGTCCTCCTCTCCCCCCCTTGCTACTGCCTTTGATTGCTACTCCTCCAAAAGCTGCGTGTACCATGTCCCCAGTAATGTCTTCTACTGGTCGATCCTCTTTGCTTTCCCCTCTTGATGACCTGATATCCCCACTACGTGAAACTCCTGTTCCTCCTCTCATGTCTCCATTAACAGATACTCCAACAGTAAAATCTGCTCTTTTATTTTCTCCTCCCTCACCCTCAGAAATGGCAGTAGGTAGAAGGATTCGCTCCTCACCTTTGAAATTTTGTACTTCCATTCCAAAGCACGCACTTCCCGTCCCAGGAAGATTTCCTCTGTTTGCAGCCGATAGTGCTGCTCCAGGTGCTCCTCAGGAGAACTCTGTGAAAATATTGGACACTATGTATCCAGAGCTGTCTGCAAGGGCAAGGACACTAAACATTCTGAAAGGCAATATTCAGCTTAACCGATGTGCTTTTTCAGACAGCCAAAGTTTGCCAGGACCTGTGGCTCAAATAGGTGGGTTCAAAGCGATTGCATCTACATCAACTGCTTTTGTTAAAACTGGGAGCAATTTGAAATCTGATAGTAGCAAAGATCAAGACAAAGATGTGCAAAATCAGCAATTGTTTTCAAGCTCATCAACTCAGCTTGAAAAACGGACACTATTGCCAGTATCTATGCCAAGAAGTGCAAAGAGACTGAGGTTGGACAGTGAACCACCAAAGCTGGAGCCCAATGATATTGCTGCTATCGGAAATACTAAAAATACAATCTCTGAAATGCAGGAGGCTTTCCATGACAAAAACTGTGAAATCAGTGATTCAGCACACAGTTCCAGTTCAGAAGCATCACTACCAGTAAAGGTTATTGATCCTGACTGCCAGAAAGTTTCTTTGGCATTAAAGAAAATTGCTGAATCCTGTTTTGACTTGTTACCAGTTATTAAAGGTCACGTGTATGTCGGCAATATCTCAAAGATTCCAATAATGAGAGATGAAGAGAAAGAAGTTGTCTATGAATTTGGTATAAAAAACAAGGTAAATAGCATAATTTTTAATTTTGTGTTTTAATAATGACTTCTGTGCAGATGAAAAGAGTATAAGTATGTAGTATTTGAATTCTCAATTGTTCAGGTGATCTGCAGTGCCGAAGTGTAGTCTTGAAAGGTTATCAGACATCTAAACTTGTGTAACCTAAGAAAATAGAGAACTTCACAGGAAATTACTGTTCAATGGTGTCCAAGATGCAAAAATTCATTTGTAAATATGTTTGCTTTCCTGATGTATGCATAAAGCACTTTATTTTTGCAGCACTTTTTGTGGTGGATAGCATTAAAGATTGTAGACGGAGTTCCTCTAAAAGTGTGAGGTTTGATTACCTTTTTTTATTTTTTCAATTAAATAAGATAAAATGCATTGTATATACAATAGTCACATACCCTTTCATTCAATGTTTACCTTTATTATTCTACATCAGATTGTTCAAATGAATTTTATTGGAAAAATCTTTCATTAGTTTGTTTCTCAGAACTTGCTTAGCATCAGTGTTAAAAAATTCACTTTAATTGCCATCTTTCTCATAGATAATTTGTAGTCTGCAGCAGAGCAATTCACCAACTGATGCATGGCAGCATTTTGCCCTGTTTCAGTTCTTGAACCTAATTAAGTTGTCCATAGAAGTTGCTACCAAGTTCTCGGGTCATCTTTGTTAGGAGTTGCCAAACCTAGTAATGTCATAGAAGCGAGGCTGCGGCAGCTTTATGTTTCCAGGTCCAGCCAGTAGCAAGGCCGAGTATGTACTCCTAATAGGCACACATGCACACAATATGCGCCTAATCTTGTTCCCTTCTCTGGCTGATCAGGGTGAAAGCCTGGTAGTGGAAAATACATACATATATATGCAGACAGTATGGATCCCTCCAGTAGCTAACATTAAACACTCAGTATATCCAGTAGGTGAATCCTGTTCTCCCCACTTGTCTCATGCACTGACAGACTTACAGACACAGAAGTGTACACACATCCCTGCAGTAGCTGGTCCAGACCTATGGCCTTACCTGCATCTGACCCTCAGACCCCCGGTCTTTCAGGTAGCTGGCTTGGACCTTCCGGTTTCTCATGAAGCCAACACTCAGGCTCCCTGGTGTCTGCAGGTACCCAGTCTAAACCTGTGGCCTCTCCAGCACCTGGCTCCTAAGCCTCTCATTCTACTCCCCACTTTTAGCCCGCCCTCTAAACATCCTATAGTAAGTCTTGCACAGTCCCAATATTCTCCTTCCTCGCATCTCATATTGAGTCCCATGTTACGGTAGACAGTAACACCCCCTCCCCACCTCCTGCAGTGTGTAAGGTGATCTGGGGAGAGACTCTGCTGTTGGCTAATCTAGTAAGTCTCACACCTGGACAATGGGCTGTTTGTCCTCCTGTGACGGCTCTGGGAGTAGCCAAGTCAGGGTGCTCCATTTGCTCTGATTAGGTTATTGGGGTTCCTCTACCTGTCATTATTCATCTCCTCACTTTTTGTTTAAGGAAGGTAGATTTTAATCACATAACTAAACAATTTGTATTTAAAGAATAGTAGTCCTATTCTGCATCTGTTTAAGGCATGTTTATTTTGGGAAGTTGCTCCTCACTTTTTTCTTTCGCTGGTTGCCTCTGATTTACTTTTCTGCATTTTTATATGTATGCAAACAGTATTCTTGCAAATAAGATAGTTCTTTTTACTTGTCATACTACTATAATGTTATCAAATATTCTCAAGTATATAATAGTGTTAACAATATTTTTTGTGCCTTGTAGCATTTAGCAGAGTCCTTGCTGCATGTTATTCTCAATAAACTCAAGGCTCAGAAGAATGCCACAAATTACAATTTCAATCAGGCTCTATGTCGAGTCTATACAGGAATTTGTCGACAGTTGGGAGATTTGGAAAGAGCCCGCCTTTTCTGCTATAGCCTACTTAAAGAAGGTATAGTATGGCTTAGTGGCCTTGTATCTTAAATATGTTGCGTGTCTTTGCTGTAGTGTTCCAGAATGATTATGTTTGTAAAAACAAACAAACAAAAATTCTGTGAAAGGGACATTTTCCTTAGAACTTTTTTCTATAGTGCAGAAATATAGACTGTTCTAGTAGAAATTTCCCTTCTCACAGTTCCTCCACATCAGTGTCTCAGTTTGGTGATGACCTGGGCTCTTAGTAGTCTACTCATTTTTCCAAAGAAATATTTTATTTAGGATCCTCTGTGCTTTCATTTTTGCCCCACCATCTCCAAAATGATAATGTGATTCCAGGGAATTTTGTACTTTTTGCTTATTAGTATTTTCTTATTTTAACTGAGTAAGCACTGATTCATAAAGCAAATATGATTTAAAAACATGTATTGGCTTAAAATAGCGTCAGGAGTTGGACAATACCTTGATCAAAACCAGTGCATTTGTACAACATGTCCTCCTTAAAGCTTTATTACTTCCCATTATCCAAAGTCTCGCTTGGTTGAGAGGTTTTTTCATTTTGGTTCCCTTCCCCTCCCCCCTTCCTTTTGTTCCTGGTAACAAAGGTAATACATACATATGATCACTGTACTAAATTGAGAGTCTCTCTTAGTTCTGGAAGGACTTCACTTAGTTTGAAAATACCGAGCCATCCAGGGCTCAAAACAGTATACTGGTATCTGTGTTTCAAATTAAAATAAAATAAAATTTGAGAGCACTGAGGAGCAAAATGCTACAACTTTTGATTGCTTCAGTTAGTGGTTATCTTCCATATAACATCCCTGTCTTTTTTCTTTTTTCTTTTTTTTATCTTATTAAGGATTGTGATTTTATTTTGTTCTCAATTATCTTTTTTTTGTTGGGTTGGGATATTTTTGTTTGGGGTTTTTTGCCTGGGTTCTTTTTGGAATTCCTGTTTTCTTATCTGTTTTTCTGTCCTTCATGCAGTCCATCATAACTCTCCTTTCACTTTTCTCATGTTATAGTTTTAATACTGCACCATGTCAGAAACTAATACTTGTCAGATATCTTTTCTTAGTCTAAATTAACAATTAAGCCTTTTGTTTTGCAGTACCTTGGTACTTTGTCTTTTTGTGGGCTCTTGCAAATATTAAACATTCCCCTTTTTTTTCCTTTCTTTTTCTGGGTAAGATCCAAACTTCAGTAGCTAAATGCATTTTTTTTTTGAATGATTTTCTATTCTATACTTTGAATTGCATAAAGTCCTGTTGTGGTTGTTCTGTGGTTTTATTGTTATCTTTTGAGTGTGAACAGCTGTGAACACATCTTAAGGGTTGTTTGGGTTTTTTTTTTAATTTGTTTATTTTGATTTGATTACAATGCATTCATTTTAGGGTTTTCTCTTTCATGTAGTTTCACATATTAATTCCCATCAGAATTATGGCAACACAAGTGTGAGCTATGCACCAGCTACACAATTGCCAAATTGACTATAAACAGTCAGTACTACCTCATTAGACTTGCATCATCTGTTCTCTTGACTTCTTGTATATCTTGTTCTGTTCTCCTTTCAGGTATTCTGCCTTAAATGACTATAAATTAAATGTTACCTTTCTTTGGTTACTTTTCCTTTTACCCCTCCTATGTTCCCCTCCTTTTTTCTTTTTTTCTTTTCTTCTTTTGATGCCACTTTAACTCTTACTCATCACTGAGTGAGTCTTTTTAAGTGTTCCAAATTCATGGGCAGGCAATTCAAGTTGCAGCATGTAGATAATTCTAGTTTAGCAATAGTCCTTGTTCTGACAAAAAAAAGTTCATTCTTATGTGATGAGGGGCTTCAGAGTAGAGAAGGTCCATCCAAGGCACTGGATGGAACTCTGTAAATTCTTTATGCTCAGTGAATCCTTTAAAGCTTCTTGATTTGATGTATTTTCATATGCTCTCTAGTTCTTAAGATCTTTCTAAAAATGTAGAAGTTATGCTGAAGTGAAGAGGGAAGACACATTGAGCTTTTCAGTTTTCATTGTTTTTTGTAGCTTTTTATAGTTACAATAGTGTTTCAGGCATATGTATTGCAGTATTGCATTTCATGCATTCTTGCTTATTCCAATGTACTTTTTATTGCTTGCAGTCTACACACTCATGTTTTATCTTAATATTTTGCCTTGAAGATCTCTGCTTTGGTGTTCAGAAGGGTCTGTTAGCTTCACTGTGATGGCCTGGAACTCTGTCCTCTCTTACTTGTATAGTTCTGGATATATAGTTGTCAGATACTTGCTCTGAATTAATTTAATGAATGAGGTTTCTTCAGTTATATCAGTAGCACACTTTTTTGTGTCTATGGAAATACAAATTTTGACATGCATCATTCATACATGCTCACTTACAACTTGTATAATTTCCCTGATGGAGTCTGGGAAAATGGCTGAGCAATATCAGATTTCACATTTGAATTGTATGAAAGTTCTTTGCAAAGTTTTTTTTTCATGTGGATTTCATAGATGTATGGGTGCAAGGTGTTAGCAAGTACTGTGGATTTGTACTGAAGATCTGATTTTCACATTATTATACATCTCAGGATTATTTTTTTCTTTTGGACTAGCTTTAGTTTGATCCAGTGATCAGAGTGCTCATTTGTAGACTGGAGTTTATTAGGTAGGCTTCTGGAGTGCATCTTCCAGTTTAATTTCATCCTAAAAGAATCCAGTTTCAATGCTCCAAGACTACTCTTCTTAGTGAACTGAAGTGCAGTAAGAAGGATGAAGGGAGACTAACCTCAAAATGCAAAAGGAAAGGTCCTTTTGCACTGTCATTACACAGCGAAGTCCAGTGAAGCCTTTTTTTTTTTTTTTCCTTAAAAAAAAGAGTGAAATTACAACGGGGGAGGTGGCTTAGGGGGGGATGGGTTTTTTTTCTTGGGTCTTTTTTTCTTATTTAATCTTGGGACTGAGATGTGCTAGTCTGACTCCCCTTCTCAGGGCTGCAGTTGTTACATCACTTCTGTGCCTTCTTTCCTAGTTATCTTGCTGAAGAGTGTACTAGCTTTTAATGCCTGAGTATATATTTTTTTGTTTTTAAATGTTAAAAACTTGCTTTGTTCTCTCTTTTTTTTCCTTAGACTTTCCAGACTCAGAAAAATTGATTTTATTTATCACAAATGTATGGTCTGACATATTTGTCTTCCAAGGTGCAATTAACAAAGCTATGCAATTAGTTGTCAGGCAGAGCGCAAGCAATGAGATGCTGACCTGTTTGAGTGCTTATCTCAACTGGGAACAGGTAACGTCTGCTTTCATTGTCAGTATCAGCTTTTGCCTGCATTGGTCGCTTTGCTGGCTGAATCAAATCAAGCAGCTTACTTCTGATGAAGGGTGTGAAGATACCCTGTGAATCTCCCATGGAGTCTGTACAATTGCACAACTAATGCTGCTTCAGGCCTTTTTCCTGTGGTTGTCTAGACCCTACTAGAACACAACACTTCTCTTGTTTTCCCTATTAAATACTAATCCCTCTATTAAACATTAAAAGTAAACATTGTTTTTAAACTTTGACTGGAGTGTTCTCGAACTAGGGAATTCTGTCCCTCTGTCGAACTATGACTTTGATGTTCTTTGAGGTGTTTTGTTTTGTTTTGTTTTGTTGGGGTTTTTTAATATGTATTGGGCTTGTCTGTCTTTCATAGTTCTCTGTGAAATAGGTAGTTATTTATCGCAGTTAATTTCAAGACGAGCCTGTCTCTCTTTATTCATGATCTTTCTGTGAGGTAGACTGTAAATACCCATTTATCACCAAAAAAAAATCAGCCAATTAATTTCATAAGCAATTGGCATGATCAGTACAAAACTGCAGTGATGGCAGAAGAAGGATGACCAATGTTAAGGACCTAAGGACTTTTGAGATTTGACTTCAAGTCTTTGAGCCCTTGGGCGAGTCGTTTAATTTCTGTCAGTTTTCAGCAGGCACATACTACCATCCTGAAAGGGGTGTTGCAAAGAGGAAAAATTGGGACACACATGATATCAGTAGGAGCAAATTTATGTCATGCAGATGGAAAGCTGGAGGTACTTTGCTTCTGGAGAAGGAGTTTGTGTAACAGGCTTGTGTTTGCTTGAAGGCTAGGGCCCTGGTAGTTTTGAAAACCCCATATTAATGCCAGGCTTACTTAGTGGAAGTGCTATAGTTCTGTAAATATCAAGTGAACAAAATCTTCTTGATTCATAGCTCACCTATTCCCTATCCTAACATGCTGCTCCACAACTGCCTTGGGGACTGCAGCTAGGCTTACTGCTGTCAGCATAGCCTTTAGGTGTTGTACCCACTGGAAAAAGCGTGATGGTTTTTTTTTTTTTTTTTGAGATCTGAAACCAGCCCTAGATTTAATATGGTACCATGGGAATTACAGCCCCTATAAACCTCCTGATTTAGTGCAGGTTTACAGTGGAGTGAGTTAAGAGGGCATGGATTTATATATGTTTCTTTTTTGATTAAATCACAGTTGTGATGTAGCATTAAGCTCTGGTATTCAGAGTTATGCTGTACTGCAATCCCTGTTTAGCAAAGAATTTGTATTCTCCATTCTATTAGGTTACAGCTTTCAATCTCATGCCAATAGAGATGCACATAAGTATGTCTCAGTAAATGTTCCTGGAAATATTAATTCTGTGCACTCACACTACCTACATTCCTTATGGATCTCTATGAAAYATGAGAGCTGCTGCAACTGGGGAGAAGGACCTCAGGAATTTGTATATTGATGATAGCAGATGACATCATCCTATCTGTAAGATGGTTTTTACTTAGGTGGAAATACAGGGACAAATTTCAAGTGGATTGTGGTCGACAGTCAGTTATACATATAATTTTATGAGAAGAATATTCTACTTATGAAAGTAAAGCTCATGTAGAATGGGTATTTAGTTCTTGGTCAAAGTATGCCATTTTAGTGACTTGTACCATTGCAGAACTTGCCAATTATATGAGCTTTTGTACTGAGAAGATATGCTGAGCACCCACTGTGTTTATGTGATAAGCCTAGATTTTTTTCTTAATGCTTCAGATATTCAAAGGATGTTTGTTTTTAAATTTCCTTGCTTGCCCTAGCTATTTAATTAGCAGAATTGTTTCACATGACATGTTTTCAGTTGTTGTTATTACCTCAACTATTGAAAGTACTTGCTTGGAAATGAGCCCCAAATGGACAATAAACAGTAACAAATTTCAGCATCAGAAAATCATTTAAAAAAAAAAACAACTTAGAAAGTGAGCAGGATTAGCCTAATCTTCTTGCATTGGAAATACTCTTCTGACCTTAAAGCTTCATTGAGAGAAACAAAAATCCCCAAATTGTAGGAGGAGAGAAGAGAGTGGGTGTAGGGTTTGTGGGTTTTGTTGTTTTTATTTTTCCCAAACTCTCCTTTTAGTAAAAGCATCAAGAAAAATACTGAGTACTTGAAGATTTTAGTTTATGTACTCTTTTTGTTTGTGTTAAGTCAAACCCAAAGTTGAATTTATGATGTAAGATGCTGTCGACAGTCAGAATCAAATATATGTAAAGAGTTTGGTTCTGGTTGATAACTCTTCATTCATTAAGATAACCACCTTCTAAAATTCCAGAGTTCCTCTTTAGATGCTGGTATTATGGTCTCAAACCTGCTTTTAGAAATGCAGTCATGTCCAAAAGTAGAATTTCAACTGAGTGAGCAATACGGAGAAGATCTGAGTGAAGATGCTTGGCAGTACATATTTGCTGTTGATCTACTCTGCTCTCACCTGAAGTGGGATTGGACACATCACAATGTTATAAGGTATTGTGGCAAGCAGTTCTTTCAAATGTTTTCCTGTGTGGTTTTTTGTGGTTTGTTTTGGTGTTGTTTTTTTTTTCCAAATTTGAGACATTATGACTTAGCTTTTAACATAATAAAACATTGCATAGATACTTAGAAATGAGGGCGTTTTAACGTGATGAGACCTAGACTACTGTGTTTGTGTGCCTTATTTTAAGATAGAATGAGTGATCAGTGAGGAAATGTAGGATTTTATGGTACTGGTCCAAGAAATTAACCCTGTTTGAACCATTCTAATAAAGAATTGCTTTTAAAATGGCTATATGTGGACAATTGTGAAAGATTTTGAGATGGATTGTTTGTCAACGAAGCAAAATTGTTGTCTTCCTCTGAACTTAATTGCTGAATTCCCCTCCGCCCCATCACTAGAAAATGAGGGTGGAGCTTTTGTTGTGTAAATAGCACTCCTTCAGTGCTGAAGGTGAAATGTAACCATACGCATGAGTGTACTATCCTGATTTCAGTCTGATTTTAATTCTAAAATCATTATAATACTTAGAGTCAATGTCTTAAATTTTCTTTGAACCCTATAATCCAGTGCATGGACTGCTACCATACTTAACTTGGTTTGAAAGACTTCATTTTGATACCTACACTGATCTGACAGCCCCTATTTTCGATGTAGAGGTTACATAACCTAGTAGAATCTCCAAAAATATGGCATTTGTTTAACTATGACATAACATAATCATTGAGTATAAAGTAAATGCAAATAACTTACAAGTTCCATGCTTTCAAATGGTAAAGAAGTTATTTTTAGTGAAATACTTTTAAAATGAATACAAATTAGCTTCAGTGAAAAGTATGTCATTTTAACTAAAGCCTTACAGAGTTGATTGTGTGGAGTTGTGCTGATAATAGGTATCTAGGTCTATTAGCATCATTTTAAGGATGAAAAAAGTCTTATCTCAGATCCTTTCAGGTTTAAAAACAAGCATCAGATCCTACTTGTAACAGGCAAACTGAATTTTTAATCATATAAGAAGCTTGCATAACATCTCAGCATGACATTTGAAAGTAATGCGATTTCATATACATCTATGAAGTCAGTGGAGTAAGTTCTTGACTTTAGGTAGAGATGCAGAATGTTGCAGGGAAATGAATGGAAGATGAACAGGAATACTATTCTGAACAGGAATGATTCCTCCAGAAAGTTAGCTTTGATTGTTTGGGTTTAAAACCTTCTTTACATTACTCAGATTTGTGGATGCTTGGAATATTGTGAGTTTCCCTGGAAGGTGAATTAAAGATGCAAGTGGAGCTATGGAAGTACATGGTAAACAGAAGAACCATTTGCATTCATTATTGTGTAAATATTGTTACCACCCCTTCATGCAGTATCAGATTTTCAAATTCATTTGTCTTTCACAGCAAAGTGCTTTGGCCTTCTATGGATAAATGGGTAAAGAAGAGAAAGGGGCATGAAACTGCTCAATCCATTCCTGATAGTGTTATAGCATTGACACTCAGGCTAATTGGTAAGTGATCTAAATTCCTGGTTGAACTTCTGCTGTGTGTAAGTATGTCCTTTGAAAGTGAAAGCCTGCCTAGGAAAGTGAATGGAAGTATTTTTGCATTTTTTTGGATCTTGATTTCTTTTTTTCACTTCCTTCAAAAATTTTCACCTTAAAAGCCAAACTTTTACAATCCTATGCAGATATTTTCTGTTTGTCAGCCTGTGGAAAGCATGTACTTAAGTTTTGAGAGATGTTACTCTGATTTCATGATAACAAATACYATGTTTTATGTATTTAAAATGAAATCATCTGTAGCTACGTATGCTTTATAACAAAGTATATAAAATAAGGTTTTATATGCAACATAATACCTCTTCCTGCAATTTTAAGTTAGATTAATTTATTTGGGATCTAGATGGCATTCAAGGTAAATAGATAAACTTTGGGTCACAATAGATATTTTCAGTATGTAGGCTGTATAATATTGTTTGTTAAACAGAAATTGCATTCTTTAAGAGTTTTACACTTAGAAATTGTAAACCTGCGGGAAGTTGGATCAATCAGATGAAAAATGCCTCAGGGTCTTTAGTCACAAAAGGAATAGGACAACTGTTGTTCCCAAGACAACGTGGTAACGAGAATGACTAATTTTTGTAATTGAAATTTGCATTTTCTGTTGATACTTYAACAGACAATCAGTAAGTCTAAAAATTAGGAAGTTGACTGTCTAAATGTCAGATGCATAGTAACCTTTTTTTCTTTCAGGTCGGTTGGGCCAAATAGGTTTGAAGGAAGGATATCTTGCTGCAGTGAAGAATATTAGTTCTGTAATTGGACTATTTGTACAGCACGCAAAAGAGGAAGGTAATGTTTATTTAGAGGAACTTTAGCGTAACATCTGCAATGTGAAGTTTTGCCAATGTAAACAGAACACACACAAATTGGGACACACATGCCAGAACAGCCTGCTTGTGCAGTTTTATGTTAGTGCATAACAGTACAAACAGTTTTCACTTTGAGTCCCTTTCTCTTCCAAAGTTAATGAAGTATGTGTATTACCTTCTGTTTGAGACAGAGAACAACTCTAAGATAGTTTCAGCCACCTTGGAATTACACTGCTTCATGTAACAGCATACCAGCTGCCTCAGAGAACTTGAAGGGTGATCTTAACTTGAGCAGTAATAGCTGATTTTTTACCTGAGCAGCTCATGCTGAAGCTTCTACTAGCAAGATTGTTGTATTGGGAGAGGTTTGCAAGACAGTCCAAATTCCTGACTGAGACAAAGCAAGGCAATTAGGGCAGCAGAGATCTATATTGCTAAGTTATTCTGGATGTTAAGTACATATTGCAGTGAAGCATTGGTTGATGTTAGAGTGCTGTTTTGAACTACTTGTATAACTTCTCTTCCTTGCAATCTCAAGTTCTTCCAAGTAAGTGGTATATGTCTGTGTGTGTTTCAGACTCTGTGTAAACCTGACTGTTTTCATAAAAGTCTGATCACCCTTAACTAGAGTAAAATCAAATCTTTCATGCCCTTTGAATACTGAAAACCTACTGAATTCAGAAAACTGGAARGTGCTAGTATCAAATGAGACATTATGGAATTTGTGTGCAGGTTGTCATCTTGCTACTTTCTGGTTTTAGGCATCCCAATTGTTGATATGTTTTAATTCCAATTCTTGAACTAATAGTTTCTTTAGATTCAGGTGTCCCAAAAACATTATTGCATATCAAAGTTTCTATAAGCTGATTTGTGTTAACGTTTTGCAGGTGTTCCCTGGGGTGTGCAGCTGGCAGCCATATATTCACTGTGTGACTTGGGTTCAAGCAATCCAGAAGGTATTGTTGAGGCCATCCATGCTTGGAGAGCAACAGTTCTTAACAACATCCCTTTTGCTGTCACAAGTGGCATAGCTGAAATCACTTCTCTGTGTAAAATGGAGCTAAACTAAAATCTAGGGAAGTGGACAGATATAAAGGAAGAGAAGTGCCTTATTTTACTAAGCAGTAGTTGGTTCCAGTTAAAAACAACACGAAGTGGTGTGTCCTCTTCTATTTATTTTTTTTTTAACAGAATGTCTGATCACACAAAGCAAGCTCAAGTGTTTTATTTGGCTTTTCTGTTTGAAGGAAGAGTTTTAAAAAAATAAATAAAAAGCCTTGCTTTTCCTAATAACTGATCAGTGATCTGAAAACCAGTGCGTCTGACTCCTGAGATATTTCTGGTTTGATGTCAATAAAAATCAGTAATAGTTTCCATTATTTTACTTYCATCAATTTGGAGCATGGGCTATTTGACACAACAGAAGATTGAGCCTGGCCTGAAAACCTGGCTCTATTATTTTGTACTGTATTTATAAAGTAACCATTCAGATAGCAGAACTTTGCCCAGATTCTGCTTTATTTTGCTTGAGTAGTCTCATAAGCTTAATTTAAAATACTTGTGTAAGACAGGTAAGAATTGACTTTTTGTGTAACAATCATGTACAGAGTAACAGAGATATTAAATCTCTGAACTTGTATATATGGTATATTCTGATAATGTGTCTCACATTTGATATTGTTCCACTTGGGGAATTTTGTGTATGTAAATAAAAAGTTGGTTCAAAAAAAGTTCACGTTTCTAATGATAGCTTCACTACACTCTGTGGTTTTGTATCTTTCATAATAAAAGAAGCAAACACCATTGTGTTCTTGTTGGTCTTTTTAAATAACACAGAATGAACTGTTGTTTCTAGCTTATATAAATACTACTTTGGGGGGCAGGAGGAAATTACCTATGAGGTCATTTTACTGAATGAACTGCCTGTAACACTGCAGTTCTGGCCACTGGAAAGAGGGTATATTGCATCTCTCCAGAATTTTCTGGTATGCCTTGGGGGCTAGGGAGGTAGTTTTAAAAATCCATTGAAAACTTCTATTTTCACCCCCTGATTATAACCATATGAAGGGGTGAGCTTTGCTAATGCAGATTCTCATGGTAGTGGGACCTAGACTCTGCCAAAGCTTTGATGTGGTGTCAGTCTTTTTTCCTTTTTCTTTTGATCATAAAAAGGTCAAAAGGCTTTTAGTCTGCTGAAGCCAGCTGGATAATGAAATCTTTAACTCAGAGTGAATCAGACAACATAGAGCTTACACCTAATTCTTTCTCTCCTACGCATTGTGTCCTTGCAGGCACATCTATGCTTTCAGGCTTGTCTTCAGTCAGTTCAGTATCTTTCAGTTGCAGCAAGCACTTCACAATTTCTTCTGGTTCTTGTAAACTTTTTTGGCACCTGAGAACCAAGTTGTGTTTCTTGGTCCTCTCAACAGTTTCTGAGTTGCTGCGTGAGCTGTAGGCTCTCAGCTCTTGTTGACAGATCTTGCGTTTCCTGGAGGTTCTGCTCTGCAGCATGCCAAGTTGCTCATTAAAGAAAGAAAAGTCATCCCCTTCCTGCAGTTCTGCTTGATTAGGCACTGCTGTCTTCAACAGGCAGGATGCATGCTGCTTTTGGTATTGCCTGTTGTATCGATGCCTGTAGCATCATACTTTAAATTTAATTTAGACACAAGCTTTAGCTTATTCTGCCTTGCCAGTTTGTTTTTACATCTACTTCAGATTAATGTCTTAAAACCTACTGGCTGTTTTTGGTGTGAATGGCATTTTGTAAGAACCTCCCTTATGTCCTATGCCTCCTATTCTAGACTCCCTGATAAAGACACAAGAAGTAAAATCAATTCACTTATGTTTCTAAATATTCACTGGAAATGTAGAATTCTGGGTTGGAATAGCTGGTACTGACAGTTCAAAATTTATAGCAAAATAATGTATTTTATAAAATATAAACTGTATATTTTGTGTATTTACACAATTTATACAAAATATTGTATAAATATTTTGTTTCTGGTCAAATTGCTTTACATTCTATTGCTTATCTATAGCAGCAAGTTCTTAGTTCACACATCCATTCTTCAGTTCTGCCACCAGAGTTAGTCTGTCTTTGTGGTATCTGTAGCTGGCACGTTCTTTATACTGTGTGTGTGACATAAGGGGTAACACATATGCTGAACCTTCAGTTCTTACTTCCTCACTGAATTGCAATACTTTGTGTCTGACTCCTTTTGATTATATTTTGATTTCAAAAGCATCTTTCTGTAGCACTTCTGATAGTCATGTTCCCTCATATGACTTTCATTCCAGACGTATTGTCACAACTCAGAACAACGTGCCTGAGACATTCCACTGCTCTTCTGTATCACAGATGAAGCATAGTAGCTTCCAAGTTGTGGAGCTTCATGCCAGAAGGAGTAAGTCATCAGATCCAGGAGGCTGGGTCATTTTATCTGTGCCAGATCATTCTGCCTTGTCCTTGGTATCTTTGAAAGCTACTAGCTTAAGAAAGACCAAATGAGATGTGCCTTACAAGCCATCTAGGCTTCTTAGCTGCTTTTTCTGGATTAGAGCACACTGCACCTCTGGAGGCCTTGGTGATTGCTACGGACTAATGCCTAGCTGTTCAGGCCATCCTTCAGCACCAAGAAGATCATTGCTGACAACTGTTCCTTCCAGCCGCACCTGAGGCAAAACCTTATGAGACTGATTTCTGCCAGCACCAGTGATGTGATGGCTTTGGTTGCATTAGTGTTGATTTTTCTTTGGTGCTGCCTTGGCCCTTAGCCATTTCCAGCTTTGTGCTAGTACTGTAGTCTTGGGCATTCAACTCTGTCTTCATTTCTGCTGCCAGTGCTGCTGGCATGGTCAGCTCTAGTGCAAAGAGCCGGTGTTGATATGCATTGTGATTTTTGTGCCTCTTCAGAGCCTGACTACCAATGCAGTCTCCTAGCCCTCTGAGAGGTTCTTTCCTCTGAAGTGAAACCATGCAGAGCAAAGCGTCCATTGATTTCAGCTGCAGATATAGCTGCTAGCATTCTGGACATCAAATTGACCTAAGTGAGTTTAACACAGCCAACTAGGTCAATGAAAAATGTCTAGTAGTATTGGTAATACCTGTGCACAACAGGCACTGCTACAGATGTCTATCATGAAGGCTTCTAATAAGGATCTGTAGAAATTAATATTTGCCTCAGGTTGAAGCTGTATGATGTCTGGGACACGGGGCATTTTGGTGATTGTGAGGGCTATGGGGATTTTATGTATAGCCTTTACTTACCTTTCTTGCATTAAAATGAGCACAGACTACCTGGAGTGGAAGAAGGACAAAAGTAAGCAAAGGTTGACAATAAAAGTATTGATAATAAATCTGGTAAAGAAAATGAATGGGAAATAGATCAAATAGAAGAAAACGAAGTGAACAATGTGAGAAAAGGATCCCAGATGTTTCAATGCAAAAACATTCCAACCCCAAAATCTTCACAGCCAACAGAAAATCCTGTTGCCTTTAGAATTTTTATAAAACACTGACATTTGAAATATATGAAATCCACAGAGGAAATGTCAGAGCTTTCCAAGACCAAAAATCTACAGCTATACTAATTTGGAAACAAAATAAAAAACAAAAAAAGAAAAACCCACAAAGCCGTTTACATGAAGAATCTTCTGTTCTTCTAATATGACTGTAAGAATAATTTTTTCATGTGCCAGAATGTAAGCCTGATTTTAGTTCTGTTGTTACTCTCTAATGTCCAATCAAATTGCATTTGAATAAGCAAAATCAGAATCATTAATACCTGAAGGTGTTTCCTTCTGTTAAATACTAATCACTCATACAAAAATAATACTTGTACCTCCCACACACAGTGTTAAATTTACAGTATTTAAAGAGCTGTAAAATTTCGATGTCCATAAATAGGTGAAGAAAGTATAGCGATTTTCACCACATGGAAAACCTTACTGTATAATTCTCATTAATCAGAAATTGCATAAGTAAACTTCTTATCCAGATATGTGTTCCAAATACTAAAATCCTATTTTGTGTAAAATACTTAGTCCATTAAAACAGGGATTTTCAGATTTCTATCATCATTTGCAGATTTTTGCTTTCCTGTGTTCTCGCACAAACATTGACCATGTGGCCTGTCCCAAACTATGTGTATCGGAGAATGTTCAAGTTTTCACTTCCTCCATGCCTTCTCATATTCCTAAAGTAAGACATGAAAAGCTGCCTCAGCTGGTAAGAAATTAATTTCAGCAGTCTAGGGCCCTTTGAGGCAAAATGCTAGCCATCAAAATTGATCTCAGTTTAAATACTCAGCTCTAGCACTTCTCCCCGCCCAAATATAGGAGACAGTAAACGTGTGCAATTGTTTATTTATTAGGACAATTCTGTACTACAGGCTTCTGACTTCATAGCTGTATTATCAGGTATTTGAAAAATCCCGGACAGACACGTATTTACTCCAGGAAAAGAAACCTGTCATAAATACTGGGGAGCAGTTTAACTTTATGTCTGTTTGTGTGTAGATGAACAGGATGCTGGAATAAGCTATTCTAGGAAAAATTATATTTATTTATTTTACTTGTATAGCTGCCTTTATACTAAGAGTTCTTTTCTGAGTGTCTGTATCCTAGCATGCTGTATTGGCAGAAGTATTCCACTGTACGCTCAGTCATACAGTCATCCCTTGCTGGAATACTAATTTTGGACATACATACCTTCTTTTAAACTATGTTTCTACAAAAAGCAGCATCTTCGAGCTATGCTACCATTTTTTGTTGGCCTGTTAAACCATTAAGGTATTTTCTGGGATGATTCTACCTGTCTAGGTATAGTAGCAAATCTTTTCTGGTGTGAATTAGTTCTCGGTTTGTTTTCATAAAAGAGAAAGTTTTCAACTCTAGATTGTTTAAAATTAAGATCTAGTTATTTTATCAAACCCTCTAAAACTGATGTATTGTCTCTCCTAGCTTCTGCTTTCACCTGCCTGTTTTGAACAAAAAGGATTGCTGAAACGACACTCTAAAAAGGCCAAAGCAGTTACAAGTTTTCCAGTTTGAAATGACTAATGAAATTACATGCTCTACCCTGTTTTAACTGATGAAATTGCATGTATGAATGGAAACCAATCAGAAGAACCTAAAGATTTGTTTTCAAGGAGCTGAAATTAGGTGGTTAAATCATTTTGGAATATCACCATACAGCTTCACATTCTTCCCATCCTACCTAACTTTTCTCTTCAAGAAAAGTCAGAGACTACTATCAAAAGACTGTCAAATTAGAGAGAAAGGGTTTCTTCAGAGGCAGGCTTTGTAATGACACTGTTATTGGACTGAGTAGGCTGAGGTCTCCATCTGCAAAATTCTGAACCTTGTTTAATTGTTCAAGGTTTTACAGATCCATAAAATGTTAATGCTTTTGAGTGTTCTGAGCCCATCTATTGCACTCAACTTAATGCAACTCACTTTATGAAATTACTTTTTGCACTTTTTAAATTTAATTTTTTTAAAAACCATTCTGGAGCTTAATGAAGCAAATAGGTACTTAATGGGAGTTAGAAAGAAAATAAGGGAGATATTTACACAAATGGACTCATTTTTGATTATTTTGAATTTCAGTCTTAGATGGCTCAAATTCCTTGAGCTGCCACATCACCCTGGAGATGTCTAAATGTTTGCTGCTGAAAATGGCCTGGGCTTTCTAAATAAAGCCTGCATTTTGTTGGTATGCTTTGGCTTAGACAGAATGAATTCTGACATAGTTTAAGCATCAAGTAGGAGACAGCTCAGTACTTGGCGCAACCTGTCTACTTGGGCTTGACATACAGCCATGAGCCTGGCTCCAGACAGCTGTTGATGATGGTGGATTCTCTATTCATTGCACAGGCAATAACCTGCTTGTTTTGTTTTTTTAAATCTCAGCATGCTAGGGACAAATATATAGTGTTCATTTAGGGCTCTTCTGAGATTTTGTAATTGCTCATTGCTTCAACAGTAGTGTGGTATTAGTAGGCAGCTTCGTAACACTGCTGGAATGTTGGCCCAACAGCAAATCTCTGCCTGAAGACAAGATCCCTACATATGTTAATAAAGTTTTGAGTCTCTTTGGACCTCCATATACCCCTTCTTTATAACAAACATAAGCACAAATATGGAGATAGATGCGTCTTAGGCTACCAGCCTGTCTGTAGATCTAGCATGTTATTTTCCGATTTGGTAGGTTTTCTCTGCAAGCTGGTAGGATTTCCCACCAGAGGTTTTACGTGATTCACTCGATATTAAAGCCCAAAAGTAAAACAGCATGTAGGCAGCATATAGACAAGGTCCCTGAATTGAAGATGAATGGGAATGACTTAGCCATGAAGGTACAAACAGGAGCAAGCACTGCCTCCCTGAGGATTCCGAAGGTAATGTTATTTTAATAAAACACACACAACTTGTTTTAGGTAAAATTATTTCATTTAACTCAAAACAGTTTCTTGTGATTATCCATATATTCAAAACTACTTCAATTTCAGTTTTGTGTAGAAGATGATAGAAAATAAAGCTTGAAGTTCTCTTACTTCATCAATAAGAAACTGCAGGTTGTGTTTTATTCTTCATTTCTTTTTCACTTTTTATGTTTTTCCATATTTCAATTACTACCCATTTTTTTATTTGTGATGCATCACAATGGATCCATTAACCATATCATAAAAAATGTGTTAAAGACTGTATTTGGAATCTGAGCATTGGTTTGTGGCCTGTGTAGGCTTATGTTGTACTTACTAATTTCTTGCTCAAAGCACCACTTAACATAGGGGTTTTCACTAATAACTTTGAAACAAGGTGTATGAGAAAGGTGTGTTTCATTCAGTGTCCAATTTCAAATTGGAAACACTAATTAACCTTAACATCTAGATAAAAACAGTGGTCAGTTTCAACTCATTTATGTAAAAAACACTGAAGTTTTCCGTAACAGCCAAAAAAAGCTTAAAGCTATCTTACCACCTCCTCAGTCCAGTGATACAGACATGTTCAGAGCTGAGCTTCAGCAGAATGGGATCAGATCTCACAGACTTTTCAAGCCAAACGATTGCCTGTTTATGGGAGTTGCAAGGGGAATGCCTGGTAAATTAAAGCTCTCTGTTCTCCTTTCTGTTACACTCAAACTCTTGTTGGGACAAAAGGGATATATATATATATATGCAACTACCTGTATGGGCATGTATATGGAACTAAGAATGTGCTGTTAGTTTAGTCTAGTTAGTGTATTAGACCAGTTTCAGTAATACCCACTCGTAGTTCAAATTAACGTGGAAAGGCCTCAATAGTACAGTTAAAATTCTTACACAGAGAAAGAGCCCTTCCTAGTATCTATCCCTTTTCTGTGGTGTTATGCTCACCCTTCCAGTGTCCCTCTGGTTCTCAGGGTTGACATTCTCAGATTTTTCTTTTGCTTTCTTTGTCTCTCCATCAAGCAACCTCAGTCAGATTCCCACAGTTAAGCAGTGTGAATGCCTTCTTCCCTGAATGAGTATACTTTATTTAGATGGGCAGAAAAACATAGAACTCGTGATTTCATGTGCATGTATAATTCATTTATTATGTAAATAAATAATAGAAAAATTGGAAAAAATACAGTAACCAAGCAAACACTGCGGGAGAAATTGTTTTCGATCACAACAGGTAACTGTGTGGCAGCTGGACTCACTAGGCCTAAAAGTTGGCCAAGGCCACAGCAGTGTCACAAGCGAGAGGGGGACGGGCTGAGGAGATGCATGGGCAGCATTGCAGGTTCTGAGTTATCAGGAGCAGAAGACTACATCTGCTGTGACAGAGCTTCCTGCTGCGCAGACGCTGGTCTGCCATATCAGGCTCCTTCACAAAGCTGTTTATATCTGCTGAACCTCTGTTGCTCTGCCTTCTCTCCTACAGCTATAGCAATAAACTGCTCCCGCCTGGCCTGAACCCCCAAAGCAGAGCGTGTGGTCATTCTGCAACAGCTGTTAGTTAGTTCTGAGGAGAGCACAGAACAATACAAAGCCATTTTTTGCAGGCTTTTAGGTGTATATATAGCATATAATAATTTATTTCTGATACCTAAGTTGGTTATTAATTCTCTCTTCTTTATTATTTAGGGCAAATGATGGAAATTGTCTGTATATGTAAAGTTTGTCCTCTCATGGTGGCTTAACCTTCAGAGGTAACAAACAGACCATGTCTAGAAAACAAGCTAGAGAACAAATTTGTGTTCAGTTTTCTCAGGAGACCATATGATAAATAGTCAAAGGCAGAAGAGGCAAGCAGTGTGGGTCTGTTAAGCCTTTTGCGATCCACATGTACCAGCATGTCATGAATTTAAAGGGATTAGATCAACCTTCCTTCCACAAATCCCACTTAACCTTCATACAGCAAGCATTTCACTAAAAGCAGTCTGCAACTCTGCATATGAAAGATGGAAAGTGTGTTGAACTGCGAAGTGTGATGGAAGTATGAAAGATGCAGTGAATCTACCTGGATGTGTAGGATTTCAGTCCATCAGGGCTGTATCTTCTGCAGCCACATTCGTTTTACAAAACAAAAGGCTAATGGAGCAGTATTTAATGAAAAAAATAGAGGTCTGTCTGTCAAAGAGCCACACATACAGGCTTTATTCTATTCACATCAGTATTTTTGCCACATCTAATATATTTGAAAAAATCTCAAGCTGTTTTGTGACATAGATACAAATACGGCATTGACAGACTAGGTGCCATCTCTGCGTAAGTCAGAGTTGTACCACTAGAGCTGCAGGAAAAAACATAAATTTCTAAGAGTATTATCAAATACTTGTAATCACACTGACAAAGTTATATCAGTACATTTTCCAGACAAGTCCTCTAATGTTCATCCTACCTACACTTGGCCTTTATGCCCATTTCTTTCATTATAAAGCCAATCACAACAAGGCTGTTGACTTGTCTGTGGTGGGCTCAATAACTTGAGTGGCAGGTGAGTGTCATGAATATCATCTTGGGATGATATAGCATCTGAACATCTAACAAAAATCAAGCAATCTATGTCTACATTTTTTATATCCTGAAGGGTAATCAAAGTAATAAAAATTAAATAGCTTGTGATTTTAAAGAAAAAAATCTTTGAACATTTGTAAACAGTTTAATTTCTTTAGGTCTTATGACAGATTTTTTCTCTATCATATTATGTAGCAGATAGCATGAGTTAAGCCTAGTTAGCATAGCTGTTAGCATAAGCCTATGAACTTTAATGACTTTTTGTTTTAGAAGAAGTAGGTAAAATGTAACCAATCTCTTGTCCCAAATAACAAGAAATGTGTTCAAGAAAATAGATAGCTGAACTATGCAAACAACTAGTTAGTCATCAAGAGGTGTGAACATGTCCAGAAGTGTTTGGAACAAGCAGATTGTGAGCGCAAAAAATGGTAACAGAAAACAACAGCACAATTTGAGCAGACTAATCGCCGATGAACCATTCTCTATTGAGTCCTAAAACTAAGGACACTTAGGGCACATTGCAGGTAATGCAGTATGCTTGAAACACTCATTCAGGGAGAAACTCCACTACTATGCATCAGGACCCAAGACCACCTCTCCAACCCCCATGGAGAGAGTTGGTAGAGTATTTTGTAAGATGAACTTAAATCTTTCCAGGAAAACCAGATGTTTTTATTATTTTCTTTAGATGTAGAAAGAAAGTCTGATTCACCAATTCTCTTCAAACACTTAATACATTTTGCAGATGAATTTTAAGCATTTTAGTATTCAACAGAATATGCTGAGATTCATGACCTTAAGATCTTCCTAGGTCATTTGGACTCTGTAGCAGAAGAGTGTGCTCCTCTCACACAGCCCTTTGGCACAGTCCTCCACCACTCTCCTGATGCCTCACATCAGGCTTTCTCAGTCAGAGAAGGTGGTGCCACTCTTCGAAGAACTCTAACCTTCCTGGACAGGCACATAGCAACAGCTACATCACAAGTGGCTCTCCAGCCACTTAGAGTTGGGGTAATGAGATTTCAGAGGGAATCAGCCATCTGAATAGGTCTGCAGAAAAGGTGGAGTCCTGGCAGTACAGCTCCTTGTAGAGAGCCCTAGTGGTGGCCTTCTGCAGACAGAAGTTCTGCACCCTCTGCCAATCAGCCCTCTTTTTTTCCATCAGTAGGAAGTGGTCTTCCAAATCTTCTCTATGATGAGGGGTGTGGGAAGGCCAAGGACCAAGATCTCAGCCCTAACTACTTCCATCAGCCTGGAGTTCTCACTCCAGGCCTTGATGATTGTTTCCTCTCTGCCTAAGCTGCTGGGTCCTGAATGAGGTACCTGACCCATTCGCTGTGGAGTTTTCAGGAAGCACAGCTCTGCTTGCCCACTAGGAAGAAAGCACCCACCACTTAGGCCTTAGATAGCCTAGCTTCAGAGGCTGCAAAGGCATGATCAAAACCAGCAAAAGTAGGAGTAGCAGGAGCAGCAAGGTAAACTTCTTGTTAGGCACCAGCAGCATAGACAAAATCCTGTGACACCAAGTTCTCAGAAGAGGATGCCCATCTGAGAATATAGGGCACAGGGCAGTCAAGAGAGGAGCAGAGTGCCTACATTGTGCTAGTGAGGTAATGTAGTCCATTAGGTGCCAAGGTGTTACAGGTGAGACAGAGTAAATGACAACTTATTGTGGATCAGGACATTGGTGTTCATTTAAGAAAAAACAAGATCAGAGCTCTTACCCTACTTGATTGCTTCACACACTCCCTCTCATGTCCCTCTCCCCTTTCCCCCCAAGTTACATTCACTAGGTCCTGACTTCCCTTTGTAGTAGGGACACTGCTGCTGGTCTGGAAAGTCAGGCAGAAAGCTATGCTGTTTCATGCTGTCTTCATGCTTGCAGTCACTGGCATTACCAGCCAACGACCCTGGGCATCCTCCAGCATTTGCCTACATGAATCGCCCCCATTTCCAGGAACTTCCCCTCATTTCCAGGATCTTCCTCTCTCTTCAAGGATCTTTCCTCCAGCCAGGATCTTCACCTTCTTCTTTGTAAGCCCCCAGCCCTTGGTTTCCCAGTCTAAATCTATGCGCAGAAACACAATCTGTGATGAGTTTCCTAATAGGTGGTTCTGCCTCTCGTTTCTTTATTAATCAGATGATTCAGAACTTGCCACTTTTGTTTAGTTCAGGTCTCATCAAAATTTACAACCAGCCTGTACTGGCTGTAGCTAGCAAATAGTGGGCTTGTGCCCAGTTCAGAAGTTCAATTTCAGAAATTCACACACAAACATACATACACCCAGTCATCTGCCACCTGTCAGCATCCACAATTTTAACCATTTTTCACATACCACAGAAAAGCAATAGCATATTTTTTGTGCAAGGATCTATTTCATTCTGCTTCGGGGACAGTAAGTTTACTAGAGATGCTGTAGTCCCAGCCTGTGTAGCCTAGTAAATATGATTTTTGCCATGACTAATTAAAGGCCACAGATTTTGTACTGATGTGT
Source organism: Phoebastria nigripes (assembly GCA_035582835.1). NCBI lineage: Eukaryota > Metazoa > Chordata > Aves > Procellariiformes > Diomedeidae > Phoebastria > Phoebastria nigripes. Next base: position 74,776 of record JAYKAV010003404.1, on the reverse strand, counting down.
GCATGGTCACAGGACTGTCATGGCCTATGCTGGTTTTAGCTTGTCAATTTGTCAAGTGATTACCATCTCATCTGTTTTAGCTTTAGCTCTGGGAATATCCCATACAGTAAAAGTCTGACACAGCTGGATAGTCAGTGCGTAACAAAACAGCCCTTTGTGTTAAATAGGTTGGGAGAGGTCAAATTGCAACTTTCAAACTTTAGCTGGAAATGAATGAGAAGGGAGCAGGTTGAGGTGAGAAAACATACTAATACAGTCCATTTCAGGTGGCCTAGAAATACATAAGGGGGTTTTCTCAGCTTTTAAGCACAAGAGCCAGACAAGAATGAAAATAGTGCATTAAATTGAGTGTGTGAAGGGTAATTTCTTAATCCAGGTGATAGACAGCCCGACCAGAGGAGAAGTGTTACTGGACCTGTTGCTTACCAACATAGAAGAGCTAATTAGAGATGTCCAAATTGGAGGCAGCCTGGGCTGCACTGATCATGCCCTGGTGGAATTTACAATCTTGAGAGATATAGGCCAGGTGAAGAGTAGAGTCACAACCCTGAATTTTAGGAGAGCAAACTTGCAGTTGTTTGAGGAATTAGTGGATGGGACCCCCCTGGGAAACTGCCTTCAGGGACAAAGGAGCTGAAAAGAGCTGGCACTTTTTAAAGATGTTTTTCTTAAAATGCAAGAGCTCTTGATTCCCACATGTAAGAAATTGGGCAAGGAAAGCAGGAGACCAGCATGGCTGAGTAAGGACCCCCCCCGTTGGTCAAACAGATGTGTAAGAAGGAATGCACAGGCAGCGGAACCAGAGACATGTATCCTGGGGAGAATACATGGACGCTGCCTAGATGTGTAAGGATGGGATCAGGAAAGCTAAGGCACAGTTGGAGCTGAATTTGGCAAGGGACAAGAAGAATAGTAATGGCTTTTACAGGTATGTTGGCCAGAAAAGGAAGATTAAAGAAAATGTACCCACCCTGGTAAATAAGACGGGAGAGCTGGTAACAACCAACATGGAGAAGGCTGAGGTACTCAACAAACTTTTTGCCTCAGTTTTCAGTGGTTAATCCCCTTCCTACATCTCTCAAGCTCCTGAACTTCAAGGCAGGGACTAGGGAAACGAAGTCCTTCCCATCACAGGAGAAGATCAGGTTCGAGACCACCTGAGGAACCTGAACATAAATAAGTCCAGAGGACCTGATGAGATACATCCCATGGTCCTGAGGGAATCGGCTGATGTAGTTTCCAAGCCACTCCCCATCATATTTGAAAAGTTATGGCAGTCAGGTGAAGTCCCCAGTGACTGGAAAGAGGGAAACATCACACCCATTATTAAAAAGGGTGAAAAGGAGGACCCTGGGAACTACTGACCAGTCAGCCTCACTTCAGTGCCTGGTAAAATCATGGAGCAGATCCTCCTGGAAGACATGTTGAAACATATGGAAGACAGAGAGGTGATTAGAGACAGCCAACATGGCTTCACCAAGGGCAAACTGTGCATCAGTGGAGAAGGGAAGAACTACAGATGTCATCTACCTTGACTTCTGCAAGGCCTTTGATACGGCCCCCCACAACATTCTTGCTGCTAAATTGGAGAGATCCATTGACAGATGGACTGTTAGATGAATAAGGAACTGGCTGGATGACCATGTCCAAAGAGTTATAGTCAAAGGCTCAATGGCAACCAGTAATGAGTGGTGTCCCACAAGGGTCTGTACTGGGGCCAATACTATTTAATATCTTCATCAATGACATAGGAAGTGGGATTGAGTGCACACTCAGCAAGTTTGCAGACGACACCAAGCTGAGTGGTGCAGTTGATTTGCTAGAGGGAAGGGATGCCATCCAGAGGGACCTTGATAGGCTTGAGGAGTGGGCCCATGTGAACCTTATGAAGTTCAACAAGGCCAAGTGCAAGGTCCTGCACCTGGGTGTGGGCAGTCCCCAACATCAATATAGACTGGGGGATGAATGGATTCATAGCAGCCCTGTGGAAAAGGACTCAAGGATACTGGTGGGTGACAAACTGGATATGAGCTGGCAATGTGCGCTTGCTTTTGAAACACAGAAACACAGGTTGTGGTTATTTGACCTCATTGGGAATTGCCCTGTTCCCCGGGGGGGGGGGNGGGGGGAAGAAAAGAAAAAGATCAATTCAGAGAGGAAATGACTGATCAGAGTTTGTCATATCAGTGTAGAAAGGAGCTGTATTAGTAACAGCAAATATATAAAACCCTCAGTAATGAGAGGTCTGAGAAGAGGGGCTAACCTAGAATATTCAAATCGAAATGAAACATTTGAAAATTCACTAGAAATGCCACATCACTGAGGTACTTTCCATTTATTTTCTTATCTGGTTTTAATGTTATAGCAAGTTCACAATGTGTAGCTTGACTTATTTCTTATTTTGTAACTGTCTGCGTATAAATGACCCACTGGAAAATGAAGCATGAACAGAGTGTAGATATAACCTGAACATACATGTTCTTTTGCCTGCTTCCAATAAATTGCCTAAGTAAATTTTTAAAAGTACATTTATACAAATTCTCGTACTGTGTCTCTTCCCTGATTACCAGGTCCTTTTTAATTAGGTATGTATAGTATGTATGCTCTACCACAGTGCTTAAGCATCAAATAGCTGTTTCTAAATGGATGACAAATATAGGTAATATGACCAATGGGCCCCATGACACCTGTCAGACCAATTCGACAACAGCAGCCAACAGAAATGGGAACTCACAAAAGACAAGGGGGTAATATATTCATAGACATTGTGTAAGAGATTCGACAGTGAACTATCATCTTGTTAGGATTACTTTTATCAGGGAAATACAGTGTATATCAAACCCCAGTGCTGAGTTTATTGGTTGAAGATTTGATTCGGGATTGATTCTGCCAAACCCTGCTGCACTGGAGTGGTTTCTCTAGGAAAATCTTCAGCTGATTTCTGCAAAGTGCACAGGGCCTGGGAGCAACACAGCCAGAGAATAACCTCTTCAGAAACTACTGCTCTTTCTGTCAGTATGTAGACCCAAGGTTGTTTCTTTTGTTCTTTAATTTTCTTCATAATGACTGTATCGAAAGGCAGCATCAAGGCACTGTGAGCAGCATCCCAAGAGTATTTCAAAATCAAATGAAAGAAAGGCAATTTAGCTGACCTGGGGAACTTGCAGGGTGACAAATGCACACCAGACAATCCTGAGGAACCTAAGGGGACAGCACTAGAAACTGTCTCTGCAAATGCTGCAGTTTTCAAGGACTGCAAGGAACCAAGAACACCACAGAGGCAAAGGACCAAGTCTCCTGTAGGAAACAGGCATGCCGCACACGGACAGGGACAGGTAAAGCAAGGTTTTCCCTCACTTTGTACATAAACCCCTGCACACCACGCACTAAGCTGAAATAGCCCTGGGCAAAGGGAGCCCGTCTGCATGAGGTGCCCGGTCTGACAGAGAGCTCCTGTCTCAAAACACTTTCGGTTGCCCAGCCCTTTCTGGGTGGCCTGGCTAGCGACGGGGAAGAGAAAAGGCCCGTTAGATAGCTCTGTTCTCTCTACTTTCTTAYATGGCTGTTGCTTTCCTCCCTCGCCATCGCTTCATGTTGGGCACAGTACTCCGCCTAGGGGCAGAGTCTCTGGGCCTGGCCCCTGCCAGGGGCTGATGATATCTGCTGCAAGGGACCCCTTGGATCTGAAGAAGAAAATTCCTCGAGATATCGGGACGGGGACCCATACGGATGTTGGGATTTATACATACGTCCTGGGGGTGCCGAGAGGTTTTGCTCTGGGGTGAGCTCTTCGGCGCCGGCTCCCGGGACCGCCAGTGCTGCGGAAGGAACCCAGCCAGGCCCCGCCGGCTGCCAGGGCCCGCCTCCGCCGCGGCGCCCGCCTCCGCGCCGCAGGAGAGCGGCTGCCATGGCTGCTCCCCGCGTGGAGCCCTTTGGCCAGTGGCCGCTCTTTCCCTGACTGACTCCTGCCCGGGCCCGCCCTCGGCCGTACCGCTAGCGGCGGGCGGTGCTGCGGCAGCGGGCGGTGCCGGCGGCGGGCCGGGCTCCGCCATGCGATTTCGGGCTAAGATCGTGGATCTCGCCTGCCTCAACCACTTCAGCCGTGAGTATGCCACGGCGGGGGTGCCGGGCCGGAGGACGGCTGTGCCTCGGCGAGCGGCCGGGGCGGCCTTTCCCGGGGAACGGGAAGAGGAAGGGCTGTGCGCGCCGGCGGCCCCCAGCCCGTGGCGGGCGCCGTGAGGCCCAGGCCTCGGGCCCAGAGGCCTTTCCTGGGGGGAGGCAGCGTGAGGCGCTTTCCTTCGCCCTGAGGTGTTTGGGAGTTTCTGCAGCAGCATGAGCTGCGTTTTTGGAGACTGTCCACTTGGGATGAGGTGTGTGAAGCGGTTACGGCTATAACGTCCCCCTCCCTCCGCCAGGTGTAATTAACACAATCGCCAAGTTAGCCAAGACCTGCACCCTGCGCCTTACTGTCAGCAAGCTGTATTTCATCCTCTCCGATAAAGTAGCAAATGGAGGCGTCAGTATGTGGTGTGAGCTGTGCCAGGTAAGCCTGGGGAAGTTCAATAACCACGTGTCGTTGAAAACCAGAGCATGCAGTTGGGTCTAGTGTACGAGGCGTTTCTTGTACACGTAGCCCTCACCTGAGATGTGCCAGGTCTCTCAAGGCCTGTCTGGTCACTGAAGGCACTCTGTTTTGCAGGATGGCCTTTTAGTTGCACAGGCCTGGTGTTTCTGGCTAGACATCCCCTTTATCTTGGTTGTCACTTCAGTGTAAAGTTTCAGTGTGTGCTGGTCCACAAGGGCCTGCCCAAAACTGGAAACAGAAGAGTGTAACTCGCCTGTCATAACCCTTGTTTTGAGGACTGATAGGTGGCAGGGTTGGATCTGAAATTAATAGGTTTAGCCTGAAGCAATGAGCCTTCATGCTTATGCAGCCTGTCTTGATTCCTGCAGGTGATGCCAGGCAGAGGAAAGCTACTTGTTGTACACATGCAGTTCTAAGCTTAAGGTCTGATAGGTAAAACTTGCCTCTCTGTCTTTTTTTTTTTTTTTTTTTTCATTTGCTTTATTTTATTTCCCAACTTCTGAAAATTGTAGGGGAATTTCTTCGATGAATTTCAGATGGAAGGAGTAGCTGCAGAGCACAATGAAATCTATTTAGAGTTGGTGCCTGAGAACCTGTCGAGAGCATTAAAAACTGCCCAGAGTGCTAAGGCAGTGAAGATCAAGTTGACTAACAAACACTGTCCCTGTCTCAGAGTTGCTGTGGAGCTAGTAAGTGCAACCATGCTTTTATCTTCGTTATTAAGAAAAAGCTCTTAAAAATTAAGTGCTTTTCCTAAGGTCAAATAGAAGCTTTGGTAGTCTTTGGTGTAATTCTAGAAAACTAAATAAAGAAAAATCATGCCATTTTCCATTTCACTAGCCTTTCCTGCCATCATGGTTGGCAGCACACAGAACCAGCTTTCTATTTTCCAAAAGGCAAGGAAGAGGTGGGGGAAGAATGAAAGCTATGTGATTAAAACACCTTTTTCTAATGTCTGCTTTTCTCCATTCCTTCATTCTCTCAGTCTTCTGTGGATTATTGTCTTCTCATTGAAGCCATTAGGTGAAGGAGGTTTCAGTGTAGTGTTTGGCTTTTTGTTTTGCTTTTGATTGTTCTGCCATTCCATTTGAAACTGCTGTCTTCCGATTTTTTTTTTTGTTGTTAACACCTCTTCACTGATTCACTTCTTCAGCTCTAAGGATAGCTTATAGATACTAATGACTGATACCTCACAACCTCTTCCTTATTCAAAAGGGAAGTCTGCTTAATAGCGGACCAATAGGAACCTATGGAAAACTGGAACTGAGTGTCTGGGGCACTCAGTTATAGTATTTCCCAGAGTAGGTCTGAAAAATTTGAATTCAGAATTCAAGCCCTGTTTTTAACTGCAAGAGCATCCTCTCTCTCCCTCAAGCCATCCTTTTCAAGCAGCAGTAGGATTGTGACACATGACATTCCTGTGGGGGTTATTCCCCGAAGATTATGGAATGACTTCAGAGAGCCCAGTGTGCCAGACTTTGATGTAAGCCTCTGTTTTTATATTCCCTACGGAAAGGGGAGGTTGCAAGTGGAATGCTATTGCTGCGGAGTATACTATCAGTGGGTTTTGGAGAGGAGGTGAAAGGAAAGAGGGAAGGCTGGAGGCTGGAGGTTTGGAGAGGGATGGGAGATGACTTCCATCTTGACAAGAGAGTCCAGAACCTGTAAAAACAGGGCAGGTGGTTACCAGTTGTTGCTGTGATATTCAGGGTGGAGGAAGGGTAGGAGCAAAGGTCTTGCATGGCTTTAGGCAGGAGTACCTCCAAACCACAGGGGTTTATACTGTTTTAGCTGTTTAGGTACCAAGTGGCCCAAATAATCTGTTCTTTCTGAAATTCATGGCCTGCCTGGCAGAGTTAGATATATATGTGTTTCCTCCTGATTTTTATATATCCTCTCTATATCCTTTTTGACTTTTAGCAGAGTTGCAAGGAAAGGTCTGTGTGCAAATGTGCTCCTATTTGAGGTTATGGATGTCTGTTACCTCCATAGCTAAGAGTATTTAAATTCTGAAGACATATGACTCAGTAGAAGCTTGATCTATTTTGTTCTGTTGTTTCAGATTTACACTGATGCAATTCCAGAAATGATTACAGTACCAAGGGAATCATGTTCTTTCCTTTTTGGCTGTAGTATTAACTGCTCAGTAACACAGATGTGGGTTCATGTGAGAATCTGATCTGCAAAAACCTGTCTCTACTTTATTTTGAACACAGACTTGGGATAGTACGTCTGAAGCAATTGCTAGAGTGATGGCCTGTTGGGATTATGGGAAAGAGTTCCTCTGTTCCCGAGTCATTTGCTGATTTTAGTTAAATATTGTGCTCCCTGCACTCAATAGGTAACTGAGTCCAAAATAAGATAGAATTGAAGGGAGAAATAAATGCATCACATCCCAGTCACACATGAAATATTTGTGCGAATGCAGTTCTTGTGTCTTTCTAGGTCAGTATTTACCTACCAGTGCTGAAAACAATGAAGAGTGTTGTGGAGAGAATGAAGAATCTCAGCAATTCCATTGTAAGTTAAGGCACTTCAGGCGTGTGTCCTGCAGACCTTATTTTATCTTGGACATGTTTCCCTGTTGCCCCAACTGGTGCCCCTGTGTTATATCTTACTTTGGGATGGGTCAGACATTGAACTAAAGGCACCTGAAGACTGTGTAAGGGCTGAAGAGAATGATGGGATTTGTTTTAGGATTTACACTGAAGAGCTTGTCCTGAGCTTCCCAGAAAGTGGTGCTCTTTGTACTGAATCCTTGAAAGAACATGGCATTGTGTTGCTACAAGCCGCTCTTTATAGCTGGTAAGAAAATCGCGGTCCTTCAGGAAGCTAGCTGGAGACTTTCCAGGTGATTTCATTAAAGAAATGCCTATTAAGTGAGTTTTGTCTTAGGTGTCTGTGTGAATGAACTTTAGGTAAACTTGAGGTAGGATTTAAAGGAAATCCTACTAATAGCTCCTGGATGTCAGCCTGTGCTTTAGACTCTGACGTAGTGGGTTTCCAGACCACCCTGGGTTTCTGGAGTGCTGGTGGGCCTTCCATTGAAAGAAGCCCTCTGCAGTTGGCCCGAAAAGGGGTTTGGTTTTTTTTTTCAGTTGTTSTTGCTCACAGTCACCAGAATTGACTGACATGAAAGTTAGTAAGTAAGCATAGAGCTTTGGAATAGTTTGGTTTTGGGGCTGTTCATACCAATTTTGATAAATGGAAAATTTTCTGTAAACTGAGAATCCTGAAATTGGGACAGTCTCAGTCTTCCAAGGCTTGGAAGAGTTGAGAGATTACCCTGGGTCTCTGGCAATTTTGCAAATGGCAGTCATCCTGCAAATACAGGAGTAAGCACTTCAGACTCTTATCCTTTGTCAGTCTTTTGGGGTTTTCATTTTTTCTCTCTCCTTCCTTCCCCCATGTCCTCAGTGGAAGTGCTTACACACAACTAAGCACAGTGTATAACTGTTTTGTTTCCAGAGTTGAGGATCTCTTCTTACACAGGACAGCTGTATGATGGGATTGAACTTTGGTGTTCAGGAACACTCAGAAGAGGTAGCATATCAACACTGGGCATACCTACCTTCCTAAGTTCCTTATCTCCTGCTCCAAAGCAGGAAAATAAATAAATCTCTGTGAAATAGCTTTGATAGCTCTAAGGGAGGAGGCAGACTACATGCATCCTCTAAGTGCTTTCCTGTTATTAAAGAACAAAAACATCAAGTGCCACAATTAAATATTTGTGCTAGATGCATCCTGGTAGTAAAACTGGTCAAGATCAGTGCTGCAAAAAGGGCTTAGAAGCTCTTTCAAATAGTACTTGGCCATTGCTTGGGAGCATTCCTCTGTGGGCATCTCCCATTCTATAGGAGATTCTGATTGTGATATGAACCTCTTTTAAAATTATTGAGAATTCTTCTAATCACAGAAAAGAACTGCTTGGATGTGATTTAGGAATCCTCTGATCTGCTTGGGATTTATGTAAGATCATATATAGTCTCCTGGTTGGACACTTTGTCAGGATGGAATTTGAAAGCTTTCAGCACTTTTGCAGGATTTCTAGCAGTTCAAAGTCCTGCTTGGAGTTACTGCTCTGGTGCAGCTGTTGTCTGTTTTTGTCTTGGAAAGCAACACTGCAACTGCAGGTCAGCTCTTGGTGCATCCCATTTTCTGTGTGTGTCATATGGACTGTGTAGGTGCCTTTCTGTTTGTTGAAAAGCTGGATGGAAATGCAGGAAACCTTGCATTTTTCCAGCTTCGGTCTCTTATTTCTAAAGCTGTTTCCTCAGCGCATGAACTTTCCAAAGCCAGTACTTGTTCTAAAAGTACTGGAGAGCAATTGAATTTCTTTCTTTTTATAATTCCAGGGAGGTTGGACTAGGATAATTCACGCAGGAATGATGAGAAATGCGTTTTGTAGCTGAACATTCAAATGTTCAAACCATGTTCAAAAAGTACAGTTGAGCTGTGAAGGCACAGAAGTGCTTCTGGAAGCTTGTATTTGAACAAAGCTGCACTTTATTCTTCTGTAATTCTGCAGTGTGAAAGTGGCTTGCCTAAAATTGAGATTGATTGTATTGCAGGTGATTGAAGCAAACTTGAGTGGAGAAATGAACTTGAAAATAGAAACTGACTTAGTATCTGTAACAACACATTTTAAAGACTTGGGAAATCCTCCCTGGGGTAAGTTTCCCTGTTTGTTGCCTCTTGTGTCTGTCTGATCTCATTACTTAAGTGTGATGCTGATAACAGTACTTACCTTCTGTTAGTCCTTACAAAATAGCATAAAGTACTTTGAAGTCTTCAAATGAAACCTTAAAAAGAAAAGTGGCCAATGGCCGTTTCATGTTTGTGGGAGGAATCTCTTCCAGTATCCTTGACAACTTTGTAGGAAAACTGGGCTTTCTCTTCCTTGCACTGCTGTTTCTGAAAAACAACCCATTTGAGTACCAGCTGTTCAGTGATTATCAGGTGTGTCCTTATAGGTGTTGAAACTCCTCATGTTTTGACTAAGTGTTGTGTTCTTATGCTTTTAGCATCAGAGGATGGATATCAAAGTTCTGCTCAAGGCAGAGATCTGGAAAGCATGGCTGAGGCACGCATAGACATCAAGAAGCTGCAGCAGCTGCTTGCTGGACAGCAGGTCAATCCCACAAAAGCATTGTGCAGTAAGTTCAACAGCTCTGCTTGCAAACTCCAGTTAAGGAGGGATGTTTGCCATACTTGTAGTCTCAGCAGAACAGCATATCTTCTGTTTTATTTGTTTGAAACTTGACTATTTTTACTGTACCTGAAGACTTTTAATATTTCTATTTTTAGGCAGTAAGGTTCAGGCCTTAGGCATTTGGGGAAGAAAAAAAAAACATTAAAAAAAAATTAAGCGAGGCCCTTTTGTAAGTATCAAGTTGAATACTCAGACAGACTAATCATGGGTTTCTTTTTTTTGTCTTTGTTTTGAAGTTGTTATTTTTTATTACTATTTTGAGGTATTTTTTTTTTTGAAAGTCTTAAAACAAAGCCCCTAGTTTCTAGCAGAGAAACTGGGATTTACTGAGATGTTTGTTTTAGTTTTTTTTCTCAGATGCTTTCTTACATTCAGCACCAAATTGATTCTAATACCAAAATGCTTTTTATGCAACTAGCATTTCTTTTTATGCAGCTAGCATTTCTAACCGTAGAAATAATATGTTCTTTCTAGCAGAAGCCTATGCAGGGTTTTATATCCTATTTTGATAACTCTGTATGCTTTTCCTGAGAACATCTGTGTGTTATGGTTTAGTGCAGATGCTAAGAATTTCCCAAGGAAGATTTAAATCATGGGTATAGCATTATAGGCCTATACATTACATATTTCCTTTTTGGTATCAGCTTTCATAGACTCTTTAGTAATGCTTCATAGACCCTCAAGGACTTAAGTATTACAGGATGATATGTCTGGTCATCCTTCTGTCAGAATTGGTAGAAGCATTGTATTCTTATGGTGGCATTCTGTAGAAGATGTAATTTTAAAGTATTTTTCYGGCTTTAAACTGGATTTGTGTTTTTTCTCTCTTTACAGATATTGTAAGTAAAAGAATTGTCCACTTCATCTTGCTCCATGAGGATGTTTCACTTCAGTATTTTATTCCGGCACTTGCCTGAATGTTTTGGGATCTTGGTCATTTTCCAACCTAAGACCTTTTCCGTGAAGTCTGAAAACTTTCATGAGTTGCTGGAGTAGTCTCATGTGATATGCTGTTAGATGCAGCCATCAGATGGACATTATTTCCATATTTATGAAATGATTCAAAATATCTCCTCATCCAGAAGGCCATTTTTGTGAAGAGTTACATGCTATGAAAGACACAACACTGGGGAGCTGGCATATCTGAGTGTTACGGGGAGCAAAACTGAAATTTGTGTGTGGTTTTGGGATGCTTTGAGCTGTGGGGAAGGCAACGTAGTATTTTTTTTTCTTGTCGACAAACATAGAGGTAGAATTGACCTCTGGAGCTGCTGCTGGGTGTATTCAGTATTAGACAATGCAGCTCCAAGTTAAGGGATCTCCGAGCAAGCTGTCATACCTCCATGGGGCAGGAGAGCCCTCTGGAGGGTTGACAGATTGGTATTTGCCTGGGCAAGTAAGCACAGCCCTTCTGAAGTGGTACTGGATTGACTTCCGTTCCAGCAGTGATGTATATGGACKTGATGCTGCTGCATGTTGTGCAGCAGAAATGTGTCTGCGGCAGAGGAGCTTGCTGTGGCTGCCAGCATGTAACAGGATGTAACACGCTAAGGAGCACCAACAGCTTAGCAGCGTCTGTTTGTACCTGGTTGTATCTTTTGATCTGACTTGGTCCAACATACCTCAGTAGTTCTATTAGTGCTTGAACTGATGTGTTTAGCTCTTGGCCTGAGAGGATGAGATAAACAGTCTGAATTACCTTGTTAATGTGGGCAGTGAAGGTCTCTTATCTGTGTACAAAATGAATATCATATGACGACATGTGTGAACACAGCAATTGGTGTGAAATAAAGGGCAAGTTATCTGTGGATCACATTTTTTCCCCTTTCCAGATGGAAAGCATTGTACAACCTGTGTCATCATGGTGTCAGACATGGTGAGATTGCATCCAGGCTCTGATGCTGAGCAGCCAAGAGCATGACTGAGTCTCACTGACAGCGGTACTGCCCCTGCTTCTACTTCCTGATTGTCTTCTGAGGTCTTTTCCTCCCTATTCCAGTGTGATTGTACTTGTTATCCAGCCATGTTCCATATAGCCTTTGGTGTTCCACRGGGTTTTGAATATCTTGTGAAACTTCTTGTTTTAGAAATAGTGAGTGAGTCTGCTGCCAAAGGGGACTGGGAGTTTCTGCTAGACAGTAACTCTTGTTGTGGTCAGAAGTGTTGGTGGTTTTGKTTTTTTTTATTTTCAAGGGGCATTGAGGTTAAGGGAGCAATTAATCTTTCTGTTCTTGCAGATGCAAATGGTCAAGAGAAGGCTGAAGGAGAGGCAGTGGGCTGCGAATATTATGCTGCTTTGCCTTCTTCCACCATTTCTATCAGACTAACCAGAAAGCATCTTCCAAATCCTGTTAGTTTTCATGGGCAACTGTGATTACCCAAAAAATCTGTGTAAGATGAAAATAGCTGTACGCCAGGTTACAGCAATTGCATGGTAAGAGGTATGTGGTAAATATTCCTGGGTTTTCTCCTGAGGACAGGGGAAAAACTGTCAAGAGTATGATACAGTATGCACTATGAAAGTAGGCTTTGAAATCTTTGGATTTTCTCCTTTGAAAAATGCGTTCTGTGTAACCTGGTGGAAGTGGCTTTTTCTGGTATAGCGTAAGAACTAGTAATAATGGCCTCACAGCTATGTGGGCTCTATGATTGCTATTTTTAAAAAGAGATCAGAAGTTATAATTGCAAGAAAATGTRTTCTTTTTTTTTTTTTTTAATAAAAATAAATAAAAGTGAGAGTAATGCTGGTACAGGTCAAGAGTATGCAGTGAGATGTCCATTTCGTATTCTGGAGGGGAGGAGGCTAGACGGACCAACAGAGGTGAAGTCTCTCTAGCCCCAGTGCTTTCTTACCATTCCCACCTAAATGCAGCACAAGGATACAGCTCAGCCGTGCCATCCAGTTGACGCATATGTGCTGATCAGAGGGAAGATAATACTTATGCAGGTTTAAACCTGCTGTCAGCTGTGAATCCAGTTGTCAGAGCCCTGAGGGCAGTATTGGGCCTTAATGGCCCGAAGCAGCCTCACCAGGGACCCTGACCCACCCCCAGTCCATGGGCCCACAGGTCCTATTTCAGCTCAGGCTGTGGCATCCTGTACTCCCCTAAGCTATGTTGTAGGTGGGCCTGGGCCCAGCCCTATTCCTGAATTGGTGTTTGGATTTCCTAGATTGCCTTTGGATGGGAGCTGTTGTTCTCATCACCTGGTTCTGCTTGCCTGGTTTAGGTTCCGTGGGCCTGTGCCCCAGCTGTAGGGGTGCTGCCTAGCCTGCATTGTGGCCACCCTCTGCTCCTGGCTCCTCCTCACTCCTGGAGCAGCCTTGCTCTTGCTGCTCCCTAACACCAATAATGAGAAGAAATATTTCTCATTAACAGCCCTAGCTGGTTCCACGTGACGAACCAATTGTTTTATGCCAGGAAATTTTTGTGGCTTAAGCCACCAAGACAAAACAGTTACGAGCCACTGGTGGGACTACAAAATAACTGTAAGACCATCCAGCTTCTCTCCAACACTTTGTTTTCCTAACACACATTTCTATTACAGGATGTTAGGGGTGGCCACTACCTACAGCAGCTCTGGCCCATGACTCTTCCAGCACAGCTACTGGAGCCCAGCCTCTGGTACCTGGGTACCAGGGATGTATACGCCCCAGGCTGAGGAATGTAGCTGCTGCTTTCCCACTTGCAGGTTCAACCAGCAGTGAAGCTGAGCTTGTGTCCAGACACGCATACAGACACATACATGACACTGACATGGCTGGTCGCAGACTGCCACAGACAAGCCGTGCCTTCAACTGCATCTACATATAGGACCCACATAAAACAAGCACAGGCAGCCACATCCCCTTCTTCCTCTTCATCTGGCAGAGACAGAAGGTCACTAGTGCAGGCACACACACGATGCTCTCTAGGTTCACAAGCACATACGCAGTTGTAGATCCCTCAAGTACTGGCACTGTCTGCCTAGTACCCCTGCCCAGATCCTGGCCCTCTTACTCGCTCCATGGGTCCCCTATTCACTGGCTCATCTGGGTCAGTGCTCGCTAGCAAACATGCAGCACTCACACTCTTGTCCCACAGGCATCCCGTACTCATGGGTCCCTCTGGATATAAGCACAGACCCTTCGCCTGCCAAATACCCCAGCCCTGACCCAGGCCTTTGTACTCACTGGCTCATCCAGCTTCAAGTTTGACAGCAAACGCACGCCCAGTTTGGGGAAAATGCAGACACTTGCCCCCCCATCAGCTAGCACCAGGTGCACGGGCTGTGATCCGCAGTCCTGGTCCAGCCGCCAGCACCAAGCCCCGCACTTGCCTTACTCATGCCATCCCCTGCCCCCCAGTAGTTGATTTTTGGACGCGCACCGTTCCCGCCCCATTGGCTGGGACCCCCGCACTTGCTCCAGTAGCTGACACCATAGCCCAGGGGGACCTATGCCCCCGTTCTGACTCCAGTACTGGCACCAATCCCACCCATGCTGTTCCCCCCTGTAGCTGGCACCTAGTCCTTGCAGCACATAGACACACAGGACAGAGGGAGGTTATGCAGAGAGAGTGAAGAAAGGACTTAATAAGAAGATAGGACAGACTGCGGTGATGAGCATACTGACCGACCCCTTTTATATGCCTTTCTGCCTGCTCCCCCTTTGTTCCTCCCTGCTCCCCCTTGCTCTACACATTGCCTCATCAGTTGGCATATTTCCACCCACCCCCTCCAACATGCTGGTCCCTGAGGTTTGCATCTTTATCAGCTGCAAAGTCCCATTTTGCCTGTGTTGTGGGTTGACCCCGGTAGGCAGCTCAGGCCCACGCAGCCACTTGCTCACTCCCCTGAGGCAGGATGGGGGAGAGAATCAGAAGGGTAAAAGTGAGAAAACTTGTGGGTTGAGATAAAGACAGTTTAATAGGTAAGGCAAAATCTGTAAGTGGAAGGAAAGCAAAATATGGAATTCATTCACTACTTCCCATCGGCAGGCAGGTGTTTAGCCATTTCCAGGAAAGCAGGGTTTCATCACGCGTAACGGTTACTTGGGAATACGAACTCCGCAACTTCAAATGCCCTCCCCTTCCTCCTTCTTTTCCCCCAGCTGAGTGTGACATCATATGGTATGGAATGTCTCTTTGGTCAGCTGGGGTCAGCTGTCCCAGCTGTGTCCCCTGCCAACTTCTTGTGCACCCCCAGCCTATTTGCTGGTGGGACAGTGTGAGAGAGAAGGCCTTGACACTGTGTAAGCACTGCTCAGCAATAACTAAAACATGGATGTGTTATCATCAACAATGTTTTGGTCACAAATCCAGAACATAGCACCATATGAGCTACTATTGTCGTGGTTTAACCCTAGCCAGCAACTAAACACCATGCAGCCGCTCGCTCACCCCCCCACCTCCGGTGGGATGGGGGAGAGAATCGGGAGGGCACGAGTAGGAAAACTCGCAGGTTGAGATAAAAACAGTTTAATAATTGAAATAAAACAAAGTAGAACAGTAATAATAACGATAACAACAACAATAATAGAATATATACAAAGCAGGCGATGCACAATGCAACTGCTCACCACCCGCCGACCAACGCCTAGCCCGTCCTGAGACACAAGAGCCACCCCCACTCCGCCCCTTCCCAGACCATGTGTCCTAAATATATACTGAGCATGACATCACATGGTATGTAATACCCCATTGGCCAGCTGGGTCAGCCGCCCGGGCTACACTCCCCCTGCCAGCTTCCCATGCACCTGGCAGGACATGGGAGGCCAAAAAGTCCCTGGTGCAAGTGCCACTCAGCAACAACCCAAACATCAATGGGCCATCAACATTCCTCTCATAATAAATCCAAAACACAGCACCCCCCCAGCTACTGGGAAGAAAGTTAACTCTGTCCCAGCCGGAACCAGGACAGTATCCACCCCTTATTCTATACCATCTATGTCATGCCCAGGTCTCACATTTTCCAATACATTCCAATTAATCACCACCACTTTTCCTGCCTTTTGATATATATACACACACACACATCATTCCCTTAGTCCAGGGGCCATCCCTCTAAAATGTCCATTGAGTTCATTTAGTCCATGACTTTTGGGCTCCATCTGTCATAACAGTCTTTCAGGGCAGGAGAGATGGTGTGTGGTGTTGGATTGTTGCAGCCTGAAGTCAGTTCTGGTTCCATTATTGCTGCGCTTGTCCAGTTCTATCAGCGTTGCACTTTGCTCGGTTTCATCAGAGTTCCTTCTTCATTAATCTGGGTGATTCTTACTGCAATACCGTTGATATGACATATAGTAACCATAGAAGTGATGACATATAGTATGATATAGCAATTAGCATCATACAATTCAGTTCATTGGCTATTTTCACGCAAAATCAAATCCCCTTGAGGTACACATTGGACTTCCCCATCCTTTCACATTACCCACCAAGTGCACCCAGGACCTTGAGCAAAAGCAATCCCACRAATGGGTTTTCCCTTGCCTGAGGCAGGAMTMAMCCAGACTGTCTTCCCCAGCATATTTTTAATGTGCACTACAGGGACTCTATCCCCATCTACAGTATGTAAGGGTTTTGAYTGGGCAGGGCCAGCTCKGGTGACAGATCCCCTGGTGTTGACTAACCAGGTGGCTTTTGCTAAATGTGTATCCCAATGCTTGAATGTCCCACCACCCATTGCTCTCAGTGGTCTTTAACAGTCCATTGTATGGTTCAAGGCTGGTGCATGATAGGGGATGTGATACACCCACTCAATGCCATGCTCTTTGGCCCAGGCATCTATGAGGGTGTTTCAGAAATGGGTCCCATTGTCTGACTCAATTCTTTCTGGGGTGCCAGGTCGCCATAGCACTTGCTTTTCAAGGCCCAGGATAATGTTCCGGGCAGTGGCATGGGGCACGGGATATGTTTCCAGCCATCCGGTGGTTGCCTCCACCATGGTGAGCACATAGCGCTTGCCTTGGCGGGTTTGTGGGAGTGTGATATAATCAATCTGCCAGGCCTCCCCATATTTATATTTCAGCCATCGTCCTCCATACCAAAGAGGCTTTACTTGCTTGGCTTGCTTGATTGCAGCGCAGGTTTCACATTCATGGATAACCTGTGCAATAGGGTCCATGGTCAAGTCCACCCCTCCATCTCGAGCCCATCTATATGTTGCACCTCTTCCTTGATGGCCTGAAGTGTTATGGGCCCACTGAGCCATAAATAATTCACCCTTATGTTGCCAGTCCAGATCCACCTGAGTCGCTTCAATCTTAGCAGCCTGGTCCACCTGCTGGTTGTTTTGATGTTCTTCAGTGGCCCGACTCTTGGGTACATGAGCATCTACGTGAYGCACTTTTACAACCAGGTTCTCTACCCAGGCAGCGATATCTTGCCACAATGCGGCAGCCCAGATAGGTTTACCTCTGCGCTGCCAGTTGTTCTGCTTCCATTGCTGCAACCACCCCTACAGGGCATTTGCCACCATCCATGAGTCAGTGTAGAGATAAAGTACTGGCCACTTTTCTCATTCAGCAATATCCAAAGCCGGCTGGATGGCTTTCACCTCTGCAAACTGACTTGATTCACCTTCTCCTTTGGCAGTTTCTGCGACTTGTCGTATAGGACTCCATACAGCAGCCTTCCACCTCCGATGCTTTCCCACAAGACGACAGGACCCATCAGTGAACAGGGCATATTGCTTCTCATTTTCTGGTAGTTTATTATACAGTGGGGCCTCCTCAGCACGCGTCACCTCCTCCTCTGGGGACATTCCGAAATCTTTGCCTTCTGGCCAGTTTGTGATCACTTCCAAGATTCCTGGGCGACTGGGCTTTCCTATTTGGGCCCATTGTGTGATCAGCGTGACCCACTTACTCCACGTACCATTGGCTGCATGATGTGTAGAGGGGACCCTCCCTTTGAACATCCAGCCCAGCACMRGCAGTCGGGGTGCCAGGARGAGCYGTGCTTCAGTACCAACCACTTCTGAAGCAGCTCAAACCCCTTCATATGCTGCCAATATCTCTTTCTCAGTTGGAGCATAGCGGGCCTTGGATCCTCTGTATCCCTGACTCCAAAACCCCAGGGGCTGACCTCGAGTCTCCCCTGGTGCTTTCTGCCAGAGGCTCCAGGTAGGGCCATTCTCCCCGGCTGCGGTGTAGAGCACATTTTTTACATCTTGTCCGGCCTGGACTGGCCCAAGGGCTACCACCTGAACTATCTCCTGTTTAATTTGTTCAAAGGCTTGTCATTGCTCAGGGCCCCATTTGAAAACGTTTTTCTTCCTGGTCACTTGATAGAGAGGGCTTACAATCAGGCTGTAATCTGGAATATGCATTCTCCAAAGACCCACAAGGCCTAAGAAGGCTTGTGTTTCCTTTTTGCTAGTTGGTGGAGACAATGCTGTTACACCCATCTTGCCATTTTATTCCTAAAAACTGGATCTCCTGTGCAGGTCCTTTGACCTTACTTTGGTTTATGGCAAAACCAGCCTTCAGAAGGATTTGGACTATTCTCTCCCCTTTCTCAAAATCTTCTTCTGCTCTGTTGCCCCATATGATGATGTCATCAATGTATTGCAGGTGTTCCGGAGCCTCACCCTGCTCCAGTGCGGTGTGGATCAGTCCATGGCAAATGGTAGGACTGTGTTTCCACCCCTGGGGCAGTCGATTCCAGGTATACTGGACACCCCTCCAAGTGAAAGCAAACTGTGGCCTGCACTCTGCCGCCAAACGGATTGAGAAAAATGCATTGGCGATATCAATGGTGGCACACCGCTTGGGTGCCTTTGCCTCCAGTTCGTATTGAAGTTCTAGCATGTCCGGCACAGCAGCACTCAACGGCGGTGTGTGGGAGTCAGTTGGTCAGCTGGGGTCAGCTGTCCCAGCTGTGTCCCCTGCCAACTTCTTGTGCACCCCCAGCCTATTTGCTGGTGGTACAGTGTGAGAGAGAAGGCCTTGACACTGTGTAAGCACTGCTCAGCAATAACTAAAACATGGATGTGTTATCAACACTGTTTTGGTCACAAATCCAGAACATAGCACCATATGAGCTACTGAGAAAATTAACTCTATCCCAGCCAAAAGCAATATAGCCTGCAGTTCCTTGATAGCCCAACAATTAGTGTAAATGACCAGGTTTTGGGTTTTTTTCTGGTTATTGTCTTTTTTAATGCTAATTGGTCAGGTTTTATATCTCTGTGTTTGTCTCCTTCCTTTTCCTTATCATCCTAATATAGGATGTGCTCAATCAGATAACCTTGCTGGAATAAACATTCTCACACACCCACATACATTGCCTCTCATCATTTTTCCAACAGTTTTGTGTCCCTTTATGTTCTTGTTTATGATTTCCTCCTCTTCTTCTTATCCCTTTTTTGCGCTGAAAAGGTCTTTGACCAGATGATACCCTTAAAAAAGCAGACACTCTTCTTCCACGTATGCTTGCAGTTTTCAATGCTTTCAATCCTTCTTATTCTGAAGACTAGCAAATGATTTTATCAAAACGGAATTTGGTGATGGTTTATCATACAATATATACTTAAATGATTCTAATTTTTAATTGTGGTATTCTGAAAGTGGGTATTAATGCTTGAAGTGACTGTATACAATTGCTTTCCTGTAGCTGTCTGTGAAACTCCCTGTGAAGGTTCTTTGAGGCTGCAGGTAGGTGGGAGCAGCTGGCTAGTTCTGGCTCTTCCTTCAGTGAGCTCTCTGGTGCCAACTCTGTTCTCCTGTCTCGTCATGTTTACTCCTGCTTGTATGCACACAGGCGTATACATGCTATTCAACAAACTTAATTTATTTCACTCCAACAGTAGATAATTTGTGCTTAATTATCATCTACTGCCTACAGAGTACACTGGATGAAGGACTTATATGGTTAAACAAGGGGATAAGACTAAATTCTGTAATGTGTTTGGCCTAATTCTACTTAAAATTTTGGCCAGAGCAATCAACTTCTTCGTTGATGAGTCAGTGGGATACCAGCTCCCAAAACTCTGCAGGCACAGATCTACGTTTTACGTAATTGTTATTTTATGAACACACTATTTTGCATAAATAACATACATATTGAAACCCCTACTAAAGGCTGTTGAAGAGTACATGAAGTCACTGACTTTCCCTGGTTACTTGCTAGACCCAAAAATCAAAATCAGGGAGAAGAGGGTATTTTTCCCCTCCGTTTTTAAGGAAGGTCCTTCTTTTGTGTAAGACTCTGCTGCACATCCACTGTGGTAATGGATAGTGAAGGCGGTGAGTGGTAGGTATTGTTGAATTTCATTTTGGGATCACATTTGTTGGATCTAAGTATACCTGTTAGTATGTGTCCCAAGCAATTCTATACTTCATATGAGTGATCCCAGTTGATTACTTGGTGTCTCCCTCAGAATATCTGTTAATTTTGGAGAACGTTTCTTGGAAATATCTCTCTACAAATTCAGCATCTGTATTATGGATTGAAAATTTGACAACTTGCTGTTGGCAGGCAGTATAAACAGTTTAGTGCAAATAATATATTTACATTGATGTGGACCATATACTTTGTTTGCTTTATATATAAATTTCTGATTTTTTTATTATAGACTACTTGGCTCTGTAAGTCTTACTATACCCCTCTGTAAGATGGGGTGGGGGGAAAGGATCACTGTTCTTCATTTCTCCAATGTTAAGATATAATCAAACAATTCAGGCAAATGCATCCTTTATACTGTTGTTTTGAACCAATTGACACTTGGGCTGTTGAGTCACTAGGTCTGCAGAAATTTCACGTGTTAAGTGTTCATGTCTTTAATGGTGCTGCTTGTACATAACTCTGCCTCTGGAAAGGGCAAGAGGGGTTTTTCTTTTCTTCTTTGTTAGGAATATTTATTTGAATGTGTGGGATGTTCAGCCTCTGGGTTTTCAGGTTGAGTGTTTTTGCTTTGTCAGAAAAGAAAACAAGTTGAGGTGTGACATGAGCATGTGTTACAGTCAGGAAGGCATTTGCTGCTTGTATTGACTTGAGGTCATGCAGCACTGAGCATCAGCAACACTTAAGCCATGGGCTTGGGAGCCTCAATATTATGTTCTTGGGAAGCAATTGGACAAGATTTCTGCCTCCAATAGCAGAAAATCTTGAAAGTAGAAAACTTGACATAAATTTTCTAGTTATCCTGATATTTGTATTTGATACGAGCTATTGCTGAGTTATGCTTCTGGAGAGATTTCTAGCTTCCTGACCTTGCATTTCAGTTAAAATAGTAGTAGTGGAGTAGAAGGCAGGCATTTAGCAGATGAGTAATCTGGAATTGAAACTTTTTGGACTGGTGAGGGATTTGGGATCCTAATGTGGAATTGTTCTTGGAGGGGGGGAAATAATATCAATTTGCCATGCAGCTGTAAAGAGAAGTTAGGAGAAGTCTTGCCAAGAGAAGTGGCTTTAAAACATTGTTTTGTTGTTGCATACTAGAAAAATCTGAAGAACAGGCAGGATGTTCCTGTGTATTGTTTTATTACCTGCAAAAAGACCCAAGGTTTAAGATAAGAATGTGGAGAAAAAGGATTAACATCTGCTAGTCTAAATCACTGAGTTTAGGTGTCTAGTTTAGGAGAGCTGTGCGATTGGAATAGTGTGTCAAATAGTACAAGTGATTTGCATTCTGAAAAGTTGGCCTGAAGAGGCTGCTCACCCAGCCCTGACCAACACCTGCTGCTCTCTGCTTTCCCAGTTCCTCCCCTGAGTTTACATGCCGATGAACTTTTCTTTCTTTGGAGCTGGGAAACTGATTCTGGGTGTTCCCGTCCCTGCCTTGTAAAACCTAGCAGATTCCCTAATTCCTACTGAGGAGCCAGATCCATGCATTCTTAGTTAATGCCCTGGTGAAAGGATGGAGACAGGCACTGAGGGGTAGGAGGGAAGCTGCTGTATCTCTGTGCTAACTCCTGTTACTCTGAAAAGCTGCATCACAAGCTCCTCGGATTCCCTCTGAACTTTGTTCACCTCTGAGGGGCTTTTCCATCCTTTCTTAAAATCTTAGCCCTAAGATTTTAGGGCTTAAATGTGTGTACCAAGGCCTTATATGTGTATGTTCTGCTGACAATTTCCCTTTCACTGAGACAGGTTTTATTTTTTCCCTCTTCTTAGTGAGAAAAGCCCTCCTCTATACCATGTTTATTGAAGCCACTTGTATGCCCGTGCTACCTTAATTTTGCTAAGCAGGGTACGATAGAATTTTTTTTTTTACTCTATCTCTGAAGGTGATGTTGTTGACCTCTTTCTGTGCTGGTACATACTTGGAGTAGTTGCTCCTGAACATGAGTATATAGTACGCAAGGTTATGTGTGTACTTTTTGTGTGTTTACTGGAAGTTTGTGCCTTAATTTTAATCCAACACCTGTTACATTAACACCTCTGCAGCTGAGTCAGATCTTTTGCTTTTTATGTCATTTTAAACTGACAAGTTCCTACATTGCATTGGTATATTTTGGTTCTGCTTCCTAAGGGAACGGTGCTGCATTTTGCTGTTGTTCTGTTCAAATTTCACCCGTGTATGTAATTCTAGTCCTTCTGATTGCTCAGTTCTTCTTTTATAGCATTCTAGCTCTCCTGTCCTCTTCATCCATTTTGCACCATGAGGTGCTGGTTTGGTATGATCCCAGTAAAAAAGGCACTTGGACTCTGTAAAGTATCGCTTAAAATACCATTTATTAAAGTAACACTATAAAGAAAGAGAGGCTAGTATAGATAATCTTACATCCCTTCAGATGCTGGGAACACTGGGTTGTGCAGCTTCAAACAGGCCTCTGACCAGTGCGCAGCACGCTGTACAGATCCCATCTGTGGAAGGGTCATCCCATTTTGGGATTCTTACTACGTTGTAGTATTTTTGCCTACTTTCAGTGTGGGACTCATGCCTCTGTGTGCGTGGAGAGTGGGACATGTTAGACCTTGGCCCATGAATCTTGGAATGCGTTGGACCTGGCATGAGGAAAACGTGTTGGAAGAGGTGCAAGGGAGAGTTGATAGCCACACTTCCATGCCTGGCCTACAGAAAGGAACATGTCTTCTAGCATAGAGAAGGGAAGACAGGGCATACTTTACTCAGTCCCCAAACTGGGAGAGTGGTACATAATGTGGTGGTAGGGATACCTTGCTGCAAACTGAAGGCAGGCAGGCAGGCTGACAGCACTCAGCCATGGCAGGGCACCCCATCCTCCATCATACCTGCTTCCCACACAATGGAAGGAGCAGCCTTGTCGTGTTTTCTGGTGAGGTTCTCCCCAGGTTATACAATGTTTGTTTTCAACGGATAAATTAAAGAGAGCTATTACTTCTTTCCCCATTCCCTTTTATTTGGATGAAATGGGTGTCATGGGAGCTGTGCTTCTCACAAAATGAAAGTTACAAGATAGCGGAGGATCTGTCCCAGCACAACAAAGTGTTGTTAAATATTAATGATTTTTTTTCTCTTCTAAAGAGTCTCTACTCATTTATTGCAACCAAAGAGCTTGAAAACCTAGCGCAGATGTAGTTAACATTCAAAACAGAGGAGGCAAACAGGAGAAATGCTGAAGTTATATTCAGCTTATATTGCTGAAGTGCTAGTTTGCTTCTTTTTTGCAGTAGACTGGCTGGGTTGACTGTAATTCTTTGGATTCATTTCAGAGTAGTGTGATTGCCATTGATCTATATTTAAATGACAGTATTGTCCAGGAACATTAATCAAAACAGTTGTTCTGGGTGCAGTGCAAATTGGAAATTATTCATGGAGCACAGAAACAGGTTTTTACAGAAGCTTGTAATATTGATCTGTCTGTTGATCTTTTGAAAACTAGTGGAAATCCCTCACTATTGCCATTAGATATTGTCTAAGATATCCCCACCCATTTTGCATCAGACACTGTATAAATTTCCTATTGCAAGGCCTTGGTTTTCAAGAAATCTTTACACGTAGATGTTAACTGTCCTTTTTGATACACTACCAACCTCTGCTATCTTATATTCTTTTCATCCCTTTTTTCAAAGTATGTCTTAGAGGAGCATTGAAGAGGGTGAGAGCATAGAACTCTCTGAACCAACTGCTAGCTGCTAAGATAGTAATGAAAAATAATAATTTTCTTTACCAGTTATTTCATTCTGGCACTGCGGGGTTAATACAGAAAATTATTTGCTCCGCCATTTCACATGCTATCTCACTCCTGGCTAAATGGAGTTTAAGTTCAGATGTTGCAGTATCTGTTCTGGTCTGACATTTAGCAGTACTTCCATTTAATCAAATTTCCTCTGCTTTGGAACACCCAAGATTCTGTCAGGGTTAGGTAACAAGAGAAGACAAACTTGAAATGTCAAAGGGTAAATTCTAAATATAAGACAGGGGATTTAGACAAGATGTTGGACTTGTCCCACCATCTGTCCCAGGGACCAGAAGATGCTCTCCATCCCTCACATCCAATCCCACCTGTCTTGTTCTGGCATGAGCCAATTCTGTGGAGCAGCCTTACACAAGCAAGTCCCTGGCAAGTCTTCTGCCCTGTTGAGAAAGCCCAGGAGGAAGTTAGATATATGTTACATTGCTTTTGACTAGCTCCTGATTTTTCAGATGTACTTGCTTTTAAATTCACCTTCACATTGAACTCTGTCTGTCCTCAAACAATTTTTATATCTTTGCATTGAGTCACAATAGTTGTTAAAGAGCTCGGGTCCTTCATGACTCTTGGATTTGATTTTTGACTCTGTATATCTTCCATGAAACTTTATTAAGCTCTACATTTTTGATGTATCCAAATTTACATGTGGCACTTTAATGTTTGGTTATATTCCTCAGTTAGAAGGTAATAATATTTAATTCAGAGAATGATGGCAACTTTGTGAGTTTGACTGAAAAAAGCATTTTAAGTGGCAGCCATGAAAATTGTTCTTGGGCAGCTTCAGAGACTTAAGGAATTTCTAGAAGATCCTTGGATCAATTGTATTTCTTCACATGCAAACAGACTGTCCAATTCAAAGTTAAATCTTGCTTTGAGTGTGTAGTTTGTGTGTTGGGCTTTTTGGTTCCCCCCCTTGAAGTTTGTAGTGAGTAATAACAATCTGTAGCCATGCAATGGCTGACAAACTGAATCCATTTGCCACTTTTTGTAACCATCCAAAACAGACTTACGTCTTACAAGTTCAGCATTTGAGAACACTTAACAAATCTTTAGACCTATTTCACATTGTTTATAGTTGTCCTAGTATAATGTTATGTATTTTGGCTTCCAGTTTACATTTATAAGGTTAAATTCTGCAGCCACTACTCAGGTCTTAGTAGACAAAACTTCTGCAGTCACAGGCTCAACTCTTTGCTGAAGTGCGTAGCAAAAATCTCTCTGCCTTCAAGAAGGCATTTTTGTGTGAGTCAGTGAATTGTTATAGAAACTTACCTATAACCTTCTCTTGTTTTCCTTGCTTTCTGGTTATACACTACTGTATTACTTACCTTTATTTTTATGCTGCTTTAGAAAAAGACTTTGCATATATTCTTTTTTTTTTTAATGCCACAGCAATTCAAAAAGAGTGAAATTTTTATTAGAAAAAGAAAACAACAGAGGGTGCTAAAGAGCTGTGGGAAAACGTATTACTCTGCTCTCCTCTTCTAAGAAAAACAAAGCTAGGGACAAGCAGCGGACCTCAGTTAACACTTGTGAGAGGGTGCAATTTTTTTATAGTCTTTTATAAATGACATTTCTCAAATGGGCAGGTTGCAAGTGACTAAATGTAAGACTGGAATTGTTTAAAGTTTGTAAGCTGTGGAAGAAACGTCGTCTCTAGATCAAGCATCATGAATGACCTGGGTCAAATCATTTAGGCACAGACCCTGAGAGATGCTGAACTCAACTGAGATTAGGTGGCTAAATAGCTTACAGGATCTGGACTTAAGCCTCTCTGTGCTTCAGTGCTTCCTATGTAAAACAAGACTCTTTGTACTGTATAGCTGGGTGCAATATGTGGCAAATAAATGCATGAAGGATTTCCGGTGCATTTGGCTTCTCTGGTAGAGGCCTAAATCTAAATTCTAGCCTTCACCTCATAGGTATTTACTCAGGGAAATCTTTATTCATGCGCATGTCTCAGTGAATAATCAGGGAAACAAACTGTGTGAATGTGTGTGGGCTGGTGCCATAAATGTTTGGCTCTCCTTTCCTTGGGTGGGAGGACACACATGTTCCACTCATAGTTAATTAATAATTAATTAATCTCTCACTTTGTGATGTACTATTGATGACAATCTGAAGCACAATTTATTGCAGTTCGCTAAAGGAATGTTGGACTTCCCCACTTTTTGTACCAAGTCGTTGGCTAATTAGTTGATTTTTCTTACACTTAACAGATTTAAAGACTGTATTCTATGAGCTTCTATGTTTACTGTCATGTCATATAACTATGGAAGATGCCATGCTGGAGCTCCAAGTAATTCATTCTGGTATTCAAGAACCAGATAGACCTCCAGCAATGGAAACTGTGGGATACTAAATGTAATCGGTCAAATGCCAGAAGTCTTTTCTAAAAATGAAAACAGACAGGAAAAAATTGTCTTATGTTATACAAGCAAAAGTTAAATCACACTCAGATCTTAAAGCATTTTAAGTGATGTCCAGTCATGTGCTGGCACTTGTATAATTTGCAGCAAAAACTGGGAACAACTTTAACCTTTGTTTCACTCAAAATAACTGGCAATGTTAGTAATTGCTAGAAAAATTTTACTTACCACTGTCACTTTGGTGAATTTATCACTCCTCAAAGAACATAGAAGCAAACTAGCAACTCAAGAAATTAACTCTAATTTTGTGAAATAGTATGGAATAATTTGTACACAGGTCTTAGACTTCTGAGCAGCTCATAAATATCTGTTAATTTATAGTAGCCAGCTCTCAGCTGGCATAAATCAGCTTAGTTCATTTGAAATCAGTAATTATGCCAGTTTATGCCAGCTGAAAGATATGGCTCTGTGAAGCTTTCAGTAATTCAGATCAGGGAGGTGGTCTTCCCGGTGGCACGGGAACCCTCTTCATAGATCTCATTTGTGACATTTCTTTTGGAAGCTGAAAATAAATCCCCGAATTCCAGTCATGACATTTGAATTTCCAGAAGGCCCTGGCATTTCTGATGAAGACACAAACATCAACATGCCTTTGGCATGGGGTTTTGTTTTGATTTGGCTTGGCCTCTACCCCGCCAATGGTAGCTATTTGATTTGTGGTGTCTGTGAGCCTGTGTGGCTTCAGCACAAGACCAAATATTAACAGAACGGAGGGCACTTAGTTCCTCTAGAGCAAAATTAATCCTCGTGGCAGTTTTTGTAGACAAAAAGGTTGCAGAGCACCTGCCTTGGGCCCAGGCCAGTGTGCCGAACAAAATCAAGCAGACTCATGGTTACCAAAGGTTTTTCCACTGCTCACAGGGGCTGGGACTCGGTGAAGTGCTTGTTTTTCAGGAGGTGGTACTGATCCCTGCAAAGCTTGTCTCCCCAGAGGTCGTTCAGATTGACGGAGTCAGAGATTCAAGAGGGCATTTTGGACTGGGGGGATGCATTCAGTAATGTAGGAGTAGGAGACATGGAGCACATGCGACATGTTCTTTGCTTCATTCTAGTCTGAAAATGCTTCTTTTTTGGGAGGCAACCCATATTTGGGAAGTTCAAATGTTTACCTTTAAAGAAGTAGAGGTAAGGAAGACCATTATGGTTCATTTATCTCCACCGTGGAGCCATGCTGACTCCAAATCTTTCCAGAAATAATTCTCAGAATTGTATCTTTTTGGCCTGCTTCATGTAATGTAGGCATCTGAGCTCCAGCCCTCCAGGCACGGGTGGTAGCATTGTCCAAAAATTTGGCTACAGCTTCAGTGCTCAAGTCAGCCAGAGGATAGGAAAGCAAAGTGTCCTGCATCTGTAACTGATGCTGTTAAAGGCAATTTCTGTGTTGTTTTTGGATTCTTAGAGAACAAGAGTCATTACAGTGACCCTTTCCTGTCTGCCTTATAGTCTCTCTGTCTCTGGGAGATAGGCAAGGGGTTTTGAACTTACTCTATATGTATTATACCAAAGTGCCTTCAAGACAGTTTCTGTGAGTGAGCTTCCTTTCTAAGTCTTTGAACATTTCCCCTTGTTTGCAAGTTCACGATCTGACTCTTTAAGGCTAAAGTCTCAATGGGTGAAAATCTGTAAGGTTCCATGAGAGAAATTACAGTTTGCATCAGATGAGCAGATGGGCCCTTAAACACTACAGCGCAGAAGATAGTGAAGGCAGATAGAAGATAGGACCCTTAGAGGGGGAATGAGTGATTAACTCCCTCAAGTATGGTATATGTTGCTACAGTTGCCAATATTTTAATAAGAGATGACCACAAAAACTTATTTCCTTCATTCTGCGATACCCTGTGAGTTGCAGGGGATGAACGTATTTACAGAGAGGAGAGAGGAGGCTGCAGAGACCCTATTCATTTGGATTTTTCTTTTACACAAAAGCACTTTCTCACAACTAGACTAGTGGACAAATGAGCTTCTATTTGGCTACTTTGCACTGGTGGCATGGAAGTCTCATCACATGCAGACCCGTCTGATCACCACCACTGTAGGCTTGAAGTAGAGACAGGTAATCCCTCACTGTGGATTTGCTATGTACTCAAACTCAAAGCACCTGTACAAGCACCTGTATAAGTGGGTGATTTGGATCTGTAGGGTGTTGCTTTTTCAAAGGACTTCAACACATTCTGTTTTCTGGCCCAGTTCAAGCATATGCTTAGGAAGTCCACTGATTTTAATAAGAGTTAAGGAACACTTCAAGTTAAGGATGAATTTATTGCCAGGCTGAATGTTTTGCCAAATAAGGTCCTAAAATACCTCAGCATGGAAGTTCAACATCAGCTTTGACATAACTTCCCTCGTTTTTGAAGTGTAAACCACACATTCAGGCTTGACTGAAGGAGTATTACCAGATGGTGATGTCACTTTTGTAAAGAGCTTTCACAAGAATAAGAAAATATTGGAAAGATTTTAATTTCATTTACTAAGGTACAGGAGGATTGTTGCTATAATGCCAAAGGAGAAAATCTCATAGAAGTGCAAAGAATTCTGTTCTGCTGGTGTCCTTCTCCAGCTTTATGCCAACATGTCCATACTTTGAGATCCAACACCACCACCACCACTCCCCCACCAAAAAACCCTGCAGCTTCAGTACATCTGGAAAGTTTCGTGTACTTGGTTTGTGCTATACTATGGCAATCCTGTCAGCGAAATGGTGGGGATGATTATTCACAATTTTCTCACTGTTAAATTAAATCAGAGAACTCTGTCATGTAATGAGTTAGAATGAGGGGATGAATTTCATCTTCCTACTGCTGGTAGTTGTTACATGCATTATACAAAAATGACAAGAATCCTTTTATGGAAGGTTTGTAGGGACTGGACTTTGACAGTGTCACTGAATTTCTGAATTCAGTAAATCTTTTCTTAGACAATGGAAGGAAGTAGCTGTCGGAACCTGGGAGAAAACTAATTTTCTGATATAATAACTGATTTATGCTAACAAGACCAAGCCAGCAGAGGAACTGTTTAAAACTTAATCATTTATACCATCTAAGTTATAAAAAACAGGAGATAATTTACACTCTGGTGGTGCTGCTCTATTGCATTCATTGTAGTTCAGTTGACTTAAACCCATGGATGGGTTTGGTTTCTGATGAACTGTCCTTACCCTGGGAGGAACTCTAAGAGTTTCTTCATCAGATTTCCATTTTTTTTGCACTGTATGCAGTAGCATAGCTAATAGGAAGAAAAAAAAATCTTTGTGAAAAAAATAACAGATTTCCCTCACTTTCACATTGTAGTATCTCCTTTTCTTTAGCACCTCATCTCTCCTACTTCTACCTGATTTCTGAAAGCTAAAATGTCTGTCAGAGAATGTGCTCTGTCATAATTTATAATGTCAGTATTTACCATATCAATTCTTTCCACAGTTAATTGTCATGGTTTCAGAGACAGGATTTACTGCTACTTGTGGTCTTAATTAGATTTCTCTGACATCTCTATTCTCTTAAAAGTTTTAATGACAGTAATGACAGCAATGACAGCTTTTGTTTATTGTCTTTTCATTTATAAAGGCTAATCTGCTTCTGATGTCTTAATTTGATCAAAGTGAAGCCCTTCATATAGTCAGTAAATGTTCAGCTGTCTTGGTGTTGGGCCAGGGGGAGGCTTACCTAAGCTAACTAGCTTGGAAAAGTGTCCTGTGTACTAAACACTGCTTTATCTGCAAGCATTGTTCATACAGCATGCTCTAACACTAAACAGTGGTTAAGAAATGGGGTATCTTAAGTACGCTGGGCAACTCCTGAGAAATTCATTGTACCCATCTCAAATTGTGAGCTTCAGTTTATACTTGGATTTTGCAGTTTATGGATTCTCCTGGTGTTTAGCATCTCCCAGGAAGCAACTGGCAATTCACAGAATCAAGCACCAAATAATAGACACTGGGTTTTGTTTTGTCTTGAAATATAGTGATTGTAACAAGCTAAATTTTGGATTCAGGATTGGGGATTTTTTTTACAGTTCTCCTGGATTTGACCTACTTTTTCCTGTTGTGTATTTTACATTTATAATGTTGATACGCTATAAGTATTATTAATTGGCATATTGTCAATGCCTATTTCATCAAGGTAAAAAACATACAGCAGGTAAAACACATGGTGATTAATACTTTAGTAATTATATAGCTTATCCCACTGTACTTCTCTTATCCCTGGCTTATTTCTTCTGATTAATTTAAGCTTGTAAATGAATCAGATTGTTCTTGATGTGTGTGTTTAGAAAAACACTCGAGTAATACCTGTGTGCATATTTTTGTGATAGAACTCTGTTTGCCATGAGTGTACTGGTCTCTAAACTGTAAGAGATAATTTAGGAGAACCTAAAACTAAAAGCTATGCTAACATATCTTTTAATCATAAGAAAAGCCCTAATTTTAGGTGTACCCCGAAGAATGTCTCTTTTAAAAATTATGGAGAAAAAAGGAGGGTGGAGGAGGTGTGGGCTGGGTTGCAATCTCTTGTGGGGAGCAAATCTTTTCCCTAGTTTTCTGTGTCAGTAGTAGATATGTTACTGACTGAGGTATTTATTCCAGAAGTATAGAAACCTAAACATTTGAATTATTGTCTAAAATAGTGCTTAGCAGTTAAAAATAGCCATCCAAAGATTTCCATCAAAAATACTTTTGGATGAAAAATTAGATTTTTCAATTATGATTTTTTAAATTATAAATATGAATATCTGAAATGCCAGCTATTTTGTTTCTGAAAATTGTAAAATATGTGTACTTCAGCTGCCTCTGATCTTTTTCTCCCTTATGGGTCAGGTTCCTTGTGCAGACTTTCTTTCCCAGTGCAAAATTTCTTCTTACCAGAAAGGGAAGCTACAACGTGTGTGTGTGTATATCTATATAATGGAAGTTTTAATTAATCAATGAGCCTAGAGTGGGAAGGGGACAGGGCAAGCACAGAGTCTGCATTACCCTCCTGTAAGGTACTGCAGCTGTTGCAGATCTCTACAGAATATCAGATTTGCAGTATTTCCGCTTTAAATTCTTTATGCGAAGTTTAATGTTTGTTAGGGAAAGAAATGCATTGTCTGACCTGTTCTGCTCAAAACTGTTTTTCCAGAACTTTTAATCTACTCATTATGAACATACAGAAACTGTTTGGACCCATTCATGCAAAGTGCAACAAACTAAAACAAAATTCTGCCTTCTCTCATCTGAGAGGCCTGCACAGGGTGATTGTATTTCTCCTGTTAGTCTACTTCGTAGCAAACCCAGAAGGAATGTGTCTGGGTTGGACCTGGATCACCCAGGGAGCTGTAACACCTATGGCAGAACCTGCTGGTGAGTATTTTGTCTGCACCAGGTCCTGTGGCATCACGAATCCTCCTGCAAACTGCTGCTCAAGCAGTACTAGTCTTCCCCCTCTGAAGAGGGGCTCTGAAGCTTTTATGGAAGTAGGGAACACTGGGAGAGATTTCTACTCCTGAGCCTGGAATTTTGACCTATTCAATTTTAATCAAGATTCAATTGCCTTATATAAATAAGTTTATGTAATGCCTTATTTAAAGACTGGCTGGAACTGTAGTGTATCTAAAACCCTAGTGGTTTCCCTGCAATATTCCCTAACAGTCTGTAGGCTTCTTAAGTCATCTGCCATATCTTCCCAGAAGATGGAAGTGTTCATCTTGGAGATATGTGAAATAGCTGAATTGTTAAAAAAAACTCACCGATTATTCAGCACTTGTAATATTGAACATCTCTGAAATTACTTTGTGTTTTACAAAGTCCATTTTTCACTCCAGCTAAACTTGTGCAAATCAGTAGATGATTTTTAACCCTTCTCACTGGCACTTCACATCTGTCTTTAATTTTCATTTAGAAAAATTACATTCAGCCCATTTTGGTTTTGTTAATGAGAAATTCTTCTCTCTGTTTACTGGGGCCTTTGCTTGTTTATTTGAAGGTTGATGGTCCCATACAATTTTGTGACTGCAAAGCACAGTGCCTTCAGACAGTGCTGTGGTTTTTCCCAGGAAGTAATGTATCCTTCCAACAGATTTCTTTGCAGTTTGTTAGTGTATAACTGGTAGGTTTTGGTGTGGAATGTGCTATAACATTCTAAAGCTAAATTTTGTGAAAAACACTAGGTAAAAACATAGGCTTAAGTCTTTCTCTGATGTTTAGTCTGGTTTTACTTGCTATATATGTAATTATTTACAGTGCTGCTTAACCAGTATTTAAAAAAAACCCCACACCTGTTATAGATGGAATTTAAAACTGCAAGTCTGCTAAGAGCTGGAATTGACAGTTTCTATTCATTGGTTGTTGACTACCAAAGTGTAAGCCAAGGGCAACCACACTCTTAACTTAAATGTCTCTGTTAACTGCTTAAATGTGTAACCCAACATGTTTGCAATGATCAGGGAAGTCAGGATCTGTACTTGGTTTAAGATGTTTTCTCACTAATTATTATGAGGAAAAAGTCAACTGATAGAGACTTAGTGCTCATTAGTATAAATAATTCTTGATGGCAGAAATTCCTTATTCCAAAACTCATTGTTATTTGTAAAAGAAGAAGCCAAATTGTCTGCTAAGCATAAACTAAAGGAGTTAAAGCAGTAGAGAGGCTGTCTTAAACTACTTATTCCTTAGTACCTAAAATATTCCTACTTACCCATTCTTGTTTCTCTTGAAGTTATGCAGCAGTAATGCAAGTGGCATTTCAAGTAGCAATGTCCTATTATGGGCATCACAGAAGTGAAGAAATTCAGTGTAATGGGATCATTCTGGACCTGTTAGGAAAAACACTGTGATTATGTTTCACCTTTCTTGCTCATGCCACAAAGTAAAAAGAAGTGCAGTAGAAAATGTGGAAGTGTGACTGAAATAATTAATGTTCTTAGCTACCATTTTCACCACAGGCTGCTAAGTATGGATGTCTTTCATAAAGTAACTACTTTAATTTTATTCTTTTCCTGCACATTTCCTACCTGAAAATCTGGTAGATTGGCTGCTGATCTGGAATAGTGATCTGTAGGTAGCTATCTTCTTCCCTTTCTACACCTCCCCATACCCCCATATGTGGAAGGAAAATGAGGAAGAAGGTCTTTGAACATGTCTCCTGATTTGCCCTATATATCAGTAGCTAAGATTGGCCAAAGACATCTAATTTTGGATTGCTCTTTTGAACAGATTGAGATTAGCTGTTTGACATACTGGTGAATTTTCCTCAAGTAATGTACTCTGCATCAAGAAACCCCTAACCTTCGCGGTCCAGCAGCCACGCGAATGTGCTTAGGTTTGCAAAAAGCTGCTGTTAATAATAGTTAACACAGTTGTTGAATGTGTAATCACACCAAAGTTCGAAATTTTATTTTAGAAGCAGCTTATTTTCAGGAATAAAGATGGGTCAGACCTTCAGCTATTGCAAGGTGGCACAGTCCCTCAGACATGAGTAGGATGACATTGATTTACATCCACTGAGGATCTGATCCTTTGAGGGAGGATGGGAGAAAGTACAGCCGTGGTGGCTGGGAAGGTTAAATCCCATGCCAATGAGGTGAAGGGGACTGTGCTGCATGGACTACAGACCTCAGAGAGAGAAGGTAATTGAAAAACCTATTGTGTTTTGCTAGTCCCTGGATGGAAGGAATGGTCTGATCCCTTGAAGAGATTTAGAGTTTTTGGAGTTTCTCAGATTTGTAGCTGGTTAGTTGTGCTTTTGTGAACATTTCAGCAGCTGCAGATGAACAAAATGCAATAACCCTCTGACCATGTCTCCTCTTCCCTAGATATGCCCTTTCTGTCTAGAGCTGCAAAAAGAGGGTAGTATCACAGTTACTACCTTGAAAGCATGCTCCATCACTGTGGTCTGCTATCTTTGCTGAGAATTATCTGCAGGAACAGATGCAAGTCATACTTCTGCTTCCTATCTTGGAGAAGGTTAAATGGGAGATGCAGTGACTGATAACCTCTAACATGAAATCACATAACAGGCATCTTTAGGTTTTACATACTGGTTTACAACAGTCTGCAAAGCTTTGAGTAATGAATTTCCCAAGTCACAGCTGAATTTTTTTAATTAGTAACTTTTTCTTCATGTCCACATTTTAAAGACTCTCACAGAACACAGCAATTTAAATGCAACTGTTCTAGACATTGCAACCTGTGACTGCATAATTTTCAAGACTGACAAGCTTTTCCACCAACCATAAACTGCATAGGCTGAGGTTTTACTATAGGGCAGAGGCTTTCCATGGCCAGTGCTGCAGGCCTTGATGCCTCTTCATTGCCCCCAACTCAGAGAGTATGAGAGTTCACCGCAGCCTCCTGCCTGTCTGCCTACGTGTTGTGAAAGGGAATCTGGATGCAAGGGAACGGTTGCATCCTGACTTGCAGTTCTCCTGCTCCCCGCTACACCTGCAGTGTTGATTCAACCAGAGATATCAACTTGTTAAGGTAAAAATCTCACAGCAAAGATAATTTTGACCTTTTTCCAGGAAGATGCATATATTTTAGCTGTGCAGTTAGCGTGTTCCCCCAGTTTCACTAGGATATACTTACTTCTTTGGAGCATCCAGGTTTTAGCATCCTTCAGCAACATCCCAGAGTTCAGAGTTCCATTTTCATGTTATACACTCATTTAAAAAAAAGAAAGAGTGCTCAAGTTGATGGTTTAAGCACTTGTTTTCTGCACAAGATTTAAAGCTACAAGCTGATTTTTCTTTAGAAATAGAAGACATCTGCTTATGATGTGAACAGTTTCCTCACTTATTTTGCACTATAAAATGACGTTTGTACCACATAATTGGGCTTGCATTTCCCTAGTGGTAAAAGCCACGTGTTGTATCTTTCTTCTTTACATCATTTTTTCAAGCTGCTTGACAATAATGATTTACCTTTGACAGTGCTGCCTTTTGTGAATTTTTTTATGGATAAAACTTCCAATTTTTATCATTCCCATATATTGCTTTTATTCCCAATAAAACTGCTTTTTGGGCTGGACATCCAGCATACTGTTGCAATGGAAATAATGAGGGTTTACTGTATTGCTTCTGTTTGAACTTGAATTTGATCCTGTTCCTATTTAAATCAGTAACAGAAATCACCCTGGCATCTGTGAGAACTGTGTTGGCTGGCTGTCTATCCTATAGACTATATCATACCATACTTCAAGACTACTGTCATTGTTTTAAATATTTTTTTCCTGATTTGTAATTATGAACAAACTTTTTGCCCTAGTGTAAGTGTCTGAATCTCTGCTACTGAGAGTTATCAACTGTTGTTATCATGAAACCAAAAATATTTATAATCATATTGAGAACAAAGACTCCTACTTCAGAGAGAAAAATGCTTTTTTCACTGTTATTCATGAGGCATTTTTATGCTAAGAATGAAAATCATTAGCAGGATAAGAAAGCATATGGGAATCTGATCCTGTGTAGACTGCTGGTGATTTTCCACCAAATTACTTCTACTGATTTCAGGAGACACATCTAAGAAACATG
This sequence comes from Phoebastria nigripes, assembly GCA_035582835.1. Lineage (NCBI taxonomy): Eukaryota > Metazoa > Chordata > Aves > Procellariiformes > Diomedeidae > Phoebastria > Phoebastria nigripes. Next base: position 38,948 of record JAYKAV010003404.1, on the reverse strand, counting down.
TGACAAACAACTACTTTGGCATAAAGATCCCATTAATCCCTGTGCCATAATCTATGTTGGTTATCACCGATGTCCTGCTGATCTTTACAACTCTGAGAGAATAGAAAGTGAACATTGTTAACATGCAAGATCAATTCCTGCTCAGTGCAGAGGCTGTATTATGCACTTATCTCACTTGTATCTTAGGTGACTCTTTATGTGCATTTCCACTGCCCATGGACATCTGAACATCATAAATGAAGGTAGTGTTATAAGGAGGTTTGGTGCCTGTTTGTTGTCAGTGCCGCTGACTGTGCATTTTGTGCTTCCCAGGATGTGCCAGGAAGTTGCAATTGTACCATTTCCTCACAACCCACAGCCCAGCTCTATCCACTCTGACTTTGGCCACAGCTGTCAATACCCAGCCAGTGGCAACTCTTTAATAAGAGTTGAACAGAATTCAGGAATCAAATTTCCTGCATAAATGTGTGTGCTTGCACTTAATTAAAGATAATCCAACTTTCTAACAAAGAGGTCCTTTCAGTGTAGGCAAAATTTTCTTCTTGAATTCGTGAAGTGTATGTTGGTCCCACATTTTGTTGGATCCTCTTATGCCTGGGTCTTGATTATCTGCCTGTGTTTTCCCATGACTCAGCTTCTTCTTCAAGCTGGAGTGATTGTAGCATTTTTCTGAGGTAAAAAAAGTGAAATCATCAAACTATATTTTTGTCTTTTACCCGTTTATAGAACATGTTCAGAGCCTCTTTCCAGGATGAGGAGGGCTCTGCAAGTAGTTGTGACTGGATCATTAGGCTGGTAAAAGAGCTGGAGTCTGACTGAAGATGGAGCCCTGAAAAACTATTTTGAAGTGGTCTGGCATACACACTTGGCAGCAAAATTCTTCAGGGACCTAGGGAGGTGCCTAGAAGCCAGGTCAGCAGGGTCCCTTCTGCACTTCTCAGGTGAATATGTTATGTCTTTTCTACCCATCTGTACAACGAAGCTGGAGAGTTGGAGATCTGTCACAATTTAAATGAATGATTTGATGGTCAAACCATTTCTAATTCCTGGTCAGGAGCAAAATTCCTCTTTTAGCTTTGATTGTAAAAACTTAGATGTCACATTTGCCAGACAGAAATAGAGAAATAGGAACCAATTATATATGTTCTTAAATGGTTTATATATTCAAAGGCATTAGAATGTCTTCAAATATATTAAATAAAAATAAGTTTCTGTCATTCTCACCCCAGTGTGTGTCCAGGAAAATAAATGTTTTGAAGCATAATTTCTCTAAGCTTCTTCTATGCCTTTTCTAATAAGCAAGTACTCTTTCAAATAATGTTTGGTTTTGATATTTCAGAAAGGAAAATGTCTTCAACATGAAAAGGGTGTGTCCTATTGTAAAAATAATATAACAGAAAAACCCCACTAATGCTGTAGAACACTGTACTCTCTCTCTAAACAGCAATTCCTTAACTGTATTCACAGGCTGGCTTAAAACATATATCAACCTTTATCCTCAATTCACACTAGCAAAGGACTGGTGCAGATCTGAGAGTCAGACACCAGAATAACTGTGTTTCCCTTCCCAGTTCCAGAAGAAAGTCTGTGATAATTTTGTGATGCACAGCTGATCGGCAAATTTTACAAAAGCTTCTATTTTTTCTTAAAAATAATCAGATAATGTTTGGACTTCAGGGGCAAGATGAAACTCTGCATTAGATTGCACAAGCCAAGAAGCCAGGGATAATTTGTGGCAGTACTCTGAAAATACATGTGCTGCTTAAAGAGTGAGGTCTTCTCCCAGTGTTAGATTAGTTCCATCAATGCAGATTAAGATGTCTATATCTATGTCAGGGTATTTCTAGTGAAATGTTTGAATGCCTTGCCATCAAGGCCAGACCGGGAGTTTTCATATAATTCACTGAGTAAAGACCAGATGAGGTGACAACATGCAAATGAGCAATTTTGTCAGAGCTCCCCCCTATAATATGATCCAGGTAGCATTTTATTTTGTATAACTACTTAACTAACTCTGTGGTGAAGATGTCAGTTCAACTGAATGGGCTATCATAAATACACCTACCTTTTGGCTGCAGTTTGATTCCTGAACCTATTATGAATGGTGATGAAATCATATCCCAAATTGACAGAACGATTTTAACTGACATTCGCTAGTAAAGTGTTATGGATTAGAGCCATTTGCACAGGGAACAAAAGCTTAACATCCTACAGAGGGCTGAATGTCCTGGAGTTTAGTTCATTTTTAAAGTTTATTATTTACTTCCTGCTTCCCCTGTTCCAATTATTTTGCACTTCTTGTCAAGAGAAACAATATGAACTTGTTTAATGAAATTAAGTATACTTTCAAAAAAGCATCAGTCTGAATGGCTTGACAGAAGTCAACAAATACAGTAATATTGATGTCAAGAGGCCTGCCCTTTATTTAAATTTGCATTCTTAAATAAAGTGGCATTGTCTGCACCTTACGGATTTTGTTTTGGTTGGTGACCAACCTGTGCTTGTTTTTATTACAGACCTTTTTGTATTATCCTGCCTAAATCTGGATTTTCAGCCTTTTCTGGACCAAACAATTAGTTCAAAAATACTTGCGTATGTAAAATTGAAATATGGATATTTTAAATTTTAAAGTAATGAAACTGAGAAATTTACTTAACTATATGCTGCAGCAAGAAGTTAAATGCAATCAGTTACTCTTAGAAACTGGAGTCTTGAAAGATAATCCCATAGACAGAGACATGTTTTATTAGTAGGAATTATCTTGTGTGGTGGTATGTTTCAGTTTCTCCTATTAAGATTTACAGGATTAGACCTTCGGGACTGTTATGTTGAGGTTTGTGTGAGAGAGGTAAAGGCACTGGAATTTCTTTATATAATCTAAAATCACTTCATTTAGATACAGTCAATGACTTAATGAAAAAAATAATGAAATAAACGTAATGAAAATGAGCTATTGCTAACTAGAAGACTAAGCACAGGATATGGTGTCAGGACAACTCAATTACATCTCATCTCTCCCTTGGGATAAACTACTTGGAGGGAACACAGAGAACTTAAGATGAGTTTTAGACCTTGACTTTATTTGGTTCTTAATCTTGCCAGATCTTCTGAGCTTATCTTGAGATGCTGAAGAATCCTGCCTCGTCTCACAGCCCCCGCCTCTGGTTCATGGCAACCCAGGGATGTCTTCAGAGGGGGCAGTACTGAGGCATTCATTACTGTGTTGACAAAGGTTCTCAATAACCTGGTGGTATTGGAGTGTAAGTTTCCATCTCCTAGGTCAGGAGTCAATGACGTTGCTGGGGAAGAAGCTTACTCAATCGCTAGAGGAATAGGTCGGAGGTCTTTTGAGGTACATGGCAATTACTGTATTTCTGCAGGTAAGGGACCAAGCATGGAAGATTTCCTCATCTTCTGAGAGGAATGAAGAATAGGAAAGCTGCAGCAGAACCGTCTCTCTGCTTCTCTCTTCTCTGCGCGTTGATAAATTGAAGTGAGGAATGGGCGAACTTATCAATTAGAGCAAGAAGAGAGTTTCTCCCTTTCTTCATGTCTGGTCAACCTGTCAAAACCTAACACCTACACTCCTGCCTGCCTTGACAGAAGACTGGATGCCAGGTTACATTTGCCTGGCATGTTTGCCTGTCATATCATGAATGTTTTTCAAAATTAAGGAGACAAAAACGAGACTTGATAGAGCTTGTAACCAGATTAACATAGCCAAATGCCTCTTCCGTTATTCCTCCCACCCTGGCATGAGAGGTGCACTCTAGTCCTCCTCAAACAGCTGCCTCACTTAATAGAACATTTACAGTGACCTTTCACCATAATTAACAATTATTACTCGTGCAACCAAGAGTTCAGAATTGCAAACTTCTCCCAGACTTGTAATATGTAGACAAGCATTGCTCTCTGCAGTACTTACGAGAAGTAGGGAAACAGGCTCAGCCTCATTACTGAATAAGGGCAGCACTCAGAAATTCCAGGGGAAAAGCAGAATCAGATTATCTTAGTGGGTATTATGGGAGATAGTATTCATAGCAGCTTTTTCTTTTCCAAACTGAAAAAGAAATTCAGAATTCCAAACTGAAAAAAAAAATGTTTCTGAAAAAGTAAAAAAGGGGACCTTTAATTTTATGCTGTCATGTAAAATAGTTGATTATACTTTTGTCTTCACTGTTTGGCCTTCATTGCCCTTGCTTCTTTTCCCTGCTTGCTTTTTTTTCTTGTGAAAATATTTTCATAATTTATTTAAATACATTCATTTATTAAAAAAAAATCACATTTCATTTCCACAGACATAAATGCTCTTACGCTTTCATTAAGCCCTGTGAATCTACTTGAAATGTGCAAACAGGAAGAAGATCAGATCTCAAGAGAACTCAGGAGCTGAAAAGGTGAAATTCAGATGCAGAGGTTTTCAGGAGAGTGCCACATCCATTAGACCACTCCCTCTTGAGAAAACGGTGGGTCAAAGCAGAAGCCTAGCTCCAGAGCCTCTTAGACTATCTGTGCCAAGATCCATAGTGAATTTAAAGGGTGGTTCAATCTCCAATGCTTTTCTTTAATGCTCCTTGTTGGGAATTTGACAGTTATGAGAAGTATTTTCTCTGGCAGTTAACAGCAATAGAAGCTTTGGGAGGTAAATGTCTTCAAGCTGTTAAGATCACAAAGTGCTGTGTTGTCTTGAGTACCTTAGTGGAGGTTCAACAACTGTGGGGAAATGTGGAATCAAAAATGCAAATTTGCATGTATTTCAGCAGCGGCCACAGCTGGTGAAGGTAACTGGATGTCCCTCTCACCATAACTTTCTGTTGCCTCTCTTTAATTTTTGCCCAGTAGTTGTGATCACTGGTCATTCCATTCGCTCCCTCTTTGAAGCTGATTTTAATCTTCATTGCCTCCCATTGAGTCAGATCAGGTTACTTATATCCCTTATCCTGCCTCACTACAATGTTGCCTGCTCAGACTGCTTAAAGCAGCATCTGTGACCCTTTACTTTGTGAAAAAAGCAATATGATGTTAAACTACAGCAATGAAAGGAGTTCCTACCTTCAGCCTCAGAAACGCCTGAAAACAAAGCAGTCAATGAGATTCCTCAGTAGGCTGTACAAATTTGCAGTTTTTTCAGGCACTGTGAGACTGTTGTTCAGTCAGACCCGCAGTTTAACACAGGCTTTAGAGGCTCATCAAGTGATTTTCATGCCAGCCCACAATATGTGTTCAAGCTATGCAAATCTCTTGGAAAGAGTCAGTCTTGAGCATTTAGACCAAGGAAAGCTAGAAGGTATTAAAACTCACTGTTTATAAAACACTAACATACAATAAAGTGTCTAGATTCACTGAAGACACAGAAGGGAGGGACCATGTAGTTCATGTTCATATAGGTCTGGTTCCATTAAAGCCTATGGGAAATATCCAAATATACCCAAAACCTGAGAATATGACCTTATTATACGGTATAGTGATTAAGGAGCTTTAGAATGGATGGCAGGAYCAAGTCTTTTTACTGTTCAATGTCTGGCTAACTGCATTGGAGCATTTACACTACAGAAGTTAAATTGATTATACTTTTTTGTTTACCTTTTAAGTAGATCCTGTTTCTAGAGGGAAATTCAATATATCTTAATTCATTTATTTTCATTACAGAAATGCAAGCTATGTATAAATGCTAAATTAGTGGCGGGGCGGAGGGGGGAGGCTAGTGGGGCCTGGCTGGGATTTTATAAACACAGTTATCACAGAGAAGCAGTGATGTCCAGCCCAATGGAAACAGCCGAGACTGAACCCAAGTTCCTGTAAATTTGTTCTCCTTTCCTTAGAATGTACATTGTGTTTTGCATCAGAATGACCACCTGCTTCAAAAATGATATGACCGCTTCAATGTGCTGATCATTTCCACATTTTAACAAATCCATTCTACTGGTATCAATAAAAAGCTACTGTTCATTTGATTAATACTGAACATTTTAGGATGTCATAAGACTCAATTTGTATATAAAACCCAATTGCACACAAATTTATTGAAAGTGTGAAATGTTGCCCATAAGTGATAAAGCATTCCACACTGATCCCCTGTATCCTCTTCAATGAAAGAAAGATCAGATAAAGGTTATTACATAGCTCTGAAAAAACGGGACTGGCCGATCAAAAGATTTTATAGGTGAACGGATTTCATCTCAGGTTTTAGGGTATTTTTGTTGCAGAAGCAACAGCTACTGGTTCTTAGTTACACTAAGGTCTTTCCAGGCAGATACAGCAGTGTGTAAGTGCCTTAAAATCACAGTCAGCACCTTCCTTGTGCAGAAATGTAGCCAAAGGTCTTTGTGTCATGCATGTCCTCTACTTTCAAGAGATCAAAGGGGTGTCTCAAAAGACTCCAAAAGATAGCAGCTCGTGAGCTGTATAACTGTAGTGATTAATGTTTTGCTGCAACTTTTTTTTTTTTTTTGCTTAGTCTTTCACACAGCAATTGCCTATCCACCACTAACAAATCATTTTAGGGCTGATTTTGGAGTCCTCTCTGTCTTTATTGAAGACATTTGTCTCTTAGACAAATTATGATTCTTCCTAAGGCCACAGGTCCTTGGCCATGGGGAATTACAAACTGTTAATGAAAGAGCTCTGCTCTACTATAACTTTCACTGGGATAATGGTATTTTCCTGTCTTCACTGGCTTCTGATGCTCAGTTTAAACTGCTGTAGGTCTCACATGTTTACTGAAAACTGACTGTAGCTTCCTGTGCACAAGGCAGCACAGAGATTTCATTCTGATGGAGTTGGTAGAGGCAGTCAAATGTTTTTTTCAAAGAGCAGTTTGCTAAAAAGTCCAGTCTGTCAAAATTAAAACTTTTCTTTTTATACCTTGTTTTTGATAGAAGTTTATTATATACATTTTAAGGGAAAATCTTGACCTTGTCCAATGGGCTTCAAGTATTAGTAACCATTTTTGGTTACCATTCCTGCCCAAAGCAAATGCCCTTTGTATCTGCTACATGCTGTTGCCAGAGTGGTTCAGCTTCTCTTCAAAGACCTAAAGCCTTAGAAAGGCCTAGAAAGTCAGTTTCAGTTCTTTCCATGACCTAATCCTTTCATTCAAAAGACACTAAGTTTGTAACAGCTGCTGAAGTATTTCAGGAAAATAGCTATTTCTACTGTGTTTTATTATGTCTGATGCATCCACGCAGCCACCCAAGAATGATTGCATTAGCAGGAATAACAGCAATAAAGAGTTATAATCTGTGTTTGGATGGCAATTACATCATTTCTAAACAATTCCAGAAATTTCTTTTAATGTAATTTCTGCAGCATAAATTGGGGGCAAACTTATAGGACTGGATGGCCATTCTGCATCTGGTTTCTGTTATCGAGAAGCTGACAGACACCATTTGGTCGGAACATCTGCAGAGAAAAAGGTTGGGTTTTTTTCTTTTAAGACAGACCACTTTTGCTTTCAGTATCTCAGGCTTGAAGTAACACAAGGCACATGTTACTTCCAGATAAGTGTGGGAATGGTATTGTTAAAATTGTTCTGTGTAGCACCTAGTTGTATACTTGACATATGAGGGATACACTCTTGAGAAACTGGATGTCTCATTTTAAATATTTGGTGTGCATTAAGGGGCTGATATAAAGCCTGCTGTGATTGGTGTGTGTCTCCCTGACTTTACTAGCACGTATCGGCTCCTCAGCCCTTTCTGAGATTTGCTAATAGACCCAGATTCTGTGAAAATATTAATAATTTGTCTGCCTTTTCACTTGCAACATCCTAACTGTGTTAAAATATTTTCTTAATGGATGCCCAGAGTTAAGGAAGACTACAGAACTCTCTTAAACTATCCTAAATAAAAAAGAAACAAGGGGAGCACCTTATGTTACTTGTCACCATGATGATCTTTACCAACTGTTTTTTGTCTGAAGTCCAAATGATGTTGATGAAGGTATCCCAAGGCTTTGTTGACCTGTGGCAGTGACCCAGAGGACAAAGCTGTTGCCATGTGCCAGCTTTTGCTGGCAGAATGAGAACTCCAGATGCCAATGTTGACTGCATCTTCCAAAGCTGGGTGTGCACTGGAGCTGATGTTTGGGGCTGAAGTGCACAAAGAGTTTAAAAGTTTATTGGCTTTTCCTGCAAGGGACTGTCAAACAATCTAACAACCTCTGAAGACAGAGAACAAAATCTCCATGCTGGGTAATAAACTCCACAAAAGCATGGATTCTGTTAGATTTGGGGCCAAATTCAGAGAAAGCCACATCCAGTCCATGGACAGTCAAATGGATATGCTAAAAAATTATAATTATTCTATTAATACATTTATGAAACAGAAATCCCATCCCTCTTCCAGCCCATTTTCAGGGTCTGAAATAGAGTAAGTACCAGATTTACTTTTGCCAGTTGATTACAAAGATTTTTTTTTTTTCCTTTTATTAAGGAGTCTTTCAGGAATACCTGATTTCTTTTTTTAGCAGTGTAATAATATCCCCCCTTACAGATGTAGTAAACATTACGGCAAAAGACGTAARCTATATGATACCCCTCCACATTTTGAGACACACCGCAATTACCAACAGCTTTGCCATTTGTATGACAGAGCTTGTTTGGGGGGTCCTTGAAGCTGTATGCCAGTGACTATCTACACCCACCTACAGCTGTGGTGTCACTGAGACCACAGCACTTAAATCCTTTATACAGCCTGCTCCTTGGTATTTGTTTAGCCCTTGTGTTAGGAGGTTGACATTGCTAGTTTTGGAGGCTGAAAGTCTGCTTCTTCCTAGAAATAATGAGAGAAGGCAGCCGGTATTTCCTCCTGCAGGACAAGTGATGGTGGAGGCAAACTTTCCCAGCTATCTCAGTCTTGTAGTTTAACCTCCATCCAAATGGACTAATTAGTAAATGGCATGTGCCTCAGCCCTTTCCACAGAGACAAGCCACAGGATGTTTACTACTGTCAGGGATGATAAGTTTTGCTGCACAGTATTCCTAAAGTGAGTAGTAATATATTCGAATGTTAGAAGCCCTCCCTCAAAGTAGGTTAGCTATTTACAGGCAAAGAAGAGCTAAGAACTAAAAATATGTGGGTAGGCAGGAGGAATGCTATCCAGAGATGCAGAAATATTTTTGTGGCTCCCAGTGTCAGTTCAGTAAAGTGGAGACAAGTAGAACAGGTTTAAGGAAAAAGTATTTTAATTTTTTTGGCAGCAACACCTGTTTCTATTCTGTCTCACAGGAAAAATAGCAACTGTCTACACATGACAGTAGCTAAAACACTCAAAAAGGCAGAAGTACTATTGCAGCACACTGTGCCCTGAAGAATGCTATGTCCTGTTGCAGACAGAAAGCGTAATTTTTTTTTGCAGATAGTCTTCAGACAAGTTTCTGACTTTAAATATTTGATTTGACTGTTGTTAGAATAATGTGGACAAAGCACAGCACCATCTCCCAGATGGAAATCTCTTTACTAATTTGGTTTAGTACAGGAAATTCTGTGCTTCTTATTAAGACGACGAACATGCTCCTTTATCACTGTCTTATTTGGATTGTAAGTCTCCTCTTCCCAATCTGCCTTTTCAGAAACATCACTATTGTGGTCTGCTGTCACACCAGCTTGGGCTATAATGATCTCATATCCCAAGCAATGTTAAACCTTCTCTGGGACTGGTTGGGTAATTCCAAGAAAAATTTAAGGTGCCACAGGAGCCAATTCTGATGCTTTCAGTATGTGACCTTTGGCTGATCTTGAATTGTACCAATAACCCAGCCTGGTGGTAATGATATCCTCTTCTAAATCAGAAGTAAAACTCAGATTTTGATCTTAAGAGGTAATGAGGGAGCCCATTACCTAGTTTTGACTTGACTTTTTGGCCTCCATGTTTTCCAGCACCCCACCAGGGGCTTTGCACCCAGCCTACAGCATTTTACCCACAGCCTGCAGTACTAGAGCTTTATATTTTGGCACATGTGCTCACAAATCAGTTTTATAAAACTCAGTCTTTGTGCTGTAGAGCATGTGTCAGCAATGCACTGCTCTGTTGTAACCAAATGGGACTGGATGATAGATCATTTGTTTTACTAAATAGACAAACAAAAGCTAAAGCTATGCATCATGTTTATTTTGGTGTTACAGAAAAATACTTTCATAGTGTTTATAAAATAAATTCCTATTAAAATATTTAGGAAGGAGCATTATTAAATTTTTGGCTAATAGTGGCTGGGAAGTAATTTTTGTCTTAAAACAAAGCCTTTTCCAGAATTATTACTACTACAGTTATGACACCTGACCTTCCAAAATGCCAAGGGAGTGCTGTGATGCTCTGAACATCAGCAATTACACAGAAAAATTAGTCTGTTTTATTTGGATCAGGAAGGTGCTCTTGATGTGAATCTCCTGGTACCCTGTTTTTACAGCACTTCAGTTCACATTGTGGAGTCGCCTTGCAGCACATCAACTGGATTCCTTCCGGATGAAGCTAAGTAAGAAGACGTGCTTCAATCACAAGTGGGCACTTGGTCTTTGGGACTCCTCTGAAGCTAGTCCAAGAGTGGGGAATGCCCTGTCCCCAAATGCAACATATTAAAAACTTCACAGTAAGGATGCCAGGTTCTCACACCAACTGTTCAGATCTGCAGAACTGCTCCTGCTGGTCTGCTCTATCTGCTAAGGTACATGTAGGCTAGGGCACCATTCTGTAGTTGACAGCATGGACTTGCTATGGGCTCTCTGTGTGCTGTGAGCCCTGTAACAGGGCAGCATCTTTGACACAAATTGCTTCCACACTCAGTTCTGCAGGCATGCTTTCCATCTGAAAGAGAGGGAAATTGTTTCTGAAATGTTGAGTTTAATAGACAATTTCTTCCTTTGCTGTGATGTTTTTCAAATACCAGCTGCACCATACTTTGGCATGATCCTGATTATAGTGTTTAAAGCCACCTCTCAAAATGTCTTGTTATAGACAATTCACATTTATTTATTCAGAAGACAAGATGAGGTGAGAACATTGTACTTATTCAGACATTATTGGCTGTTGATCTTATATGTTACTGCTGGTCTCAATGAACTTCACTAACTTTTACAAAGTTCTTTCCAGTTTGACTTCACCCTTTGGACCAGTCCGAGAAATATTCAAGACTCTACCCTTCTGTGAATCCTCAGACCTGTATCTTGATTTGAAGCTCTCCAATGTTTGGGAAGGCTAACATCAATGCTAGTTTTAATTACTGTAAAACATATGTTATTAAATTATTATTTTTATTACATATTCTGATAGTATCAAAAGCACTTGTGAGATTGAGCATCTACTTATCAACTGTCTCCTTTGACGGTATTCATGTATAAAAAAAGGAAAGTGTACCTGCATTGAATCTGTAACTTCAATTTTACTTTCTAAAGAGCTTTGTGTTGATCCTAAAAGCATTCAAAGTCTAGACTAATTGTGACTGTCAATTGTATTTACAGATTTTGAAAGTTGAGTGCTTTCTTCATTAAAATACTGCTACTACAGAAAAATTTTTCACTAAAACTTTGAATAAGTTGTCAAATCATTGGTGCTTGTCAGTAAAGAATTAAGTTGCTCCTACTTCATTTCCCAGTTATTTCTGAACAAAAAATGCAACACATTTGAGGAATGCTTTGAATTTTTTTGTTTTCAGTTGGCCGTAACTTGGCCAAAGCAAATGTAAGTCAATTCTGTAAAATATTTCTGGCAGATAATACCATCTTCTTTGTTCTGGATAAAGCATGCTGTTACTAATGGCAGGGGGGTATTTCCAGTGCATCATGGCTTAACATGGTACAAATTTTTGCATGCCCTGACATCTTACCTTCCCCTCTCCCTCAGCAACTCAAAGGAAGTTGGAAAGTGTGAGGGATTTGTGTTTTTAAAAGAAATTGTGCCTGTAGTTACCTTCTTTTGTAAAACAAAGGTTGGAAGCTTGAAAAAAAAACATGTGAGCAATTACTTTGCCTTGTACCATGGCTTTGACATTAGGTATTTGTCAAACTGTTGCAACAACTGTTGCAGAACAAGGCACCGTCATTAACACAACTTCCATCCGAAGGAACATTTGAAGTTTATTTTTCTGAAGACAATTTAGTCTTACAAATCTCTGAAAGGAAAGAGTATAGAAATTCCCTTCTGCTTTGCAAACAGGCGGTCTAAAGATAAACTTATCTTGTGATCCACAAAGGTTAAATTAAAAAACAGATGCCTAGAAATTGTCCTCTACCTGGCTGAGGAAACCATAGGAACCAGGGATGCCTTTGTGAATAGCCCTTTCTCTTCCTCGCTCACAAAAGAACATCATATCCACTGAACCCCTAACTTTACCAGTGAGATAAATGGAATTATTAATGTTCTGAAAGAGGACTTTTCAACACAGTAATGTAGAGGAATTACACAGTAATGTAGAGGAAAAGCAACTCACCCTCCCCCAACACTTTAAACCTATTGGTATAGAAAACATTCTGTGTTTGTATTACCTGGTGCTATTCACTGAAAAAGCTTTTTCTTTTTCTTTTTACATTTATTTTTCCTTTTCTTTTTTATTTTCCTTTTTATTTTTTCTTTCTTTTTTCTTTTTTTCATTTCCTCTTTTTGTTTTCATTCTTCTTTTTCTTTGCACATGCAAAAATACATGCACAAAATCAGGTTACAACAGCATTACCAAGATTACAAAATCCAGCCCACCTAGGTTAGGCAATGTCAGACTTAAAGGTACTATACAAAACTGATTCGTGTGTTTGTGCACGTGTACTATGATACAGTCAATAAATATATCACTGAGTTCCACTGAATACCTTGGGTACCTGCCAGTACATGGACAGAAGTTGGTCACTCATGGAGCAATAAAGTACTTTTCTGGGCACCTTCATTATATGGGGCCAAAATCTCTGCCTTATTTCCTGCACGTCAGTTCTCCTTCAGAGCAGGCTTTGAATTATTTCACCATCTCACTTTTTTTTTTTAAAAGCAGCCATCAGTACAGTTTGTAAAACTTCATTATTGTTGTTGTTGTTGTTGTTGTTGTTGTTGATAGTGATAGTTTTTTTTGCAAATGGGAAATGGTTTTTTGCAAAAGCAAATGGAGAGATTCATGTTACAACTTTTTATTTTGGGCACCCAGTTAGGAACACTGAAGACCTGATTTTTCAAGGGAATATGTAATAGCCATTCGTATATTCAAAGCACAGGTTCCAGAGGATTTAATATCATTCGGGATTTTTTCCAGATCTTAAATTCAGAAATGTCTTCTGTTAGATACTCAGCCAATAATTCAGGTCACAATTAGTGACCACATGAGGTAAGTCTGATTTACACATCTTTGACTTCTTGCAGTTGCTTTGGTAGAGGCTGAAGCAGAATATAGTTTTTCAAAGAATCTATAAAATTATGTAATGTTTTTCTCTTGATGCATTCTACATCATTATTTTCATAACTTCGAGATTCCTACAGTCAAGTCTTCTTCATTGTATAACTCTGACTTGTGTCCAGCATTGTTCCAGCCCTCAATGGACAAAAAAAATTCCCTGCTTATCCTAAGACTGGCTTATTATCAATAGAAAGGGAAATTCTTGACAATATGACAAACTGACAATATGCTAACTTCGTTTTGTTTTTCCCGTAAGGACTATAAAGGCACATACAAGGCATTTTTTGCTTCGTTACCTCAAACAGGGCCACTCACAGCTCTATAGAGAAGGTAGTTTTTAACAGGGGAAAAATGTGGTTTTCCCCCTCTAATTCTCCAAAATTGCAGAAAATTTTCAGGAAAGTTTAGTCTGAGGAGATATAAAATACAAAAATTATCATCCCCAAAATTTAAGCTTTGGTAAAAATTAAAGGCAACTTGTAAATTGTAATCTGAAGTATCAGCAGTCTTGACACTTAAGCCATGGTGTTAAACCACATCGGCATAATGAATGTACTATTTACAAGGGAGATGGTGATAGCTGTATGCTGACTAACATGGGATGAAAGAACTCTTTACTGTTAAGAGGTAATTATCTAAGTGTATTAACAAGTGCTTGTTTTGTTTTATAAAAAAATTGAACTGTGTTCAAGATAAACTGGAAAAGTCTGAGAAGTAGGCTTAGCAATTGTACAACAGAGAAAGGAGTTGAAAGAAGTTGACAAAGCCTGAAACAGAGAAAGTTTCTGAACACATATCTTTCAGTTGTGTTGTCAGACTAATTGCTGTGTTTTCATGGATATAACCCATATGTTAAAAACAAACAGTTTTTTCATGAATGGTAGGCAAGGTTATAAATATGCATGATATATGCGAGGGGGAAGTTTACTCAAGACCCTCCCTTGCACATAGAGCCCTCCCATATCTCCTGGTCTTTGGTCCTCTGTAAATCCACCATTTGCCCTATCTTCAATTCTCCTTTGCCTCCACTTCACCAGCCTTCTAGGATTGCTAGGGAGGCATCTCCATCCACAGCTGCCTCCTCCAGGACAGCCTTACAGCTGCAGCAGGTTATATATATGTGTGACTACTTATCTTCAAGAAATGATACTTTAAAGGGCTGCAAGTTATCCATGTGAAAATACATTAAGTATGTGACAAACTTGAATATTAGCTGAAACAATAAATTATCCTCATAGGTCTTTCCAAGTAGCAGCAACATCTGGTACCTGACAGAGGAGAAAAAAATTATCCACCCATCCATTAGGCAATTTACTCTTTAGGACTGTGTAAGTGTGAAGAGAACTTAATCTGCAGACAAAGTTAAGGAAATATAGTCACAGAAAAAGTAGATATTACATAGGTTCTTTGTGCAAATTAGTGCAATCAGTTATGGATTTAAAGTAAGGGAGGTAGCATTTTGTAATTATTTTTGGAAATAGATGTATATAAAATCCAGATCTGCCAGTGACTATCTTATGACAGTAATCTCTCTGTATGTGGTATGCAATATGGACAAAGGATATCTCTGTGCCAGTGACAAGCAAAGACTTTTTTTTTTAATTAAACAACAACACACCCCAATATCATGTCTGTGCTTGAAATGACTGTAGTAATTAATATTAAATTTAAAACTCAGTTACTGCAAATACAAGCTTTTGTAATCATGATCCGGGATGCAAACAACCATGAGACAAATCAGAGAAGCCTTTAACTTTCTTTTTTACTTAGCCTGTCCCAATTCCTGCTTTTCATGCACGTGGATGTGTCAGCACTAGTTACCTACATCTGCAGGTGCCTCTTTCCTGAAAATAAAATGAGAGAAGAGTTCTCCATTGGGTAACTCAGCACATCGTTCTGTGTTCCTCTTGGAGTAAAGAGTAGTCAGATAATAAAATGGGAACAAGCAAAAAGAATGGATTTTTTAATGAAGTTACAGACTGGATTCTTCTTTAAATCATGAGTTTAATTATTTATTGCTTAAGCTGACATAGGAAGCTCCCTGTAACACAACACATGAATTAAAATATAAGTTGTATCAGACAGGCCTTTTCCCCTTTTCAAAATATTTGCACTAACGCATTCACAGATGGGGCCTGTGCAGAGACATTTTCACACCTTGAGTAGCTGCAACTGTTCATCTTGATTGTTTTCCTGCAACACATGAAAAGAGTGGTGACTGCAAAACCCAATCCGCCACCCCTTATTGTTTAATTTAATACTCTAGGCTGTTCTCCTTGCTCTTTTGTTCTTTCAGCAGCATGCAGGACTGAGGCTAATAGCAACGTCTCAACTTCTCAGATGGCAACAATCTTCTTCCACTGCTGTCTGGTTTCCACATCTGGTGAACAAATCCCAAGGGCACTGTAGTCTTGGCAGTGCTATAATTTTACAAGACCTTTCATGCCAGGATGTCATAATTATTTAAGCTGTTACTTGCCTGTTACAATCCTGAAGGTTGATGCCTGTGTTCCTGCCCTGATAATTAAATCCACCTTTTTAGGGTTGCAAGGAAAACTGTCATTTAAACCGTGATGCTTGTGGCCAAAAAGTTAGATTTGCCTTGTATTTGGAAACGCCCAATGTGCACAGGGTCACGTGCATATAACTGAGATGTTCTGAGATGCTGATGCACTGCCCAGAATGCCTGGGGGGCTTACCTGGAAAGCACTTGTCTCAAAGCATATGTATTTACAGAGGTGGTTGAGAAATGCGTTAGATTACAATGCACCAAAACCTTGTTTTCTCATGAAGTATTCACCTGTGAAAGCACTGAGTAACTGACAGCTTCGACTACTTCAAGCACAATTTGAAAGTATGGCTGGACTAAATTAATCTGTCATTTTCTCTAGGGATGGTGTCTTACAATGAGATATATTTACAAGAGACAGTGGTAAAAGTAGGTATTTCTTTCCCTTCAGTGCTTGTTTGGTAACCATATCCATACAGGACAGAGAAAAAATATTTTCTACTTAGAAATTTCCCATTTGTTTATTTCTTGATATAACACTTGGGAGTCCCAGTTGTGACATTAGAAAACATGCTTGGTAGCTATAAGGGTGACAAAGCATTGAAATAGATTACCTAGAGCAGATGTTAAACTTTCATCAATCAAGGATTTCAAGAACTGCTTAGCTAATCATCTCTCCAAAATGACATTGGTGTAGTGATGTGTCATGAGGTTTGGACATAGACTAGGCAAACTCCTGAAGTCCCTTCTGGCCCTATCTCCTATGATTTTTCAAGTTGGTGTGCAGGACTCCCTGGGAAACAAAGGGACATTAAAGTACAATAGAATCAGACCAATGGAAGAGGAAAGGCTATGTTATGCTGAAGTCAGTGATGTTGTCGAGTTTGGCAAACAGTATAGGTGATTTTTTTTAATAAGACTTTATTACATTGTTTCGTTTGTGCTCAGGTATTATTGTTTTTCATCCAGTATCCCTGATGGAAAGAGCGTGGAATTGAGGAGACTAGGTGAAAACTGTCTATTGCAGGAATAATGATTCCTGAGTAATGTTTCCAAACTATACTTCTTTATTTCGTTATAACTCCCCAAATAGCATTTGCGCATGCTTGCCCTTGAGCAAGTGCATAATGGCGCATACCGTGACAGAGCCACGATCACCCTAGCAGTCATCTTGGAGCTCTTGTCAGGGAACTAAAAGCAAGTTTTTCCCTCAAGCCTGGTGTGTAGACAACAATCATGGGATGAACTGGCAAAAAGAATGAGTCCCCTTCTGGTAGACCTTCTGATCCCCCCCAGTTCCATGAACATGGAACAGATGAGAAACGGTCAAGCTTGGTGAGAAAAACCCACAAAGCAACCCATGCTTCAGAGCCTAAGACTGGACTAGTCAGGAAAAGATTTGGGCCAATATCTTCTGCAAACAATGATCCAGCTGGCTGGTAGGACGTCAGGTGGAATGTCTCCTAACTCTGTTATCTCTATAATGCTGGAGGAGGTAGAAAGACCCACCACATAGTAATTCAGCAATTCTGTTTGGCAACAACAATTCTAGTTGGCAACAGCTTATGTCTGTGCCTTGTACATGATGTTATCTGAAATTACTAAAATGTCATTCTAAACTAGTCATATTTTGCAACTTACATCCTGGTCAGAATATGAGCCAACAATCAAAAGGTGAAAGGCTGTGTAAAAAAGCATTTTTCAAGTTCCCTGGAGTTCAGAAGAGAAATACTAAAGCTGGTAAACTACCATGAAAGGAAGTTTGATAATACTGCTTTTAGAGATGCAGTATTTTCAGTACTCTTTATACTCTGGGGTGAAGCAGATAGTTTTCCAAGGCAAGCAATGATGGAAAATCATACCAGAGAGAGAGAGCGCAAGGAAAAGCTAGTGCAACATCCATACACCGGCAGGAAATAGTGAAACTATGTTTCATTTTACATTCTTGTGTTTATTCAGAGATAACAGTAGAAAARCAACACTTCTTCCCCAGCTTCCAAACCTTTTGATCCTGGGCTTCCTTTCCTACCCTGGATGGAGGTTAAACTGCTCTGGCGGATTCATCACTGAGTTCAGTGCACACCGAGGCTTTCCCAGGAGTATCTGTCCTCAGCAATTCATCTTGCTCTAAAGTTGCAGGCAATGTTTGAACCCATGGCTTTTCCTGGAAGCTCAAGCGGTGCTGCTTACAACACAACCTCTCCTTTCAGGGTGGGAGTTGGCTGGAGCTGGCAAATATGGGTAATAATCAGGCCTCTGTGGGTCTCCAGGCTAGATTACAACAGTTCATCTTCCGCAAATGTTTATATTTAAAAATAAAGTACTATAGTTAGTCATGGATGGTTTCTCACATCATTTTCCCAAAAGCAGCTGGCACCTCAGTCTTTAGTTGATAAGATTGGCTCTGCCACAAAAGCTGGATTTCACTCAATACCAGAATTTCCCAGGCAGATGGAAAGCATCCAGTCAACTCAGCCTGAATATTAAGATGAACATCCTGGGAATAGCCACCTCTTTCTGCTGCTCTGATTCTCAGGAAACATAAGTGCTCATTAATTTGTGAGGTAAAGGCAACTGTGAATCTCACAACCCCAAAATTAAATGTAATATTCACTATATCATTCTTGCTTTCCCACAGGAGGGAAAGAAAAGTTGAAGTCAAAGAATAAGAGAGAGAGAGAGACAGGGAGAAGGGATGGAAAAGGGAGACTGGGGAGAAAAAAAGTGAAGAAGTGAATCAATCATCAAAATAAATACCTATTTAACTTTTTGGTTGCCAATGGGGGGAGGTAAGGTGGAAATCTCAAGCTATTGGTGAAGTGTTTTCAAACCTTTAAGAAGCACTGCACCTGGTTATAAGACTGATGGAGTTGGTCTTATAAAACATGGTTGGAGCAAACCTGAGGATCCTCCCCACCGTGCTCAGAGCTGACGTATTTTGCAGTCTCTCAGTAAAACACTTTCTTTCCTTTCACCATGCATCTGCTCAGAACAACAGGTTGCTGGGGAAAGAAGGTTTTTGCCATTACCTGATGACCACTCTATGCTTCAAAGCACAGAAGCTGACCTTGCTCATAATTGTTTTCCCTTTTAACTCTAACTAATTTAAGTGTAAATATTGTTTTCATTCCTCCTTGATAAGCCATTTGCTTCAACAGAGCCATTTGCACTCTTTACTTTCCCATGTTGCCTTCCCTATCCAGGAGCAAACAGGTCTGACATCAGCAGAGTAGTTTGGATAGAAAATCAAAGCAGGGGGTCTTCAGGGATGCTCACTCAGGTACAAGCATTCCTATTACCGTGCTGCAAAGCCCCTGTTTGACATAATCTCCCATAACCAGTGCGCAATGGCAGAGCTATGGGATGTGGCAGGCCTAGAGGGCAGCATCAAGGACTGAGGCAGCTAAACTGAAACAGAGCAAGTGTTTTTACGTGAATACCCGTGGAGGTAAAATTAATGGGCATACAGAGCATGTAACAGAACAGTTTTCCCTGAAAAGCTTCGGGGGTTAATGCAAGCACTGCTGGGTTGGCAGTAGATTGTCCCTGGAATAACATCCTTCCCTTTTCACTGAGTGTTTGCTCTAAAAACCCAAACCTTGCTGTTTGCTCTGTGCCTCCAGAAAGGCTTTGCAAATTGCAGTGTTGAGTGGAAGTGACAAAGCAGGATGTTTTCTTTGTGAGAAGGTACCCTGAGTACACAGCCCATCATCACTATTCAACTTTCAAAACAGGGATGACATGGTGGGAGAGTGCCAGGGAAAGGTCTGGATGTTGTCATCATCATCTGTCCTTGCTCAGCAGTGGCAGGAGAAGAGCCGGACAGACGTGACCCTGGGCAGATACCCTGGGTGACTGGTGCGGCAGTGAGGTGGCAGGGTTCTCCAGAGCTCCGAGGAGGCTCTGAAGGCAAGTGCAAAGAGCAAGTCGATTCCTACTCAGAAATTTTCCCTCCCTTTAAAATCAAATATTTTGTAATATACAGTAACTTTGTTTTATTTTATTGTATCTTGCACTTTTCTGCGTTGCAACTTCATTCCAGTCAATACTACTGACATTGCTGAATTAACTCCAGGTCAGTAAGTAAAACCAGGTGTGATTCTGGACCCACACGTTTAAAAAAGCAGTCTCTGCTTTGAAACAGCTCTACAGAGCAATCCCATTTTCTTACACCGCCAGCTACATGGCATATTCGCAATTCGCAGCAAAAACATGTTACATGTGTTTTTACCTCTCAGTAGCACAGAACCACAGTTGTTGTGGCAGAGTTTGCTGGAGCCTCTTCCATGGCACTCACCAATGATGCAGCTATTGCATTTCATTCACAAGGTCAAAGCCTTACCTCATTTAGATGTGAGAAATTCTATTGAGAAACTCAAATATAAATAAGGGAAATGCTGATCCTGCATAACTTTTATTCCAGAAGCGTTGCACAGCCTTACTTAAGGGGGACAACAGGGCTGACAAACCTTTTTCTTGAGGTTTGAATATGTATGCTAAGGAATCATGAGGAAAAAGGATGTGGAATGCCAACCTGCTGTTGGAGCAAAGCTGGGCTCCTAAATTGCCTTGAAACAATGACGTATACACAACACGAAGTTTGTTCCAGTCCTTTGGAATGTCACAGCATCACAACAAAGCGTAACGTAAGGGTTGATTTTTATGAGACAGATTCAGAATGTAAATTCACTGGTCCTTTTTCTCACCAGTATCACTGTATGCCTTTATCTATTATAAATGCCACAGTAGACAGTGGGATGCATGCCTGGATGGTGCAAATGGTAAATCATTTAACCACCTTCCTTTGCTTTCCACATCCTTGATTATTACACAGGACCTGTGAGGCATAATATTTGGAAGTGCTAGGCCTTGAGTTAATAGGTATTCTTGTTTTGTTTGATCCTTTCCATTAATAGATGGAAATGAACATTAATAGAAAATGGTGGCTTGTCTAAAGTACATCAGATCAGAGTTATCCACATAATTTACAGTATCTGGAATTTAGGATTGGATGATCTCAGTAGATGCATATTGATACATTTAGTAGTTTGGCGGATCACTCTAGGGAAGAGAGACAGAAACAGGGCTATTTATCTCCCTGTTGAGAAGACTAAAGACAAAAATCTGCAAAACAAAGGCTCAAATTTGAATTCCAGGTCACATTCTAACTGCTATGGAATAGCAAGATTAGTCACCTCTCCAGCATTGATCTAAGAGGTATCATGGGACTGGCATGCCAGAAAACTTATGTTATTGAGAAATCTGAATATAGTTTTAAGTAAGTACTCAATTTTAAAAATATAAATGTCAGCCCTCTCTCTCAAGGAGGAGGAGGATTATAAAGATATCCTTAAATGCACATCTTCTTGCATTTGCACTGGAAAAAATAACAAGGACTGTGATTAACCTCTTAGATCCTCCACATTCTGAACCTTTAAAAATACCCCAATAGTTCAGCTGTCTCCACAGGTGTTTGCTTCTTACT
>JAYKAV010003404.1:0-17578 GCA_035582835.1 Phoebastria nigripes | reverse complement strand
CCCCCCCATTTCCTGAAATGTTTTTTTCCCATGGAGATGGACTCGGGGCACAGCAGACAAAATCTATCTTCCCCCTCACTCCAGCTCAAGTACAGGGCAGAGAATTCGCTGGAGCCAAAGTAACTTGAGAAGCTGTGAGTTCTGCTCACAGCAGACAGCAGCGGGAAGAAAAAAAGGCTCCGCTTCTGGGGTCTGTTAATTATTAAAGTGCTTGCTAACAGGCTCAGCTCCTTCACTGACTGTTGCTATGAGCCACTTGCACAAGCTGTGTAGGTTAGTCTCTGCTGGAAGTATGTAGAAATTCAATAAGCTTGCATACAAAATGACCACCTAAGTACAGAATAATAGTTAATTGGCCCAACTTCTGCCACATTTCACAGAAAATAGGGAGTGACACACTTTTAATGTCAAGGTCCCTATGCTTTGCTGAACTTGTCACATCTGATGAACTGAAGGCACCCGGGGAGCCTGGCGGTTTCATCTGTTTCAACACACAGTCTGTCTTAGTTTAGTGTTTTCAGAAGTTGTAAGAAGGGGGAAAAAAAAGGCAGATGACCCAAAGGCAAAGAACTTAAGATTTTGAAGTCCAATCTCTGAAACTTTCTTTTCCTCTTTTCATGAGCTACACATTTAACCAGCTCTTGTTATAATTAAAATAAAACTAGTACAAATACAATGGGAATGTGTATTAGCATGTAAAACTTTATTTGTATTATGAAAGTGATGTAAGAGTCCAGCTATGGACTTGGACCCCTTGAAATACATGTGTAGCCGCCGCAGTTTCCCTCCAGTTAATAACGCAGCTGAGAATAATACTTTGTTCTATGAAAGACCTGCTGTGAGAGTTATTTCTGAAGTGTAATGAAGATGACATTTCATGTTCTGGTAACTATTTGCTTCCAGGTGAGGACAAGGTACTGCAGATTACCCCAAGAAAAAGGGGGCAAAACCAGTCTTGTAATGACTCAGCTACAA
Source organism: Phoebastria nigripes (assembly GCA_035582835.1). Classification (NCBI taxonomy): domain Eukaryota; kingdom Metazoa; phylum Chordata; class Aves; order Procellariiformes; family Diomedeidae; genus Phoebastria; species Phoebastria nigripes. The sequence goes on along the minus strand of JAYKAV010003404.1, from coordinate 16,603 downwards.
CAGCTACTTTGTTTTTCTGTTAATGAAAAATATTTTTTTTCACCCTAATTGAATCAACCTGTTAAAAAAAAWGACAAAAATTGCTTACAACAATCTGCATCTCATTCTGAGAATGAGCTATTCCTGCAAACCAGTCTGGGTTATAACACTGTCAAGAGTAATGATTTTTCTACCTCTAAACACTTTACCTATTCTCTTTAAGGAGTATTTAATATTTTTATGCTGTAATTACCCCTTTCAAATTTATAAATAGCTAGCAATTAATACAAACTATGTGCTTGGAAGATGCATAGTGCATCAATAGGACTCACAAGCTTGAAATCAAATACATCTGTAAGTATTTCACAGGCTGAGCACATCAGATCAATTTTCTTTTGCGATATGACAGGACACTTGAAATAACCTATTTTATTTTGCAGCAGCTTTTCTTTGAAACATGTTTGACATCAGCAGGCAAAGGGAAGAGAGAAATACCAGGGCAGAGCTGTAGTCATTACTCCTCTGAGAGTCAGCATGGATCAGCGGCTCCCTGAAGCACGGACCGGCTCTGATGTGTTTATACAGTGCCTTAAACAAAGGAGCTCTGCTCTCTGGCGGAGGCCCCAAAGAGCCACTTTAATACAACCAGTAGTAAGTTACCATGGTGTGGTATTAGACTACACCATGGTATTTTCCATTCTAAAGATAAGAAATATTTCAAATGGCATGGAGGTTTAACTGAGTGGAACACCACCACACAGCTGATTTACTGGAGGAGAGTAGTGTGTTAGGATAAATGGTGTGGGAACGCGAGTTTTAGAGCCAAGTTGCTTTTGGGTGCTGAGTGGAGAAAAACAGTGCTGGTATCAGTATACCACAGACACATCTGTGTAACTCTGGCTGTTTTCCAAATAGCTCACTGCTAAAGAATCATACTGCATACATGTATTTATTTTTAGAGGCGAATATTTTTCTACTTTCTTCTACCATTTCCTCTCCACAGTTTTCTTTGGTTTTTCAGGTTGTTTGATTACTTTCAGGTCATACTGTCACGGTAATTTAATGCAGAAATGTCTGTTATGCCCTCTGCACATTGCATTGCATTTCATGTAACGCTTCCTTTTGTCACCATGTCAAAATGACCTTTACTTCTCCATCATGGGGACTGAAGTGAAAGGGAGGTTTTAAAGCTATAAATTGAGATTATCTGGTAATGAAACTTGCAGTGTTTTTCTCTGTGTTACTGTATTCCTCCCACCATCCCCAAGCCTGATCTACATTTCAAAATTTGCAGCTGGGGAGTATCCATACATGGCAATGTGAACTAGCCAAAAGGGTGTTTCTGCCTTTGAAATAACACCACTTTACTGCCCAAGACGTGCTTGCTCCTGGTGTGTGCAATGCTAACAGATATTCAGTTGTCCGTGCCCTCTGCAGCATGCCTTTCTTAGCAATCCTGTGCCCTGCCTCACAACGCTGACCACTCTTGAAACGGTTCGGAAACTTAATGACACTATGCGACAACGTGCCTGTCTTTTTCCTGCCCCTTAAAATCTCTCTTTACTTTCTAATCTGTGTTTGTGAACAGAAAGGTCTGGTTTCACATTAAAAGAAACAATCGCTTAATATTCTGCTCCTGCCTGATCTGCCCATACAGATACTCCTGGACATTTGGGTGGCTGTGGGAAGAGACCAGTGATCTGATAGCCAAGTTATGGGGCCAGCAGAGAAACAGGGAAACAGAACAAGGCTTAGAAAGCAGCAGTCGCCAAAACAAGAGGTCTGCAGCAGGCTGACTGTGGGGCAAGTCTCTAAAGCAGGAGATGTGAAGCTGTTCCCAAGACATATTCTCCTTATGACACACTGCATAGCAGACATACATTCCAGACATGATGGGAAATGCACCTTTTCCTTGCTCTTTTCCATGGATATCTCATGAGCACTCAAGTACTCTCTCTATGTGAAGCATTATGCCAGGGAAATGCAGCTGGTATTTCAAAGAGCAAGTTGGGTTCACAGGAACCAAGATGAGAGATGGAGGGAAGGGAATGGAGGGGAAACTCAGTTAATTTCAACCATGCATTTCCTGATGCATGTGTTTTTAATTCATGTCAGCATCCCAACCCTTTCCCCTTTATTTGAAAGTGCTGCCTTTACATGTAGTCACAGAGCAAAAGAATAGGGGATTCTAAAGTGGGGATTTTGTCTTACAAAAATATATTAGCAATGAAATATTAGGGCTATGTGGTAGAACTGGATCTGCTACAAAACAGCAGCATCCCAGAAAGCTGTTACATTGCTAAGACAGAGCAAGAAAAGTACCTTTACACTATACTCTGCCTCTTACAGGAGCATAATTCATGCAGGTAGATGAACTCCTACGTGTAACAGTGATTCCCTTGCTTCCTCTCCTTTTTTTCTTTATAAGGAGAAAAATGTAAATGTGTTAAAGACTATGTCCTATTCACAAATGAATCCTCTCAGGCAGCACTGGGGTGCTCCTCATGCTAGACCTGGGCCAAGCCAACCCAGGCCCATTTTGCCTTTGCTGGTGAAGACAAGGAAAGCTCTTATCACACACAGATACAGAACAATGTTTGAGTATGTGGCTCCAGGAATGCAATCAGTAAAATATTTTCTTAAATCACAGAAAATTATTTTTATTCCTACTCAAGTATTGGTACAGTGCTAAAATATATTTTCTGTGTTTCTAAGAAAAAAAAAATTCTGTTGCTCAGTAGCAACATTTTTACAATATGCTTTTTCACAGATTTACCATACTTACTGTATTCATACCGACCAACAATGGATGGTTGCATAGAACTCCTTACTTTAATTCCATAATTTTGTAAGTTAAAGCATTAGTGCAAAATTCAGCTTGCCAAACTCTTTCCTGGCAGAAATGCAGATAGTTTAAATACAATCATTCATCATAGTATAATGATTATAGATAAAATATTATAGTTATAACCCAGCAAGAGTTATAGAACTGTTTGCTTTACAGAGATCTGTTTAAATGATGGGGCATTACAAGGAAGTTTTCAGTCAGCCAAAAGCATCCTGCATCTATTTAAATGGCAGCTGTATCTTTTCTAGCAGCTGCCTCATTTTTTTTTGTGAGCCCAAGCAGAGACGTGTGGGCAAGGGCCCCAGAATCATTGAGGCCATCTCCTCACCCCTAGTGAGGACCTCTGCAGGCAGCCTTTCCAGAAACTTAGGGTACATCATAAGAGATTTATGTTTTTTCTTTAGCCAGCCAATGCTCCTGTCCTCCAAAGTTCCCTGCAATTCATCAACAGTTGCATACCACAGAACAGTCATCTTTTCTGTTTATGCATCAGAGGAGTCCAAAATGGGATATTTCAAATCCCTTTCTTATTTCCAGTGCACTGACCGGGTCACTGCTCAGCTAGACACAATCTTGCTCAACAGGCTGTGCTTACCCTGGTACCTATTGCCTTATTGTGACTCTGCCCAGTCCTAAATGTCTTGTCTTCTGTTCTTGGGACTTCTGGCTTCCAGAAGATGGCTGGAAACCCCCTTTTTCAGTATCAAAGCAACACTTTCCGGTGACTTTGGGTTGAAGGGCTGAGTTAGTACGCTTGCAGTTAGGCTCCTTCTATCTCCTGTGCCCTTCTCAGGCTCCCCACACAGTTCCTGGCTTTGGCACACATCAGTAAACACCTAGGGCAATTTGGGATGTTTAAGCATTTGCTGTCCTGCTCCTTCAAGTGTCCAGGGCCAGTGCTTTCCTGTTTGAGGTCCATGACGCTGCACATTAGAGTCTGTGGGGCCTTCCTTCGAAGGGCCCTAGCCAGGGGTGCGGTCCTTGCAGCGCATGGCCATGGCGAGGGCATGTAAATGGTTCCTCTACTGAAGAGTGCTCTATAACACCAAAAAACCCCTCAAAGTGAACCACTGTCCTGGGTTGTCTGCACTATACCATTGCTTGTTGTGGTAATAGTAGACATTTTAATTCCGTAAGTGAGTGGAAATCTACCACTTACTTACCTGCAAAGCAAAATAGGCAAGAGAAAGTGCGGGAGTCAGGAAACAATAGCACGGCTTACAAATTCCTTATGTAGACATAGGCCTGGAGTCCTTGGGAGCGATGTCTTTAAATTTTCTTTATGTTTCAATATTAAAACCCCACTGAGAGGAACAGGATAATTCATCAAAAGCCTAGATAAATGAACAAAGAACATCTTCCAGATCTAACTGTGCCAGCGAAGGATGTTACACCCAAGAGCAATCTGTCATTGTTTTCTGCCAGAACTACTGGCAAAGCTGTTAGAGTGAGAGCACCAACCCCTACTTACTCACCAAGACCATACATGCCAAGATTTACTATTTTAGCTGTTCCAGCTAATGCAGGTTTGTTTGTTCTTTTTTCTTTTTTTAAATAAACTGGCCAATCAAAGGGGTGGTAACCTTTGGTAGATATGTGATATCAGCTGTGACGCTGAGCAGGGAGCCATAGCTTCTTCCACCAGTAAGAGCAGTGTGCAGGGATTGTGCTTATTGACAGCCCAGGTTAATGGATGATGCACAGAGAAGCAAAGAGGATTTGGATAAAGAGGTGTCCTGTCCACAGCTAAAGTGGTAGCTTGGAGCAGAGCAGCAGCTGAACTCATGCTGTGCTTGTGCTACAGCCTGGGAGCATCAACAGCACCCAGGAACGCTGTGTCCCCACTGCAACAGGGAGGGCAAGCCTCTGCACACATGCCATCCTAAATGAACAGCTGTTGGGCTTCTTGCCTTCAGAGAAAGGAGGCATGGGAAAGAGTTAAGAACAATGTCTGCTTTTCTGTTCACCTATAATTAAGGTTAAACTATAGAACTAGAGAACTTCTTCTGTAGGTTTTTTATTAAAATTTTCTTTTTAGCTCAGTACTTTTAACAGGGAATGGCAAAATAGTGTCAGAAATATTAAATCCAGTACCAAGACTATTTTAAATCACTTAATGTATTTTAGTGCGCAAAGCCTGCATAAATTTTATCATGAAATCAAACAATGCATAGCAGTATAGCTACACATATTCTTAAGTATTTTCATGATGACAGCCTATCAATCCATTGCATATAGCAATCACAATATTTTAACAGAAAGGATCTAATACAAAATTTGGCCACTTTCCAGGAAGGGGGGGAAAGTATACCAGCCATTTCTGTATTAGTGCCTACTGCTCTGGATTTGGTTATAGTACATAAATACTACTATACCTTTATTATCCTGATGTGCTAATTATTGTCTTAATATTATCAATCGGTATACTAATTATTATTATACTAATAATACTAATAAGTATGTTAATTGACTGATTCTACTTTTAGAGGTAGAAGGACGCAATCATACTTTGTCCAAAAGGTGGAGCCAATGACGCTCTGAGGTCTCAGCTTTGTCAGGTTGTGGTTTAACAACCAAGTCCCTTAGGCAGCCGGGGGACTCTGACTTCCTGAGCACCACAGCTGCCTTGTAGGAAAGATGCAGCTTCATTACACTGACTTGTTTCCCATTTGTCTAACAAATTGTGGAAGATCTGCCTTAAAGTATGTGCACATTTATCTAGTCTCTCTCTTTAGCGGGCTAAATCAGATCTGATCCTTAATATATACTTTCAAAATGTACAAAAGCATGTAACTAAATATGTGTAGACAGCCTGAGTCATGCCATGTGTAGCAGAAAGTTAGGTGAAGTAAAAGGGCATGCAGTTTGAAGTTAATTATACATGTTTGTATGTTGTATATGTTAACTACAAGTCATACTAATCTTTATTTCCTCTTGTATTCTACACCTTACTTGAGTCATCTTCACTCACCTGTAGGGAAAAATGTAATCTTCTGAACAATTAACTAATGATGGCACGATCTTAAAATAAACTCAGTGGTAATGTAGACTTGAACATAGGATGAAAGAGAGATTAAGACTTTGGCATGTTAGTCCTTTAACTAAATTACTTTTGCCTAAAAACTTCCTCCTGTTTGGATTTTAAAGACACATCCTCTGATATGATAAAGCTCCGTCTCTCCTAAATATCCCTCAGCTCTCTCCCTGTCATGTTCTGCAGGCTAAGACCTGGCATGAGCATGTTATAGCAAAGATCAAGCTGGAGGGAGGCCACAGAAGGTGGGTGCTGGTCCCACTGACCCCACACCAAGGCCAGCAATGCATTTCAGTATTTTCAGGGAGTATAAGAAGCTTTGAAAAACATCTGTTAGAAAGGAAAGGAGATTAGGATGGGTGCAATCCTGAAAGCCAGGTAGCAAAGGAGTTCCAATTGTGGTGGATATTAGTAGGAGCAGAATAAAAATAGAACCAAAGAGTAGTTGTTTATACATGAGAATATAAATAGAACCTATGAGTGCTATCGGTGTGACAAGTATAAGGAGCTGTATCATGTAATACTGTACAAAGTTTGTATGTCCTTCCACACTCCTCAATTCATTCCAATACACCTAGGGAAGGTACTTGATTTATATTTGTTTGGCTACCTACACCTATTTATATATCTTGATTTTTAAAAGTGGTAGAGGTGTCACTTGAAATCCCTCTGTCTCCATCTCTTCAATAAAGGTGGGCAGTGCAGATTAAATACCCTATCCTTACTTTACTTTGGCTCTTAGACAGCATTTTCTGCCTGGAAATAAATAAGTAAAATACATCTTTGAATATCATGCAGATTACTCAATCAACAGAAGGTGAGAAGAGCAGTGTGGATGCTAGTCCTAAAGAAAGCAACCTTGTGGGGTACAGGCAGCCAGTGTACCCTGGTGATTATGGTGAAATGAGGCAGTGTGATAGCCTCRATGAAGGAAGTAATGAATTTCCTAAGTAGATGTCAGGACTGGCATTTACAGTATTTCAAACTGAAAAATGCCTTGCATCCACACAGGAGAGTTTCCATATCACTTCAAGCTTAAACCCCAAGGAGTCCTGGACTCATGTGCAACATCTAAATCCATGTGGACACAAAGAGTATGCAGGACTCCAGGCTTGAGCAGGGTTGACTGGCTCTGTAGATCTCTGCCAGATGTGTAAAGTGCTCTCTAATATGTCTGTCTCATTAGTGATCCCCAAGAAGACTCTCTGAAATTACTGCATTACAAGTAATAGAGTACAGTAAAAGGAGTATGCATTTTATATAAATAAGCAAGCAAAGTACTTCAGAATTAATACTTGAAGTTGTTAGAAGACTGATAGTGTATGATCGCTGCAGAGAATCTTTCCTGGTTTTGGCATTTTTGCACCAGCTAAACTTAATATAACACTATGCATATTAGCTATGTACACAATTGTTGCTAGTGCTAGAAATGACTGCTTATATGGACAGACTTTTCATGTAACTGTATGGGTGATCTAAACTTAGCAGTCATGAAAGGGTTGTCAAGCATTGGAACAGGCTGCCCAGGGAAGTTACTGAGTCACCATCCCTGGCGGTATTGAAAAGACATGTAGATGTGGTGCTTAGGGACATGGTTGAGTAGTGGACTTGGTAGTGTTAGGTTGGACTTGATAATCTTAAGGGTCTTTTCCAACCTAAATGATTCTATGATTCTATGAAATTGAAATGAGAATCACAGAAACAATATGGCATCTCTATGCTGATGCATATAGATAGCTGAAACAACCTGAATTTCAGTGAGAAAAATAATTGTGGAAATAGGCAAGTCTGGAAAGGTAGAAAATTGCTAGAACATTGTTGAGAGTCTGCAGCAAGAATCTTCATCTATTCTCTAATCATAGAGAGGGTTTTTTTTGCCACGGGGAGCAGCACAGGTTCTTACAAATGCAGAACTTTCCCATGTCCCTACTTCACACAAAATAAGCAAGCAATTGTCTGAAAGACCATTCATGCCCAATGGTTTGTGAAAAGGAGTATGTTACATATCTAATGCAAAAAATATACATACTAAAATAACTAATTATATAATACATAAGCAATTTAATAACAATCAAAATAAAATTGTTATGTAAAATTAAAGGCTTAGTTGCACTTTGAAGACAAATTTAGAAAATAGGAATCCATACATATTAGACGTACTTGAAATTCACATATATTATGGGTGTTCAAAATCTGACTGCCAGTTTTGGCTGTGTTCCCTTTAAATGTATGAGGCTGAACAGAAACCTTTGACTCCAACATGTTTTCATTTTGGAGTGTGAGTATTTGATTCTAAACCTGTCTCAACTGTAAGCAGTTACTAGGCACTCAAACTTGCACAGAAAAAATGAGGTAAAAAAATACCTCTGTGCTTTTGAAGACTTACCAAACTATCCCCTTTCTGTTTTGACTACTTTTGGTGTTTCTGTTCCAGCTTGTGGTCTGTCTTGTGATTCCATGTCTGGCTGCGAATGAATTAAGCCTGTCAATATCCTTTTGACCTCTTATTAATCAAGAGGTTCACCTTCCACAGCTATCTCTTTCCCCCACTGCCTTTCCGGCTGATCTTCAGACTCCCACGGGGACATCTCCCAAGATGTCTGAGCATCACCAAGAGGGGAGCAGTTCCATAACTAGCTGCTCCTCCCAAGGTGGCATTCCCTGGGCCAGGAGCTAATAGCAATTTCTAGCAGGCAAAGTGTTGCTGTTGGTTATTTTTCTCTCCTCCACAAATGCAACTGCTTCCCTTCCCGCTTGAGTAGAAAAAAAGTCCCTTTTAACCCTCTCTTTTGTTTTGCCTTGTGGAAACAGAGGTAAATGCATCAGCAGTGACCTCCAAGAAAATTCAAATGATGTATCAGCATCATCTCACACTAGTCCTCTTCTCTGCTTTTACAAAGCTGCTGCTGGCTGCTGGTTGTAAATATTGGCAAGTGACATGTAATGAGCTTTGTTTGTGATGACCAGGAACAAACCTGAATTCGTGTTCACGGCATATATTTTATACCATTTTAATTAAGGTTCTGATTTTGTTCCAAAGTTTAGATTGACAACACAGTAACACTGAGCAGATGCACTGATCCTAGACACTCCAGCAAGATATCTCCCTTCTTTGCAGTAACACCAAGTAATGGAAGTTTTGCTGAGTGGGAATACAAAAAAACCTCCTGATAATACATGAAGATAAGTGAACCTGAGAATGGTAAACACATTTAAGATTATACTGTACAGGAAGCTGCCAAGCTCAACAAAAATAAATGCTGAATAAAGGAGTATGTCATAAATTGTCCTCCTTCCTGGTACACATGCATTAGAGTTAGCTTCAAGGAGGTGCCTCTGTCTGAACTAATCTTCAGAGTACCTCCTTCTTGGGTTAGATGCCTTTACCATCTATTTCTCACTTGGTGGTGTTGGAGGGAAGGTGATTTTGCATCATGCGTCTGCAAGCAGACTGTAACTGCTCAGTCCCTCTTCCAGAAGCCATTTCAACATCCAAAAGGTACTATTAACTGCTTCTTGGAACAGTCTACTGGTTATTGCACAGAGTTATAGGGGAAAGACTTGCATTTCAGTCTTATCCAGTTCTTTATTAGCATAAAAAATTGCAATATACAAAGAAGCAGGGACTGGATCCCAGGCCCATCCTATCTCAGGCAATGTGGAGTTTTTAAGAACAATCTACAGTTCCCTTTCACTGAAATCTAACAGGGTTTTAACTCAATTTCAATAAAAAGTCTGTGAGCTTTCCGAAGTCCCATCCAAAAATTACAGCTGGATGTAGCCCAGTAAAATGTGATACATTGTTGCTTAATATTTATTTACTGCCAGTTATATTTGCCTACTACTTAATATAAGTATCCAGAGATTCTTCCAACAACTATTACCACAAACCTCTACATGTGACTATTGCAGATATTTTTTTTAATCAAGTTTCAAAATTATAATCTGCAAGGAGGAATAATATGGTAACTTTTTTGCTTTGTTTATTTTATTTTTAAGGCAGAATAAAATGGAATGTGCCACTGCTTGGCAATGTTAACAATAGGAGACAAATAACTTCTGTATCAATAAAAAAAGCTGTTATGAACTTATGCATATATGGCAGGGGATGTTTCATCTACTAGAGAATGTAGATTAAATGTACTGCATGTTCACATTTTGTGCATGTGAATTTCCAAACTGCATTCAGGAAAGATAGTAGATCATAGCATAAATACAATGAATACTGGAACAGGTTTCCTGGAGAGGTGGTCAATGCCCCATGCCTATCAATGTTTAAGAGGCCTTTGGACAATGCTCTTAATAACATGCTTTAACTTTTGGTCAGCCCTGGAGTGGTCAGGTGATCGTTGTAGGTCCCTTCCAACTCAACTATTCTATTCTATTCTATTCTATTCTATTCTATTCTATTCTATTCTATTCTATTCCCTGCACTCACGATGAGTTGAATAACAATGAGGCAAATAGCCTGAAATGCCAGGGTTTTTCAGCTCCAAAAACACTTTCAAGGACACAAATGAGAAAGGTTACAAGTGGTAACAGGTTTTTATTTTTCTGAATCTGTTTCAGAGCTAATGCTCACAAGCATTAACACAATGCGCACGTAGCCAGGAGCAGGCTGATGCATCCTTCAGGTCAGCTTGAAAAAACATCCCTTGCAGTCTGGCAAAGTCACAGAGCTACAGAAAGCAGCAGCAGGAACACAGGCCAAGCAGTTCCTGTTTCCTGAAGAGTGAGAATTTGAAGAATGAAGATAGGTACCGATCACACACAAAACAAGGAGAAAAAGAAGAAGAAGAAAAAGAAAAGAAGAAGAAGGAGAAGCATAAGGAGAAGGAGAAGAGGASGAAGAAGAGGAAGAAGAGGAAGAAGAGGAAAAGGAATAAGAAGAGGAAGAAGAACAGGACGAAGAAGAAGATGAAGAAAAAGAAGAAAAGAAGAAGAAGAAGAATAGGAGCTGTGTGGTACCGTGGGGTATTTTCAAAAGTATGACACATATTGATGACACGCATACTTTTTGCCCACTGTGCTTCTTGGCCAATGATGCATGAAAAGCGCTCTCATGCCTGCCCTGCACTTGTACTGCATGCAGGGAGAGCTGAAAAGTGGCAGCTCCTGATGGTGCAGCAAGCCTGGAGCCCTTCCAAGCACAGGCTGTTTTGCACAAGCAAGAACCCCTGGGGAAATGGAGCCAGAGGAAGAGCAGAGCTTGCTCCCGCTCCAAACTTGCAACGGGCAAGAGAGCCCGAGAGAGCCAGGGCATGAGTGGCACCTTGGAGGTGCAAGAGCAGCAGGCGAGAACCGAGCCAAAAGGGCCCAGAGGAGCCCTGGCAAGGGGCTGTGCTCAATGCTGCAGAGGATAAGAAGAAACCCCCAAGGGACTGTTACCGGCCCACCCTGGAGGCAAAGAATGTTTCCTCCCCTCAAATGAGGGGCACGAGGGCCACCTTCATGGAGCAGGAGCAGCAGGCCAAAATGGCCCAAAGGAGCCCTGGGAAAAGGCTGTGCTCAATGCAGTAGAGGAAGGCAAAAAAACCCCTGTGGACCAGTGCCGGCCCATCCTGGGGGAAAAAAGCATTCCTCCCCCCGGCTACAGGGCACGAGAGGCCACTTCGTGGTGCATGAGCAGCAAGCAGTAACCTAGCCAAAAGGGACCAGAGGACCCCTGACAAGTGGTCATGCTCAATGCTGCAGAGGAAGGCAAAAAACCCCTGGGGACCAGTGCCAATCTGCCCCAGGGGAAAATTCCTTCCTGACCCCAGCGCTAGCGATCGGCTGTTCCCTGAGCATGTGAGCAAGACCTGCCCCCTCATCCCACAGGCTGGTCACGCCTGCCAGGAGATGCCCAAGCCCTATTCTCCCTCAACCTGGAGCCACCTCAGGGGCTTCTGAGAGCGGCAAAAGGCCCACGGCCTGATGGACCTTGGGGGCAAGGATCCTTCCAGCGCCTGGCAGGGCACCAGTGCCTGCTCCTAAGGGACCCCTTGCAACATCTCTGCATCCCATTTCTTAYGGCTGCTGCCACTGGCTCTGCAGAGGATGAGGACAGCGAGCCCTGCAGTGCTCCTCAAGAAGGCGTTCCCTTGGTCTTGGCACTGCTATCCAGCTGAAAAGGCCTCATAGCCTCGGGCACTTCTGAGGGGCTGGCATCTGTTCACCAAAGGCTGAAGAAGGATTTCCATCCATCAGATGGGCTTGGAAGGCAGCCCTGCTGGGAGCCGGCCTTGCAGCGCAGAACCTCCAGCTGCCTTGTCCTGCCTCTAGTCTTCCTCCCTCAGCCCCCTCCAAGTAATGCCACCGGCTCCTCAAGGACTTCCTCTCGGATGTCTTCAGGCTGCCCCCAGGCCATCTCTGGCAGCAGGACACGGGAGGATGCTCCCTTTTATCCTGCCCCAGGGCACTGTGACTGCTGTGTTGCTGGGTGGTGGCACTGTGACATGGGGGTGACAGGGCCCCCATGCGCAGCCCCGCCAGGCACAGCCCCACCCAGCACCCTTTGGAGGAAGGGCTTTGGGGTGCTGGCCCCGAGGCAGTCCCTGTGCCCAGGAGGCCCAGGGGGCTGTCCCTGCCCTTGGTGGCCACGCACTGGGCACAGCTACTCGCTGTCCCTGACGTGTCCTCTGCCATTCAGCTCCCAGGGACAAACCCAGTGCTGTTCCTCTTCTCTCAGGCCATGGCAGAAACCAACCCTGCAGCCCAGAGACCACCCCTATTAGCCGTCCCCTCTCTGTGCCAGAGCTAACATCCATGAGGCCACACAGCAAGGAGGACCAGGGACTTGATCTGGCTTGACACAAACCCTTTTCTGGGGCAGGGAGGGGATGATTTTGGCAGCCACAGCCTGGAGGAAAGCCAAAGTGTAACCAGAGCCGTAGGTTGGGATGGACGGTGCCAGCAGACTGCCATGGAAATAACACAGGCTTTGAAAAACAAGGGAGCGGAGGTTACACTGGTGTGGTGGAAGGTTGGTCATTTTCAGGCCTAGAACATTTGGATCTGTGCCCAAAGCACAGCCAGGCAAATGACGACTCTTCCAAACTGGGAAAATAGCCCATTGCTGCTCTCACCCTCACATCCCCTTTTCCCACTGAAACCAAGCTGTGCAGCTCCTCTGTTAAACACACCCGTTGGCCATGTTTATACGGGCTACAAAACGCGCTTCAGCCCTGGGGTAAAACTTTCACAGCTCATTCATGACTTCAGCCTTTCTGAGAGTTATTTGCCTACCTCACTTTGTGGGAAGATGTTCAGATCTTATAGAAAACACTGGTGAGTCTCTTTTTCCTTTAGGATTTTGTATTTTGAGTACTGAAAGAGTAAGGAAGGTAGTATTCCAGTAATTTTGTACATTTGTGCTAAAATTTGTATGTACATTCAGACTATGTAAATAAGGGCATTTATACCATCTACATTCCTTTGGATGTGGGGATGCCAGAGGTGAAAGAAAGGGGTTTGGTTCCCTCTGTGTGAACTTTGCAGAGACGTAGAGAGCGTGCAGGATTTCCTCACCTTTCCTTACCAATGCACCAAGGGACATTTGCTGCTACCCTGCTTAGGGTGAGGTCTTCTTCTCGGAAAGAAGTACTGAATTGTTGTGTGTTCTTGACCATATTTTTCCTTGCACTGCAAGAGCTCTTCTCCTTCTTTGGCCTTCATCCTTGATATCTTTCTTGAAAGTGATAGCAGCCCTCTCAGCCTTTGTCTTGCTCCTGCTAGTCATTTTCTTCTATAGGCCCTCCATGCCCCTAATCAGCTGCTTAGTCTTTGTTTGCCTTCATCCCAGATGGAATTTGTCTTTCTTGAACCTGAGGAATGAGAAATGTCCACAGTGGTACAGGTGAGTTCTCACCAGGGCTTTGCACAATGCTTGCCTTTCCTATCGAAATATCTTGCCTGACACCCAAGAATGCATTTGCCTGGATCCCATTCGTGGCTGATAGTCGCCCTGTGATCTACTCATGCCTCTAGGAACATTAACCTACTCCAACGTTTCCAGACTGTAGCAGAAACTCATGGTGCTCAACCTGACATTGTGCTACCTATTTCTACAGTGCAGTTCTTCACTGTCGTGGTTTAACCCTGGCAGCACCTAAACACCATGCAGCCGCTCGCTCACCCCCCCACTCCGATGGGATGGGGGAGAGAATCGGGAGGGTACGAGTAGGAAAACACGCAGGTTGAGATAAAAACAGTTTAATAATTGAAATAAAACAAAGTAGAACAGTAATAGTAACAGTGATAACAACAACAACAATATACAAAGCAGGCGATGCACAATGCAATTGCTCACCACCCGCCAAACCGAACGAGAGCCCGGGACCCAGGGCCCCCCCACACACCCTGAGTTTTTATACTGAGCATGACGTTACATGGCACGGAATACCCCATTGGCCRGCTGGGTCAACCACCCTGGCTATGCTCCCCCCRCCAGCTTCCCATGCACCTGGCAGGGCATGGGGGGCCGAAAAGTGCCTGGTGCAAGCACCACCCAGCAGCACCCAAAACATCAAWGGGCCATCAATGCTCCTATTATACCAAACCCAAAACACAGCACACCCTCCCCAGCTACTGGGAAGAAAGTTAACTCTGTCCCAGCCGGAACCAGGACAATATCCACCCCTTATTCTATACCATCTATGTCATGCCCAGGTCTCACATTTTCCAATGAATCATCATCATTTTTCCTGCCCTTCGATATATGCACAGATGTCATTCCCTTAGTCTAGGGGCCATCCCTCTAAAATGTCCATTGAGTTCATTCAGTCCATAACTTTGGGCTCCATCTGTCATAACAGTCTTTCAGGGCAGGAGAGATGGTGTGTGGTGTTGGGTTGTTGCATCCTGAAGCCAATTCTGGTTCCATTATCGCTGCGCTCGTCTGGTTTTCTCATCGTTGCACTTTGCTCGGTTTCATCAGAGTTCCTTCTTCATTAATCTAAGTATTCTTACTGCAACACCTTTGATATGACATACAGCGTTATATAGCAATTAACATCATACAATTCAGTTCGTTGGCTATTTTCACCCAAAATTAAATCCCCTTGAGGTACACATCGGACTTCCCCATCCTTTCGCACTACCCACCAAGTGCACCCAGGACCTTGAGCAAAAGCAATCCCACGAATGGGTTTTCCCTTGCCTGAGGCAGGACTAACCCAAACTGTCTTCCCCAGCATATTTTTAATGTGCACTACAGGGACTCTATCCCCATCTACAGTACGTAAGGGTTTTGATTGGGCAGGGCCAGCTCGGGTGACAGATCCCCTAGTGTTGACTAACCAGGTGGCTTTTGCTAAATATGTATCCCAGTGCTTGAATGTCCCACCACCCATTGCTTTCAGCGTAGTTTTCAGCAGTCCGTTGTATCGTTCTATTTTCCCGGAGGCTGGTGCATGATAGGGGATGTGATACACCCACTCAATGCCATGCTCTTTGGCCCAGGTGTCTATGAGGGTGTTTCAGAAATGGGTCCCATTGTCTGACTCAATTCTTTCTGGGGTGCCATGTTGCCATAGCACTTGCTTTTCAAGGCCCAGGATGGTGTTCCGGGCGGTGACATGGGGCACGGGATATGTTTCCAGCCATCCGGCGGTTGCCTCCACCATGGTGAGCACATAGCGCTTGCCTTGGCGGGTTTGTGGGAGTGTGATATAATCAATCTGCCAGGCCTCCCCATATTTATATTTCAGCCATCGTCCTCCATACCAAAGAGGCTTTACTCGCTTGGCTTTCTTGATTGCAGCGCATGTTTCACATTCATGGACGACCTGTGCAATAGGGTCCATGGTCAAGTCCACCCCTCCATCTCGAGCCCATCTATATGTTGCAYCTCTTCCTTGATGGCCTGAAGTGTTATGGGCCCACCGAGCTATAAATAATTCACCCTTATGTTGCCAGTCCAGATCCACCTGAGTCGCTTCAATCTTAGCAGCCTGGTCCACCTGCTGGTTGTTTTGATGTTCTTCAGTGGCCCGACTCTTGGATGTGTGAGCATCTACGTGATGCACTTTTTCAACCAGGTTCTCTACCTGGGCAGCGATATCTTGCCACAATGCAGCAGCCCAGGTAGGTTTACCTCTGCGCTGCCAGTTGTTCTGCTTCCATTGCTGYAACCACCCCCACAGGGCATTTGCCACCATCCATGAGACAGTGTAGAGATAAAGTACTGGCCATTTTTCTCATTTGGCAATATCCAAGGCCAGCTGCATGGCTTTCACCTCTGCAAACTGACTCGATTCACCTTCTCCTTCGGCAGTTTCTGCAACTTGTCGTATAGGACTCCATACAGCAGCCTTCCACCTCCAATGCTTTCCCAAAAGACGACAGGACCCATCAGTGAACAGGGCATATTGCTTCTCATTTTCTGGTAGTTTATTATACAGTGGGGCCTCCTCAGCACGCGTCACCTCCTCCTCTGGGGACATTCCAAAATCTTTGCCTTCTGGCCAGTTTGTGATCACTTCCAAGATTCCTGGGCGACTGGGCTTTCCTATTTGGGCCCATTGTGTGATCAGCGCAACCCACTTACTCCACGTAGCATCAGTTGCATGATGTGTAGAGGGGACCCTCCCTTTGAACATCCAGCCCAGCACCGGCAGTCGGGGTGCCAGGAGGAGCCGTGCTTCAGTACCAATCACTTCTGAAGCAGCTCAAACCCCTTCATATGCTGCCAATATCTCTTTCTCAGTTGGAGCACAGCGGGCCTCGGATCCTCTGTATCCCCGACTCCAAAACCCCAGGGG
>JAYKAV010003403.1:278487-295487 GCA_035582835.1 Phoebastria nigripes | reverse complement strand
TGTGTGGTGTTTGGCTGCCTGCTGGGTTAAACCACAATAGGTATACATTCTCCTTAAAGAATATTCAGGATTTCTTTGAGCCACAAACCTAGGAGATCAGCATTATAAGAGAGAACACAAGGAAATATGTATGTTCTTTTACAACGACAATAACATACCCTTTTCAACTAGTTACCTGAGAAAGAATTTTATAACTAAGAATCACAAAACTGTTAATTAAGAAATTTGGGTCTATTACTACAGGATTTTTAGGGTTGAAGTGCATACTAAGAGAAAGTTTGGTTCATGGAACACAAAAGTTTTATACTGTGCATATGAACAAAGTCTTTAAATTATCTAGCAGGCATTCTCCAAACAAGAATAGAACAAAGCATTGTTCAGTATTACAAATGAAGCAATACTTAAGGTGAGTAATTTCTATCTGTCAGACCATGAACACCTCAGAAAGATGTATTTTAGAGGATTAGATATGAGAACTTTGTAATAAACATTTTAAAATACGGTTATAACTGAAAGTCAAAAATGCATCTTCCTTTTATTGCAGAATAAGAAAACCTGGCTAGAGCTACTAATGTGTGGTAAATTTTCATCCTCCGGTAGCACAGGTTATTCTTTAAAACATAATCTAAGATGCCTCTCAGATATTAAATTCCTGCAAGAATGTGAAAAAACATCACCTTGCTTTCAGATAAATACAAATACAAATATTATTAGAATAAAAGAAAGTAAGATTATAGCACTTGATAACAAAGACATGCTTTGTAGTGCTTTGTAGTGAAATTACTTTTTTCTCAATGTAGTTGAAATTGTGATTATCATTATTAAACCTAACACATCTAAGATATTATTACCATGTTAAACTAAAAGTGTCCACTGTCTAAGAACTTCCTTGAGATCTGTGCCAGAAGCATAAACTAAGGAATTGTGTAGAGAGCTGTCAAACAACAGTCTAGAAAAAAAGCATCGCTTCTTCTACATGAAATATGACTATATGATGGATAGGAATTTAGTCTATGCATGCCAAGCAGAAAAGTAGCATGAACTTATGGTTTCTAGGCTAGAGTCAATCATGAGTTTGTGTTTATCTAAATGTACCCATAGGTATATTGTAAGTGGGATTACAGATGACACCTACAGTATCAGAATAGGTATTTCTGTTTTACTGGTAGTGTAGCTAGCCACGTAAAACAATGTGGCTTGCTCTGGGGAGTTTATACTACTACACAGGAAACCTATGAATGAGCTCACAGCTCTGCAGGTTATTGTACTGGTATTGTATTTATTGTATTGTATTGGTCTAGTTTTATTGTATTTAAAGTTTTCATTTCAGAAGTTGTTATCTCACTACAGCTGTGGGAGAAACGTGTACAAAACTCTGCAATACCTTTATGAAACACATCACAGCTAGAAAAAATAGTTCTGGAAATTGTCATCTTAGTTCCCTGAGTCACTACCTCCAGATCTTAAACACAGAAGTATAAATGTGAAAACTGTTAATAATTTTCTCTTCTAGTGTATCTGACAGACATACTATATAACATGAAATAATCCTAAGGTCCCTCCTTAGACAGGCAATGCCACATAACTGTCTCCATATCCAGATGTTAAAGCTTGCCACTTTCCTCACAGACTTCTTTTGTATTGCACACCATATTATGCTGTCAATATAAACATGTGTCACAAAGAAAAGTTTATTTGTGGAGGCAGAGCCTCAGAAGAGGAGGAAACATAAGACAAAATCAATACCAAAACAAAATCAATAAACCAAATTAGATCTACAGTATTGTTCATCCTATTCCTGTTTATATTTTATTTACCAAACCCTCAGCAGTTTTTTACTATAATAAGTTTTTGCAATTCCTCCAGTGTACTACATGCAGTGTTACAGAAACCAGATCTAACTGTAAAACTTAGTGGGTACACAAGTCTTGCTTGTTCACTTATGGGGGGGGGGAGAAAGTAAATAAGTATTAAATAGTTACAGCAGATAAACTGAAAGTAGTTAATAGTCTGTAACTTGTGGGAATGTGTTTATCCTAGCAAGGATTTACCAAAGGGTGTGTCGAAAGGGGGATATTCTGATCTCTTGCTGACATGAACCACTGTGGCATTATGTGCTTCCATGAACATGGTGACTTTGCACTCATGAGACTACAGAAAGTCTTGTGCTATGGATTGGGACTAAATGTCTTTGAATTTAGCTCATGTGAACTTGGTGGATTGCTGCTTAAAATAATGGTCAAGCAATGCACTGCAGTTCTTAAAATGGTAGCCACATGGGCTCAGCAGCAATATTCAAAGTGATGGGTACCCACATTTAAGAATGGTACCTGCATTGGGTTTACATGGCAAGGTTTTGGTAGTGGGGGAGGCTGCAAGGGTGGCTTCTGTGAGAAGATGCCAGATGCTGTCTCCATGTTGAACAGAGCAAGTTCCAGACAGCTCCAAGATGGACCCGCAGCTGGCCAAAGCTGAGCCCATCAGCGTCACTGGTGGCGCATCTGTGGTAACATATTTAAGAAAGGGCAAAAAACGCTGTGCAACAGCATCTGGGAGAGAGGAGTGAGAATATGCGAGAGAAACAGCCCTGCAGACACCAAGGTCAGTGAAGAAGGAGGAGGAGGAGGTGCTCCAGGCACTGGAGCAAAGATTCCCCTGCAGGCTGTGGTAAAGACCACACGGACACAGGTTGTCCCCCTGCAGCCCATGGCGGTCCACAGTGGAGCAGATATCCACCTGCAGCCCATGGAGGACCCCATGCCAGAGCAGGTGGAAGTTTTCTGAAGGAAGCTGTGACCCCATGGAGAGCCTGCGCTGGAGCAGGCTCCTGGCCAGGACCTGTGGCCCCGTGGAGAGGAGCCCATGCTGGACTAGGTTTGCTGGGAGGACTTGTGACCCCGTGGGGGACCCACATTGGAGCAGTCTGTTCCTGAAGGACTGTACCCCGTGGAAAGGACCCACGCTGGAGCAGTTTGTGAAGAACTGCAGCCCATGGGAAGGACCCACATTGGAGAAGTTCGTGGAGGACTGTCTCCCRCAGGTGGGACCCCACACTGGAACAGGGGAAGAACATGAGGAGGAAGGAGCAGCAAAGACAATGTGTAATGAACTGACCACAACCTCCATTTCCTGTCCCCCTGCGCCACTTGGGGGAGGAGGAGATAGAAGAATCAGGAGCAAAGTTGAGCCCAGAAAGAAGGGAGGGGTGAGAGGAAGGTGTTTTTAGACTTGTCCTTATTTCTTATTATTCTACTCTCTTATTAATTGGCAATAAATGAAATTAATTTTCCCCAAGCCAAATTTGTCTTGCCCATGACGGTAACTGGTGAATGATCTCCCTGCCCTTATCTCGACCCACGAGCTTTGCATTTTATTTTCTTCCCCCAGTGTTGATGAGTTGGGGGAGTGATAGAGTGGCTTGGTGGGCACCTGGTGGCCAGCCAAGGTCAACCCACCACACCAGCAAATGAAGTGTATATGAAAATAAGGATGGATCCTAAGGAAAAAAAAAAAAAATTGCTCCTCCATTAAGGTTACAACAGTGCTTTTCCTATGAATGATGATTGCTTTAATTAAAAAATAAGTAAGTAAATAAATAAATCCACGTATGGATGAAGAATGAAGACTTGTACTTTTGTATCACCCAAAAGTTTGCTCAGTTTCTCGTCTCGAAGAGTAATCAACAGCAGAAGCTTAAGGAGGGCTTAAGAGCAGGGCATGGAAAGAGTGGTCCAAAACCTGGTGTGAACAATTAAGGTAATGCTGGTCTTTCGCAAGCAACAAACTACTAATGTTTCTAAGCACCAGACTAGATGACTAAGAGGAATCTCTAAAATACATTTAACTTGAACATGGCACAGGTGGAAAACAGAATCGAGAACAAAATGTATCAGAAGAAGTAGGAGGATATCCAAAATTAAAGAAAATTAATTAGTCACCTCTACTGATCTCTGAAGTAAGTGCTCTTAAGAGCACATTCCTGTAGCATTAGCTGATCCTTTCTAGATGTACTTTTCTAGCTATGCTTATTCTATGCTGTGGACATCCCTAGTATCAATGGCAACTCCCATATTTTGATTTTAAAATATATATAAGATTTCATTACCATGAAATCCACTTGTTTTAATGTGCAGGAAGTGTAGCTGTCTAGAAGAAAAGAAATTTGTGCTTGTCTTCTGATGTACCAAAATAACATGAGAGAAAAGAAAGCACTAGTTCACAAACACGAATCACCAGTATTTCTGGCATGACATTTCAGGTTAAAATTAATTTTATCAAAAAAAACCCCAAACAAATCACCCAAACTCCCCCACATCTCAGGTCTGTGTTTGAAATAGGCATCTAGAGACAGCTCAGCTCATGTTTTCAGGCCAATCCCTCCCAAAAGTGATACGGAGTTTTATCTTACTTTTCACAGTCAGCTATAGCTTGCAAACACACTTTGCTAATGTAGCAGAAATAGCCTTTACATATAGGAGGCACGTACTTTAAAACAATGCATGTGTGAAGCTTGAAAAGTGTTACAGTATAGTGGCTACGTGGAGGAGAAAATAAACTTGTAGGTGTCACTCTAAAGTGATCTGTTCCCTACTTCAAGTGATGTGCTTGAGGCCACAACGAGCCAAATTTACCCTCAGGAGAATGATGAGTATTTACTTCACTACAATAAATCAATCCCAAAAGCCAATTAAATATACTGGTATGAATTTGGCATACTATCTGCTTGGACTGCTTACTACCTGCAAAGTTTTCAGCAACTCTAGCACTAGATTACCAAGACCTGATTTTCAGACAGAAGTCAGGCCTGACTTTTCTTGTCTGTTTGTACATTTACTTGAAGTGTAGCTATTGCACCAAAAAGTCTACAAAGTTGTCATCTGCTCTTAGCACCCTTCCTTGACAGTTAACATCTTTTTTACATCAGTGTGCACCTCAATATTGTGTGCACGCATGTGTGCATGTCCCAGATGGATTATACAGTCAGTTTGGAAATCATGTTTAAGATGATTTTTTCATCAAATTCTGTCCTGATTAGGTATAAAAAACCTTCGAGATTCATTCACATTCACCGGTTCCTGTTACTATCTCCGTTACTCTTTCTTCAGAGCTCTGTCATTCACATCTCAAAGACTCAAAAGCTATAGACTATATCAAAGGTTACAGGAGTTTTCTCCAGACTTAACAATATGGTCAGCTTCAGTCCCACATCCATTTGCAATCTTAATTTCCCAGTTGAAGGCACTGGAACCACATTACTATCAGAGTAATGACATTTCTCTGTCTGCCCTTAGATAGAAGGAAAACTATCCTTGAGGTCAACTCATTGCAAGCTTTACACATCTTTTGAAGTTATCATTCAATTAATTTATACTAAATCTGTCAGTCAACTGTTAGTTCCCTCACTGGTTGTGCCTATATCCATGCCCAACTATATCACTAAACATTGCATCCCTTTTCTTTAGAAACTGTGGCTCTGTTTCCTTGGGAAAAATACGTTCTCTGAACTGAGACATGATAAAATATCTTCCTTTAGAAAAAAAAAAATTGCATATATTTGTTCCTTCTGCTCTTACCACTATGCTTCTTAAACCGTATYTATTTTCTTCCAAAGCAAGAATTCTGAACACAGTAATTTTTCATGTACCTTTTTTGGAAAGTATGCCTACTGCCACCTCCATAATATTGCCAAATGCAGTCCCTGCTTTCACCATGACTTTGTTGGCATTCTTATTGTTTCCTACTCTAGTGCTGCAGTCACTGCATTATTTATGATTTCCATGTATCCCTACTTCAGGGAACAACAAAGTGATTCAGCCTGTTTATCATTCTACTCCAAGGCAGTATCAACCTCTTGAAAGAAATGAGGCAAAAGTAAAGGAAATAAATACCTATGGAATATGTAAATGACAACTAAAGAGGAATATATTAAATAACAAATAATTTAAAAGTTGTAGATAAAAGTCTTGACTTAATAAACTGACTGTTTACTATTATTGTTGACAGAGTATAATATGCAAGCTAAATATCATGAAAATGAGATTTCAGAATGTCATCTGACTCCATTGCTTTTTAAAAGATATTTGAAAATTACAACTTTCTGCATTTAGGTATAAGACACTCACTCCATTTATCTTCTTATGTTTATATTCATGACTATCTGAGGCAAACCAATTTGGGGAAGATTTGAGTAAAATGGGTTTCAACATAATCATTAAGAGCCCTTTAGGAAGGTACTTAGGAAGCCAGAGAGGTTGCCTTTAAGCATATTTAAAGAGCATCCAAGCAGCAAAGAAATATTTCAGTCCAGTTTGAAGGCGGTATGTAATTTTTCCATTACTATCAATTTATAAATTTATATTTAATGGATAGAATTATTCCGTTGACTGTCTGGATTAGCTATAGCCCAGCAAAGAGCAGCTGCTATTCAAAATGCCTTCTTCAGACATCCTGTTGAGATAGGGTACTCCTGCATGTCAGGGTTTCATAGAAGGTCAGGGTCCTGCAGAAGGCACAGTCCCAGGACCATCCAAAGCACAGTCACCCAGAGCTAACCAAAAGGAAATATCAAGCAGAGAGGTATCTCTGAATTCTCATTTTGTTCTGATATTTAAGCATGACAGTCAAGATTATGCCTCTGTCCATACAAATTTAGGATGCTGAATACTTTCCTGATGAAAGATTCCTAACTAGAAACCCCCCAAAACCTCACTCTTTTTAGGAGCATCAAGGTGTGGAAGTGTCCGGGTTTTACATTTATTGTTAAAACACCAGCAGAGGAAATGGGTTATTCTTTCCTATCTCAGTTCAACTTCAAAAACTAAATGCCAGGTTTCCCAGTTTCCAGTTCTTAAAATGCCAGAACACAAAATAGCACACATGATTCTCATTCCTCATGCTGAAACCAGTTTTGAAATACAAAATTATCAGACTGGGCAGAAAGAAAAAATGAGAGAATTTGATCTCTTCCATCATTGGTAAAGCTGCATTCCAGTTCCTGGTCTATGAATTGTTTGTGGTTTGAATTCAATGGATGTTTAACACAAAAATGTTATAGTAATCTGCAGTGCAGAAATGGGGAATGAAGTCTCCTCACTGCCAAAAGATACAACAGGAGAAGCTCCTGTTCAGCTCAGCCTTTAATGGCAGAAGAGGAGCATACCAAGATGCTGTCAGAGTAATGACCAGTTCTAAGTTGCGATGAAGGGCAGTTGTCTGAGGAGAAAGGAGGAGACTGCAGCTTAAAAACAAACAAAAAAAGTCCATATATTCAGTAGCTGTCACTATGGTCTTGAAGGCTGTTTTGAACTGCATTGTGGCCATGAGCTTTGGAACGTTTGGTGCATACATAGCAACCAGGTCTTTTACAATTTTTTAGGTCACAACAATCATTTCTTAGATCATTTTCTATAGAAACTGAAAGGTAAATGCTAAAGGAGCGGCAAAGTCCAATATGTGATGCCTTTTCATTTCAAATAAGCTTTCTGACCTGCTCTTGAATTTAAGCACCTAAATTGTTGTTTAAATCCTATAAGCCCCACATAGGCACTACAGCAGGCAGTCTGTTCTTACACTACGGCTCATTCTGCTTTTTCTCTCCTCTCCCAGATTATATAGCTAAAATAGACCTTTCTAAGGATAAACTTGTTTTTATGAATTTACCGATAGCAATCCAAATATTTCTATTTTTTTTTTATATCTTTACATGTTTTCACAAAAGCAATGATGCAAACTGAGTTCTTTTTTCTAGCATTCCTTACAGAAAACAGTTATGTTGTATGCATTCTATCTAACATTTGATATGGTCGAACATGAATTTCTCATTGTACAAAAATGCAAACCGTGAAAATGCAAACCGTTTCAGTGCTGCTTTCGTAAGAGTATATTTCTAAATAGTCATTTAAAGCCAATTTAATTTTTTTAGCACTTTCCTTTTGGAAATAAAACTATAGGTAGCTACTCTTTGTGAAAATTCAGCGAGATTTTGTTCTATTACCTTTTTTAAAAATGAAACCATGTCAGTTTGTATTCAAATTTAGTCCAACTGACAAAGTTTTTGTGCTTCGAATAATTGGATATTGGAATATCTTTGGATAGGAGGAGGGTTTTCTTTCTTCATTTTGTTTTGTTTTTGTGAAGAAATGCAATTACTTTTACTCTATACTACAAACTCTGGTAAATGGTTTGGAGCTAGAAAAGGTTTCACTTTATCCTAATAAACCAAGTTTTAGATGTGATAACATTTTTAGCTCATTCATTTTCTTATAAAAGCAGAGATATTTTTATCTTAACAGGATTGGTACTGGTTTTCTACCCAGTCTCATTTACTGCTTTGATTTTTTGCCCCCAAGTCTTGTTTCTCCTACCTGCTTCAGCCTCATGCAAGACACAGTCATCTCAAAGCATCTATCCTGTGACCCACTGATCTTAGTTTTCCCTTTTGCCCTGAAATCCTTGAATTGAATCACTATGTTCTCCCTTTGTAGGGACAGAAGGCTGTGTGGCCCACACTAAGAAATCAGCAGAAGAGAAAGGCAAGCCTACTGTATAAAAAGGATTCTTACTGCTTCTGTGGGATTTTGTAGTTGTTAACATGCTTCTTTCTCTCCTCAGAGCTTTACTGAGTTTTTGCTAGCTCACAAAGATGATAAACCTCTTTTCTCTGGAAATCTGTCCTTCAGCAGTCATTGTTCAAAAACTATGGCTCTTCCCTGTCCTCTATCTTGGAATGATACCTTACGAGGCATCCTTTCTCATGGTAAAGTTAATCCCTGAAGACAAGAATAAATTTGTACACTGGATGATGTAGCAACTGATACAGGAAGGAGCACTCTGCATGGGAGCCAAATCCAGCCAAGAGCCTCATCACTGCATCTCCATCTGCAAGTGTATGAAAAATCCTGGTGAAGGAATGAAGGCTCAACTTGGCCGTAGGTGAGCAGAAGCTGGAGAGCTACATGGTGCCATAACCCAGTGAGATAAGAAAATTTATCACTGTAGTTCAGAGCAGTCCCTCCCATGCACCAACATTTTGCTTTTCCCAGTCTCTGCCTACTTTTTCCTTCAACCTTCTCTGTTATTTCCAGTTCCCCTTTCTTTCCACACTTTTTCCTCTACCGTTCAGTCTTTCCCAGCTCTTTTCCCCTAATTCTTGCCTTAAGGTACCATCTATTATCCTAAAATATCATCTATTATCCCATTACCTAAAAAGGCTTCTTCAGCTTTGCTATGCTATTTTTATAGTCAGCTGATATCCCGACGCATCAAGCCTATAAACGTTTCCCTTACTGTTTTTCAAGTTCAATCTCCAAATGGCACTAATTAATAACTAATGGCACATACTCCTTATTATCACAAAATGTTTGCTTCCTTAGATGTATTGGAGTTATATTTTATGGAAAATATACCTACTTCCACTTACACAGGCATCCATTGGCATTTGTTTACTCATCAACAAGTTGCCAAAACTGTTTGTGGATGCCTTGCTAGAAGGTTCATAATATACTTTTGCATATCCAAAGTCAATATCGTCACTGACAGTATTTCATTAGCAAGTTCTTCTAAGATGATAATTTGATTTGATTAATTACGAAGGCTGAGAATTTTAGGAACCCCCTGGTGAGCAGTAGCAGTCAATGGGAATCACGGTGACTGGCAATGAGGGGAGGAGACCTCCCAGGAGGCAATGCTTGTTATCAAGTCTGTTGGTAATAAACACTGCTAGCAATGTTAAAACAAATAGTTCCTGAATAATTTCAATTCTTTGCATCTCTTCTCAGTATTAGTAACGAGTTTCCAGTTTATGTCTTGTTAGAATAAAGAGGTGTTTACTTTTCCATTAAATTTCACTCAGACTGGTCTGGCAGGTACCGGGAATGCCAGTCCTGGAGGACTGAAGAAAAGGACTACTAGGTCACTCTTGGAGTTTCATGTATTTCATCCAGGCTGTCAGGGTAAACAGGGAGACCCTCCATCAGAGTGAAGCCACAAAGATGAGAGTGTTGATTAAGAGTATTTCTTCTGTTTTGGGAAATATTACTAAGATAGACACCTATCAAACTTTGATTAATAAAATTGCTTGGTCAGAGATTTGAATGCTAGTAAAAGACATTAAAATGTCATCCACATATATCTTTGAAAAAAAAAAAAATCTCATTAACCTTCTTTAAAAATCAAACACCTTGCCCTTGATGCAATTATCAAATAACTAGAACAAGTATTAATAAAAAAGGAAATTTTCCACTAAAGCGAAGATGTACCCTGTGGTCAGTCTAAGGACAATACACAGCGGGGGCTAGTCCTTTTCTTTCAAAGGATGATAGAGGCTTCAGCTGATATCAAAGGAAGAGTCTTGCTATTAAAATAGCTTGACTACAATGTCCAGTGATATTCTTTTCCTAATCCTTCCATTTGTATGAATCTGTTAACTAACATAAAGCTTGCAGTATGCACTGAATGCAAGACTAGCTATTCCCAGTTAAACCCAAGATGTCAACAAGAGAATATCTATTCAGATTGGAACGAATTATTTATCTAAAAAAAATTCAGAAATTGTCCCAAATGTCATGATTCCCCTCAAGCTCACCTTTAAAATTTGATTCGCATTTATACTGACTAGGTTACAGCTTTAGTCTCTCCAGTAAAAAATGTGAAAGGCATGGCGCAATGTACCGACAAGCCCACCCCAAACAATAACGGGCTTTACAATATTCATCTTAAAGTTCTGCAGAATAACGGGCTTTACAATATTCATCTTAAAGTTCTGCAGAAAGATCACAATAACATTCAACCACATTCTCCACTTGGTTTTCTGTGTTCAGTGTTACCAATAGGCTAGAATGCTTAATGATAAGCAGACTATCTAGATCTATGTCAGCTGCTGTTTGTGTATTGATTTAAAACAGGGTTTTAGATAAAACCTATTTCCATTATCTAATTTGAGGTGACAAAAGCATATGAGATTCAGTGATTAAAACTGCAAGATAATGCCTGCTTTAAAGGTACAACTTCATTTACTCATGCAGAATGTCAATTCCTAAATGAACAATTAAAGAAACAGACCTGAATGTCATCTGGCAAAATCAAGAAAAACATCTGCTCTGTGTGTAGCAAGTGTCTCAAAAAGTACCTGAAGCTTATTTTCTGCAAATGACTAGGTATTACTATCCCTATACTATTATTTTTTGGAAAGGACTAGGTATTATTATTGCAATTAAATTTCCTTTTCCTTTTCAAGCTTGAGGTTACTTTTTTTTTTCCGTTTATGTGTCTCCTTCTAGTTTATTACAGAAAACAAATGACTGTCATTCCATGCATCACGTCTCAATACTGAAAAAATAGCCACTCCTGATCCACAGTACAATCTGTTGCTTGCAATTTTAACAAGAAGACACTAATGTTTGTTGCCTTATCTCGCATTGTTACTCATACTTAGGACAAATGCCTGACAGATAGACATCTACTCTGTATCTTTTTTTTCAGAATGCTCCGCAAACTTCTTAAACAATGATTACCACTGAAAATATGACAACAGTTAGGTTGCCATGGGGCCAAAAGGACTCATCCATTCCTCCTGCTAGGAATGGCAGTCTGCCTCCACCAATCTGTGTGTTGTTTTACGCTCCACTTTCTGCTGCAGAATGAAATTATCTTATGATTCTGACTTCTTACACTATTTGTTGTCTTTAGGACTCTTAAGTCCTAGCAGTATGAATATAGACAGTTATTCCCCTCCACAAAAAAATAAATCCAATAAATCCAAATTTTCCAATAGCTAGCTTTGTACCAAATGATTCTTTTGTAGTAGTAACTTTTACAAGAGCCATGGATAGAAATTAATTTCAGTAAACTCTGATTTTCCTCTGTCCTCCTCGGTGTATTAAGACTAGTTGTCTAGAACGTCAGGTATTTTGGTTATTAAAGCGTCTTGCTTTCTGACTCCTGTCTTTCCTAATGAACTGTCAAGTCATCTGTTCTGCCCATGGTCATGATTTACTAACCATAACTGATGGTGATATTTTATGACATGCATTTGCCTAATTTGGATGCCATTTTCATGCAGCAATTTTACCAGTGTGAACCTTATGCTATTGGTAGACCAACAAAGATTTTGTAGTTTTGAATCAATTTTTTAAATCCATTTGAAAAATCTGTATTTCATTAGAAAAAAAGCAAACAACAAACAAGCCTCTCCTGTAAGCACACACAAGAATATTCAAGGCTGAGTTTTTCCACAAAAGAATCTGTGCAGCCACATTGCATAAACTCCCTGAGAAGAAAGCCAGTATCAAGGAATCAGTTGTCTATGGGAACTAAGAATGTAGGTGAAGCTTCTTGACTCTTGAACACTAATTTTAGTTGTAAACAGCAGCAAGCAAGCTTTCACATTGCAGTAGACATTTTTAATATAATTATTTTTTCTGTACAAAAGCAGTCCATAAATCATAAAAAGTATGATGTGATGATAAAATCTGTTCTTAAATTCTTTCAAATTACTTAAAATGTTTTGTTTCTCTCTTGACGTGTAAGATTTGATAAAATTTACTTTATATTCTTATTATAATTGAAGACATACTTCTCTACATTTAACCTATATTCTGTAAGTTTTTAGCCAATACTACAGTTAAATACATGAGAGAGAGACACAACAGTTCCTTCTGATGGGTCAAACACTGTGTATGAACCAGAGACTGTCACTATTAAAACTATAAATGTGTGTGTGTGCGYGTGTGTGTGCGCACGCACATGCGCGTGTGTGTGTGAGTGAGAGAATGCTTCTTTAATTTGCTGAAAAGTAAAAGTATTAACTGAGAGTCATGGCAAGATTTCAACCTTCAGTTGTTCTAAGCTTACACTACTTACACAAAGTATAGATCAATGCATTGTGAGCATAATATTTCACAGATGGCTTAGTTTAAACTTTTAAAACTAGTTTGATGACAATTAAAAGCTATCCTAACTTTATTCTTATTTTGGGGGCTTATATTAAGTGCTTTTACTAGTAATTAATGATTTATCAAACGGTATTGTCAACAAAAAGTAAACGTCTTATTTGGATATGACCTATTTTATCTGTCTAACATGTAGAGTTCTCCAAAAAGAGATTGACTCCCAAATATTATGCTAATAGTATTTTTTTCCTAGCTTTGAATATATTTTACTTAAAAATCAACACAGACTATGAAAAAAAATTGAATTATTATGTATCCTCACATTGATGCCATAGCAAAAAGCTATTACTTCTGCCAACAGAAGGTTTTCCCTTATAGTGAAATCTATGACGACAGGACACTTAGAAATGTTAACACTTTCCAATCTCAGCATCTTGATCAACATGAAGATAGTCTCACCATGCTTCCATACTGTTATAAAAATCTGCAAATGACCAGCAACTGTAACAAAATAATTTATACAAAATAAATATGTGGCATCTGCTGCTCAGAATACTTTAGCCTTATAGCTGGAATTTGAAAGGCATATTCTAGGCAAAAACGCTGCTGAGATAGCATTTTCTTAGAGGCTTGTGGGAAATTAGAGGTCTATCAATGACATGCATCATCACTTCAAATGAACTGTGGAATCCAATAAAATAAGTGTGCAGATTCCACATACTTGGAAGTGGCCACAAAAAATTTTGTAATTTCTCATGATTTCATGCAATGGCTTTTTCATTATTATGTCATTGTTGGCACTTCTGAAATTGAAAATCTAGTAAGTAAATAGACTAAAGCTTAAAATAGCTTAGTAGGAGGGGAAAATGACTTAGAAGGGCTGAGGATTAGGCCCGACGTATTACTTGGACCATGAAGTTCTATTTCAGTGGTAGAAGTACCGTCACAGCCTGTCACACTTAGCCAAGATGCAGAACCTATGCAAAGGTGTAGGAAAGGACGTAAGGCAAAATCAAAGAGCTTTGCCAAATGTCCTTTTGTAGGGGTGGTTTAGCATATTCCTGCCTTCATATGAATGTCCTGCCTAATGCCAGAAACTTTCAGCCTTGTAAGAGAGAACTGCATGTCCTGGTCTAGCAAAACCACACAAACCCCATCTTTTCATTAGCAGTTTAATTTAATGCAAACTGAAAATGCTAGAACATGTTTTCTTTTCATCACCTCCTCCACAGGGGCAGTAAACTTTGCTAGGAAAAAGGCAGGAGAGCTGGAGATACATGTCACATCGGCCTAGCAAGATTCACTAGAGGATGTGTATCAAAACCCAAAAGGGTATTAAAGGAGTGGCCAGCACTGATAAGGAGGAGGAAGGGAAATAATTTTTTTAATCTGCTTAGCAAAGATGGCAAGGAATGTACACTGTTGTCTGGATGACCAAGATACAGACCAATGTGTTAGTACATCTGAAAAAACAAAACAAAAGTCTCTTTGGAGGCTGAGAAATTATTACTGTTACTTTCCCAAAAGATATTTCCCATGGAAAACATTGTGTGCATATAGGTACTGTCTGTTCTGGCACCACTCCTGAAATGCAAAACAGATCCCTGCATATGTCTTTATGCACAATGTTTTCAATAATTTAAGATTAATAACCATTTCCATGATTCATGAATTTAGGCATTCATCATGTAATTTTCCCTAATACTGATGTAATTCTGAGGCTACAGAATTAAAACAATTTCCATGTATTCCATAAGCACTTGTTTCTTTTCTATTAACTTGGTCATATTGCAAGTTAGGTATAATTTCTAGATTTTTTTTTTTTCCTCATAAAATGAAAAGCATAATTCATGTCTTCTTTTATCATCTTTGCAGAGAAATTTGTAGACTGCACAATTTTGCCAAAGAAATCTTAGAATAGAAGCTTCAGATGAAATCCTGGCTGTATTGAAGTCAAATGCAAAAGCCAAATTTGGTCCTTAACTTTTGGTACATGTGTTTTTCATCTGAGGTTACCAGATAATCAAATACCTTATAAATCTTCCTCTTCAAAACAGTAAGCCTTCACTGAATGTTTCTGCTTTGATAAGAAACAAGGCTAACACATTTTGTCAAAATTATTGCAATCAGAAGAATAGTTATTGATAATACAAGAACATCATAATTATATGGTATTATCTTGAAACTACCCTTTTACAAAAGATTGAGAGAATATTATTAACGAATAAACAACCTATAGAAATACACTAGAATGATTAAAGAACATGATACATTACACATAGACATGAGATGAAGAATAAACAGAGATTCAAAACAGAAGTAATTAATTCAGAACACTAAAATAATGCATTATTTCAGACATCAAAATTGAAACACTTGCCTTGGAAAAATGAAAAATTTTTTCCGTATCATTAACTAATGAAAAGAACATACTTTTTGCCTGGGATGGCATTTATGGTGGTTATTCTCCAAAGCCCCTAATGACAAGCATATCTTTTGTTCTAATACAGACTGTTTATTTCTTTAGCTTTGGAATACCATGTGATTTTTAAATTCATTTCCTAAGTTGTATGAAAGCCACACATTTGTTTCAAAAGTCTCAAAAAATTGTTGCTTGGTTAATCTCAAGTAACTGAAATTATACAAGTTTTGGAAATATATTAGAACAGAAAGGATTGACTAAATGTAAACAGAGAAATGTTGTTGGCAGGGGAATAATTAAACTTGAAAAATTGTCTTTTTTGTCTGGAAATTTTGTGTTTAGCACTAGAGCCAAAATCCTGCCTGAGGCCTCATCTCTCAGGGGATCAAAGATCTGTCCAAATCAGCACAGTCTGTATAGTTCATAGATCAGTATAAGCATCCTGATATGAGGATTTTTTCCCCTCCCCCAACTGCTAGAATATAGGTTATAAATTGCAGRAATTCTGTGTTTCAAGTCAGGATACAGAAACTTCAGGAAAATAATGACAGTTCACTATCTAGACTAGCAAATAATTTCACTATTATAGTACTCGATGGAATAAAGAAACAGAAATTGAAAATGTTGCATTGTCATACCTTAGACCAAGAACTTGATTTAGGGCACACCACATACAGGCATCCTAACAGATTGCTTCGGTAATCTCAATTGTCTCGTTGTTCTGACCAAAACCAGCCATCCTTACCAAACTCTAACTGTAGATAAGAGCTAACATGAAAGTAAGAATATCTTATGAAAACAAAAAACAAACAAACAAACAAAACCTCTTTCATGGGAATATTCAAATGATGGTTCTTGGTCTTCCAATTTTCTCTGTATTCCTCCATGGAAAACCATAAAAGGACAGGATTACAAGCAGAGTTGATATCGTCAGTTTTAAGGATAGCAACTGGCTGCATTTTTGAGAGATGATCTTTATCACAATGTTAAATTAAATGTGTCATTCTAAGTCTCTTGAAATCCATGCCTAGAAACATGACAGAAAAGGTTTCAGATAAAAAAAATTCCAACAATTCTGTGCATAAGGGAGTAATTTGTTAATATAATAATCTTCTTTTCTCTTTAGGCTTAACCTCCAAAGATAATTATAATATTTAAAATGCATTTGCAATATTGACATTTAAGATTAAATACAAACATTTTTTATTTTAAACATATATATACCAAATACAACAGTTCAAAAGTCATAAGGTTAGGTGTATTTGTGCTTTCTGAATTTATTTTGTCTGTATCAGATTATTTAAAGCCTTTAGTGGGTACCTTTTCTTAGAGGATTTTTCTTCTTGTTAGGACTGCTTTATTACCTAGCTGTTCTTTAAATAGTTCTTGAGAAAACCATTTCAATTTAATTTCCATTTTCACTTAAATAATTATACCTTCTGTGTAGAAAGCATGATGCATGAGAGTGAAAAGGAATTCTAGTGAAGTCCCTCAATATTACAGAGAAGTACACTGTAGTATCACTTTCCTGTACTTGACAGGCCCAATTCTCAAATACGGTATTTTGCTCACACTATTCGGAAAGCACTATTTTGCTCACTTATCGGAAAGACCTGCCATTCCTTAATGGCTAAGAACCACTGCATTTCTTGTGTTATTTTACAGGAGGTATTCTTTTTTTTTTTTTTTTT